>JARHVA010001138.1:2532500-3040000 GCA_037957365.1 Torreya grandis
CCTTAGATTTTACCTAAAGTGTTCATCATCAAAATTATTGAATTTTCCTTCATAAATTCATATTTAAAATATAGGGTTCTATTAATTCATGTGAATATTTTATAAGCATATTCCCCATTCAAACTAGTGAATATTCCCTATAGATACCTCTAAGGTCCCTGTGGACATTGCACTCATCCAAAGCACGTAAAATCTCCACAAGTTTTACTATTGTCCCAAGAAGCTAAGATACTAATGTAGCGGCATCTTAGGAATTCTCAAGGCTGGTATAGGATGTGTTTGAGAGTCTTAGGAGAGGTGTGATATGGATGAGAATTCATTTTGGTGAGTGAAATTTGAATTGGAATACAAAATCAATTTTCCCACCCAAAGGGATTTTAAAATTTTCAAAAGGTTTTAGGTGGTATAGTAAAGTGTGAGTGAGTTATGATTATATGTAAATGATGAATAAAGTTGTAATATACATTTATGGTTTCATGAAATTTCATTAAGGTGGTTATGAGTTAATATGTCAAGTAAAGTTGTGAGGTGGTAGCTAAAGTGTCCACCACCCTACATGGGTCTAGGAATATTTGGAAGTTTATTTAATCAAGAAATAGTTAGGAGTTTTTACATAAGTATATATAAATTATTTTTGGAGTGAGATATATTCTAGTCATTCAAAGGTGAGAGGATAAGGAGAACATAGGGCAAACAATGTTGAGAGGAGTGAAGGTCTGCCAAGATATTGTATAAGACTATGTGAGTCCTTTTATTATGAATAAAAGTTGTAGATGAATATATTATTATTTATTAAAGTTTTAATTATTATTTAGCATGAATAAATTCATTTTTAATGACCATATACTAACTAGAGGTATTTAATTCTACATGGAGTAATTGTTGTAATCTTAACAAAGTACTATTTTATAAGATAATGAAGAGTGTGTGTAATACATCCATCATAGTTCTAAAATTGGATGGAAGTTATTGATTACTAATAGTGATGTTAAAAATCAATATAAATGATGACATTAATGAAGGAATATGGAATGAGAGTTGAGTGATAATTGAGTATTCTAAAACCCTGAATGTAAGTTATGTTGCATCATTTATTATGATTGCATATTGTATTTTGTATGGCGGAGTAAATGAAATAAATATGTTTTGAGTGATTGAAAATGAGTAAAATAATAATTTATAATGTTTAATATGTATTATAGTGATCATATGATAGTTTTCAATCTCTTGGGTAGTTTTTCCAAGAAAACCCTAGGCATACTGTGTGTTCCTAAACCTATGAAATCCATGAATGAAGCGTATGTAAGAGGAAAAAAGAAGAGTTTAACCTTTGAAAATATGTAGGTATGTTGGATATACCTTATAAATCTCATTAAAACATTTTAAAAACATAAGGAATATTTTAGGATCATTATTTATCCTCTCGGGTTGTGATAGAGCACTAAAACCTTAGATCAGCATAGTGAGTTATAAAATTATATTATGAAGAAGTTACCTAGTGGAAAAGGCTATAATTTTGTCAATAGGTAGGTATTTGTCCTAGATAAAATATTTTTAAATTTATTTTTTGGTTCCATGTGTTTCCATACAGTTTTGGTGGCAATGTGTATAAACAAGGTGTTCATTGACCTAAGGAGACCTAATATGTGAGCAAAAAAACCTAGAAAAGTGATCTAGTGATAGATTTGGTGGACGTAACTTGGTGAGGGTATCTGAATTTGAGTATAGTTTCTTGATTGGTGTGTTTATAACACTATACATAAATAAATTCAATAGAAAAAAGGATACAGGGATTGGTTAAAACATAGGGTAGAGTTATATATAAGTGACTTAATGCATTATAGAAGGTTGTGAATGAGTTGAAAGGTCTAAATAGATTATGAGGAGAACCCCAAAGATGAAAAGATCCATGATCCATTTTGAGGATTCATATCAGTATAGTTTCATGTTGTCCTAAGGGACTAAGCTTGAATGAGTTAATCAAGGAAAATGATAGAGTGTTTTAGAAAAGTGTTCATATCTCTGCATCAGCTCCCCACAAAGTTCCAAATCCTCACGGATAGTGGATATACATCAAACACCTCCCATACCCATATTAATCCACCTTTATTCAAAAATATCTTATTTCTACCAAAAAATTTATCTACACATAACATCTCCCATCTCCACTAAAGATTATATTTGCTTAGAACACCTGTAAATCCTGCCAGCTCTCACAGTTGACTTCTCACAAGTAATAAATCTAGATTTTATGTCTCTAAAGGAAATGAAGTTCAAATAAAAACTCCTTGGAGTGACTCTCAATTTATATTCCAATACAACAGAGATAATAAATACTGATTTAGGTCATACTGACCTAGGATACTTTAGGACCAGAATAGGTGTAGAGTTTAAGAATGATTGGGTCTAGAGTATTTATGACTCTAGATTACCACAAGATACAACCTTTACACTATCAATAAAAATCCCTAATTTTGTGCTCACACTATCCCAACACTATGATCCTGATAGAAGAGAAGTCTTGAATGAATGAGGAGAAAGGATTTTGAATCTAGACCCTGACTTCATTGATTTAGTATTTGCAATCCCAAAATTTGACAGTTATCTTTATATAAATCCATAAACATCCACACAATTATTTAAAGCCAAAAGAGATAGGTGTTATAATATGATAAAAAAATAGTGGCTTAAGTCCCCCAAGGCTACCTCCACCAGATTACCAAAGACCTTGTAAGGGTTGATTTAATTGATGAGGTGGGAGACATTATAATGTTATTGCAAAGAATCATTGGCAGTCCTAATGCCAAGAGTTTCTAGCAGTGGATTTACCAATACATCTAGGTCATCTAAAAAAACATCCAATACATTCACTAGGATCAATTAATAAGTGATGTCCTCCATAAGCAATTGTTAGAGGTGCAAATAACTGGCAAGTTTTATATGACTTCTTATCTTGTCTACATTTTGGCCAAGGGGAGATATTTCTTAGGCCTCAACATAGTCCCTAAAAAAATAAATAGAGTATTCATATACTATCCTAACCTCACATTAGAGGCTAGTAGACAACATTTTAGGAGATAAAATGATGCTTTCATCTATTGCATCATTATCATGTTTGATAAATAACTAGGGAGAACAAGGTTATCACTAAAAATATTTTAAAGAGATCAACAAATGAGGCTCATAATTCATTCAGTTCCCCACTTATTCCTACATTAAAGCAGTGGGTTTTAGTGGGTGCCCATATACCCTTCCTAGACATGTTAACGATAAATGGGCACTAATGGAGCTGGTTAGGAAACTTGTAGATACCCATAAGCCCTTTATAATAGGCAAAAGGTGGAAATTCATTTCCCAATTTCTATTAGTATATACACATCCCTCCCTCCTCAAGGCCAAATGTGTTGAAGCTAAATTGTGCCAAATGACTTTAAGGACTTTGGAGTCTAGGCCATTTTTTGATGTCTATGGTAAGATCATCAACATATTGACACTTGTAATATATGTTCACAATCTATATTATGAAGATTATTGGGAGGACTATGAGGATGAGAAGAGGGTCAAAATGAGGGATAATTATAAAATGACTTGAAAATAGATTAAGGATTATGATTTGGCACCAGTCCTTAATGAATTGGTAGATGATGAATCTTTAGTGGACCTAATTTTTTATACAAAAATCATCACCTAACCCCTTCCACCAGTAAGGTGGTCATCTCCAAAATATTTTTCTCTATTTGATAGAATAGTTGGCATGATTAAAAAAACAATCAATTGGCTAAGGAGCAAGGGGGTACAAGTAATAAGAGAAAAAAATATGAGTTAGAGAGAACTATTGAATTTTAAAGTAAAATGGATTTATCTATCAGAACTGGGTCCAAGTAGAATAATAGGCAAATTATCAGAGAAGTTAGAGAATAAGAAGAAAAAGAAAAATACTAAAAATAAAAGGGGGAAATCAAGTAAGGATGGGACAGTTGCAAAATAACCAATTGATATCACATATGAAGGCACAATAGTAGTAGGATATATTATAAATTCTATTCTCATATATGTCATAGTGACAACCCTAATTTCCACTATTCTCCCTCTTCATGTGTATATCATTATAGAGGCTCTAAAAACTCCACCTTCTATCTCTACTTCTCCAATATCTTAGGTATCCATTCCACATCCTATTTATACTCCCCCTACATTTGTATTTTACACTCCACCTATCATTACTACCATATTGCCTATCACAATAATATAATTGCAACCATTAAAATATATTCAAGTGGACACTTAGGGTCCCCTATCAATGTATTCTCAAGTTTCCAATCCACTTTACCTTCCTCTAATTTCACCTTCCCCTTTCATTCCACTCCCTCTTTCCATTCCATTCATAATTCCTTACATTACATCACCATTGATTTCCAACACCACCCAATAGTACACTATTTTTGACTCAATCATTCTGATTTTACTCCCATAGGCCATCCCAACTCTTAGGGTAAGTATTGTTTCATTCTCATTTCCACTCACTTTCCTTACATCACCAACCCTAAGTGGTCCTATTGATGCTTAAAATTGTATTGTTTCCAACACCAACATGGGAAGTTTTAGGAATGTGGGACTTACGACCTGAAATGACCTCCAGATTTTAAAGGAGCTAGCTATTCTTTATCTCAAATGTATTATGAGAAAAAGGGATAAAAATTAAACAAAATCACCAATACAATGAAAGAAAATTTAACTATGGTGATGTGCCTGAGTATGATTCATTTCTTAATACTAAGCACAGTGAAGCTATCTTTAGAATTCAATTACATTAAAGAGCAAACAATGCATGATCAATGTAAAAGATGAAAACAAATATAATCAAAGGCTCACAACTTAGACAATTTTGTAATAACATAGAAAATATCAGTAAAGGCATAAAACTCAGTCTTCTTATTAATTTTCCAATCACATAAAATGCACTAATGCATGCATAGTTAAACTTTCTTAATTAAGAAAATAGAACAAAGGCAAATGATATTACTGGCCACAACAAGAAAGTCTCAAAACCTTCTTGTAAATCTTTGATAATAATCTATCTATAGAAAATTCTCTCCCTTTCCTTTCTTTTCTTTTTCCCCTTCTTAAACTTGTGATTTAAACCCATATTTATAGCATAGGACTGGCTCAAGATTGCCTACATGATCAAATCCCAACAGTCTAACTGAACTAGAACTTAACTAGAAGTGTCTGATAGAAGATACCTTTCAGATATGAAATGGTTATCCTCTCTGTAAGTTCATTGGCTGAAATAGATACACATGGAATTTCCCACTATGAAATAGGTGAGGACACTTGGTAGCATCTGCTAGTCTTAACAAGTGACATGTGGCAGCTTACGCTTGTCTATAGAAGCTTTAGATACCTTTTGAGAGTCCTATGAAAGATGACACATGGCAGCTTCTACTGAGCTTTAGAAACACTATAGAAATATTTGGGACTCATTTAGATTCACATAGACAATGACACTTGGCATACTTCACTTACTTTATCAACTCACCCAGGGCCCCCCATAGTCCTTTCTCAACAATGAAACAAAAGGAAGAAACTGTAGATGTCAACACTTGGTGGTATCCACAAATATTACAAGGGACATGCAACACTTTCCACGTAACTTAGAGAAGCATATTAAAACCTTCCATAGTTGCCACTTGGTGCCTTCCATGTGCACTAAGAGAAGCTTATTAAAAGAAGCTTTTGAAACTTATAAGAAACTAAAATGCAAATGTTGACACTTGTCGAGCTCCACGAGTATATAATAGGACACGTGGCTCCATCCACATTACTTAGAGAAATTATAATGTGTCTTGGCTGATGACACTTGGCATGTTCTATGAGAATCTGAGACTTAGACAAAACTTAGGAAAAATGAAAACCCGCGACCATGCTCTGTGTCAAAACCATCACTGCCAAAACTGAAATGCGTAGGGACAAAATTGGAGTGCACAACTGAAACTCAAAACAAAATGTAGAGTATTTTACTCTACAGTTCTTGGTGACCCTGAGAAATTTTGAGCCTACTTAAAAAAGACTCCAAAGAATATATAAAAAATGTGGCAATAATAATAATTTTTTTAAGGTTGTCTAATAAACATACCATTCAACATCTGATAGTCCCTATTTATTTTGCAAATCTTAGAAGACTAAATCAAGGTTGATGATGTCCTTGTGCAAAGAACTCTACAAAACATAAACTACAGTCTTCAATTGGAAATCAAGCTAGGCCATGGGGATCAAGACAACTTCCACTTCTGGCACAGATGAAGCATCTATTAAACCCTAGAAAATTCACTAATCATTTTATCTAGCTAACAACAAAGGGTTAATCTCATCAACCATTAAAATAGTGTTGTTATCAGGAAAAGGGGAAGGAAGACCCAATTGCACCAAACCTTCAATATACTTCTTCATGTCTTTTACTCCCTCTTTTACCACATCTAGGAGCTCTTTACAATTAATTGTTGCAGAGTTGCAATTGAGAACTTTGTTCACCCTTTTTGCAGTAACCATTATATCACTAATCCCTGCTACTGATAACATTTCATCAGTTGTGTCATATATCTTTTTTAGTAACATTTGAGAATCAGACACTCTTAAAGAGATAGTGGATAGAATGGATTGGACTGAAGTCTCCACCTTTTTACACAATTTCTATGCATTTAGCAGGAAAGTTAGAGAGGGTCTGAGTTGAGTAATCTCCTCAGAGATTCTTTTCCATATTAATACATATAGCTCCTTGACCAGGTTCAGAACTCCTACATTTTTTGGCCTATTAGCCAACTCAAGTGTCAATTGTTTTGTTATTTGTTTCTCAACTTAAAGCTAGGCCTGTATGGCAGTGGTATTGTTTACTCATTCAACAACTTTTGCTAGAACTAAGTGACCTGTTGTAGGTTTTCCTGACATTTTTTTGTAGTGTTGCCTTTTCCTACCTTAGGGCTGTCACTGCAACTTTCTCTTGTGTTAGATCTTCTTTCAAAAAAGCATTTAGGGCTTGAATAGCCTAGTGAATTTGACAAGAAATAGTATCTTGTAACTATTTGTTGAGACTCTCTATTTCATCATTCTTTGTTTTGATTTTTGTAGCCAGATTGCTACCATTTGCTTTCTATTAAGCCAAATCAGCTTCCATCTTCTGTAGCTTCTTTGATACTTTAAAATAATTAGTAGCTACAATAGAAGTGGTTTCATTCAGTAGCTCAACCCTATCCTAAAGTTTTAAAAGTGACATATCCATAGCCACTGCACTTTTTTTATAATCTTGAGGTTGCATCTGCTCATTTGGCTTGACTACATTCGGTGACAAATGAGTCACAGTTAGCTGCTAATGGATTGGGTCAAATAGTGACCTCATGTGTGGTGCAGCTAGAGCTTTATTATCTTTCTTCCTTTTTTATCCATCTAGGCTTCCCTAGCCTTCTTAGTAGTGTTTTCCTGAGCTTAGAAGGTAGAGGGATAGGAAATATACCTACCCACAAAAGGATAACCCTGTGGCAATCCATAGGGAATAGCCAAATGTTGCCTAGGGGGAATCTGGGGAGGTATTTTCTTTGGGATAGAGGAGGAAAAGGGAGGAAATGATGTGGCCTATAATGACATGGTCTGAGTATTAATAGATGGGGAAAATTAGGAAATTGGCATAGCAGAGGTGGTAAGGGATAATATTTGGGTAGTTGGGATTGCCACCCCTATAGAAGAAGAAAAAGACTAAGAAGAAGAAGGAGAAATAACACATACTTGAGGAGCAATAGATTTACTCAATGGTTGATGTTTTAACGGCTCTAAATCCTCATCTGAATTAGGATGAAGTTTTAGCTTCTTATGTTTCCTTGGCCTTTCTTCTTGTTGTTGTGCTTCCTTCTCTTCAATGTTTACCACTACTGCTAGTGGTGATTGCACAAAATTGGGAACCCCAAAGATTAACACTGATGAAGAAGCTTTGGGTGGTGAGGATACCACATTATTTTGTTTTTCTATAGTGACTATAGATGAGGTTTGTCTTGGGGCCTACACTGCATGAGTGGATTCTACTTCCCCCTCTGACTCTCCACCCTATGTCTGTAGTTTACTTGTATCAGGGATAGAGATAGGAGATAGATGCCATTCATCCTAGATTTCCTCCCATTTCTCATCTGAGTTTACATTGCCAAAAGAGTGATTTATCTCAAAAATCTCCTGCCTTTACTTCCAATAGGCTTTTATTTTCTCAAGTTTCCATTTTTTATTCTTTAATGCCATTTTTAAACCAGAAGTTATTTTGATTTTAGGGTCAAAAAATTTTTTCTTAACATAAAAAGTCTCCCATGGCCTAGCCTCCTGAAAGGGAAAATCTATCAATTCTACATACAAATCAGGAATATCTTCCTTAGGGTTTCTTCTATCTTCCCAAAAGGGATGACCCTCATGCACAATTTTAGCATCAACCTTGTTATTCTTGACCCATAAGGTTATGAAACTGCTAGCTTCCTTAGCAATAAGTGCTCAGCATCTCTGACCTCTAGGGACATGTTTTTCTTTACCCATGGAATATCATACATTTTCTTTTTCTTCTTCCCAGTGCCATAGTCATTATCAACCACATAAACTTACTGGCTGACCTCTAAGAATGCTAACCTAGGAGTCAAAATCTTGGGTAGCAACACTAGTTTTCCATTAAAACCATGGACCCCAATGATGGTATGATGAGATCTAAAAAAGTAGTCAGAGGGAATAGTGCAATTTGTCATGAGGCCTCTGACACTTGGAGTTAATCTATTTTCAACAGGCTCTGGGCTTAGGTGACAAAAGGTAGGGGCAACAAAAAGTTCCCAAAATTCATATGGGACAGACATTTTGGATAAGATATGTGTCCATGTGGACATAGGAATGGTCTTATTATGACTGAAACTTGGGTCATACATATTCAGATGCATACATTGTGAAAAGATGCCAGAGTTTTGATATAATATGAGGTGAAATAGATAATAAGAATACTTGAAAACCCCTTTAGATTTGAAGTGAGTGAGTTGGTCAACCATTTAATAGGTAATCTACTCTAAGAAGTCCAACCAATACTCTTCTTGGGTAGCAACGCTAGTTCTCCATTAAAACCATGGAGCCTAATGATGGTATGATGAGATCTAAAAAAGTAGTCATAGGGAATACTACAATTTGTCATGAGGCCTCTGACACTTGGAGTTAATCTATTTTCAACAGGCTCTAGGTTTAGGTGACAAAAGGCAGGGGCAACAAAAAGTTTCCAAAATTTATATGGGTCAGATGTTTGGGATAAGATATGTGTCCATGCGGACATAGGAATGGTCCTATTATGACTGAAACTTGGGTCATACATATTCAAATGCATATATTGTGAAAAGATGCTAGATTTTTGATATAGTATGAGGTGAAATAGATAAGATGAATACTTGAAAACCCCTTTATATTTGAAGTGAGTGAGTTGGTCAACCATTGAATAGGAAATCTACTCTGAGAAGTCCAGCCAATACTCTTGAGACTTATCTACAATTTTTAATCTGAAGAGAATGGCCATTTGCCAATCATAGACAGTTATGTCCTCCTTCATTCCAAAAATAAATGCCATCATGGATAGTTCCTCTTGGCTGGCCTATGCAAATTGTGCCCTTCCTATTGGCAACACTGGCACAATGGTATCATCATCCCCTAATTGCAATTATGATATGAGAAACCTCAATTAATTATTAATGTTTGCCCATGTTTTCTACATTTTGGAAATGGTGGGAAATGTGGCTGTTTTGCCATGATATAGGGCCAACATGTCCTTAATGGCCTTCAGTGTAATTTACACCATGAATTTACCCTATTATATGGTGTTTGAGGGTGCATGAAACAATTCTATGCACATTTCAACTAATTCAGGACACGGATGTACACCTAGGACAATGAATTGTGCCAATTGAGAAGTCCATATCCTCATCCCAAATATTTTAGATTGTCTAGCCTTAGCCTTCTAGATACATCTTTGGTGTACCCCTTCTCGCAGAGCTTTACCAGACTTTTGAAGGGTTGGGTCTATGATTCCATCTGCAAAATCCTTCACCTTTGTTGGGTTGATTGCATAACCAACTTCAGGGACTCTAGTCCTTGGATAGGTCCTTAAGGGTTGTGCAAGGGCTGAAGCATATGATTTTCTAGTGAGAAGCTTATCAATGGATTCATAAATCCCAAACCCCTATTGTGAAGACTATGCCTCCTCCATATCTATGTCTATACTGGGAATTAGTGAACTTATGTAACAAGTATGGAAGCTTTGCAATAGGGAAGACACTTTTACTAAGTAGGTTTTGCTTATGAATTGAAATGTAGGTAACAGGGATTTTCCTAGCAGATGTAGGAATGGATGAGACATAGTTAATCCTTAACTCTTGTTATTAGGGTATTTAATGACACATCAAGTCTCATAAATGGAATTACAACTGAAAAATTGTTAGTAAATTTTATTAAATCTATGTGGGACAGCGTGTCAGACACGTCATAAAAGTGGATGCATAAAGGTACCTTGGGGAATTTTGAGGATTTGAGAGAGATTTAGTGAATGCAAGAGTTTTAATTTTTTTTTAAATATTTTGAGCCATAGCCACGTGTTCATAGAACACTTATTAAAATAAAGAGTGGAAAAAAAATGGGAAAATAGAGCAATAAGGAAAGGGAAACTATCAAACTATAATACATGGGAGATACTGCTTAAATGAAACATTTTAGGTAGATTCCATTCATAGGAATCTCTTCAAGTTCTCCCTCCATTGTTTCTAGCTCAAATTAATTTTGTTGTTTACATGTATGAATCTTATAGGGGCCATTCCATAATGACTCAAATTTATTGTGTCAACTTGGCTTGGCAGCTCTCGCATCCCATTTCAAAACAACTGAGCCTACTTCAAAATGGGGGTTTGAAGTCTTCTTATCGAAGTAGTCTTTGATTATTCTCTAATGTTTCATTAATGATTCATGTGTTATATCCCTCTTTTCTTGAAATTCTAAGAGCTCAGTAAGTCTAACCTGCATGGGGCCATTCTCCTCAATTTCAATCTATTTTAATAATTGGAGAGTAGGAATCTCCAAGCTCAGGGGCATTACATCAGGCTTACCATAGACCAATTCATATGTGGACATATTTTTCACTTGTTTAGGCATAATTCTATCAGCCCATAGTGCTATATTAAGCACTTTATGCCACTCTTTGCAATGATCAGCCCCTATTCTCTTAATAAGTCTAATCAGGTTCTTGTTGGTTGATTCTGCCAAACCATTACCCTAAGGGTAATAATTTGAGGAAGTTTTCAGATATATTCCATACTTTAGTGAAAAGTTAGATATTTTTGCCCCTAAAAATGCCTTAGCATTATCTAAAATTAAGGTATGAGGAGGCCCAAAGCGAGTAGTGATATCCCCCAGAAAGTCTAGGATCACCTTTTCTATTGCTTCTTTGAGTGGCACTACCTCACTTCATCTAGTAAAATAATATGTGGTAGTTAGAATCCATTTATGTCCCATACTCAACACTAGATTGATCATTCCAATGAAGTCAAGACCCCATTGAGCAAAGGTTTCATCAATAATTATAGGACTAAGGGGCTTTCCTGCATTCCTTCTCTTCCCCACATAATACTAACAAGATTGGCACTCTTTAACTAGTTGATAACAATCTATAAATAAAGTGTGCTAGAAATAACCTACCTAAATTATCTTTATAGCTATGGTTCTTACAGAAATATGTCCACCTGAGACTCCATGGTGTATTTCATGTAGTATTTTCTGAGCCTCATCTTTCTCTATGCATATTAAAAGTATGCCATCCTTATTTCTTTTGAAAAGAACTTGGTCAATTAAAACAAAATGGACCCCTTGCTGCCTATAGTATCTCCTCTTGTCCTGAGAGAGCTCTTTTGGGAAAATCCTATGTTTCATAAAATGGATTCTATTTGTGACCCAAGAGTTCTGATCAATTTCTTGTATCCTCAATACATTTTCCTTTTTTGTTTCTTCAGTTATCATCTTTTCCATATCTTGAGCCATGATTTGTCACAACCCACACCTCTAACCAACTTAGTGGGTCTGACCTCTACATCATACTCAGGGATATTTGTTTTCTATTTTGCTCTTTTTTTAGTAATTTCACCTTCCATAATGTATTCTCTAACACTAGGATGAGCCACAAGTATCAGAATCTTATTTCCTAATACCAAATGCCTAAATTTCTTGAGGGATTTTACCATAGCATATGCCTATTTCTCCACAAAGTTGTATGTGGCTTCATACTCCCTAAGAGTCCTTCAGAAAAAGGCTATTGGGTGTTCTCCCTCTTGATCATCTTTTTGTGTTAGGATAGCAGTAACACTAAACTCTCCTCCATAAACATACATTATAAAAGACTTAGATAAATTTGGGTTACAAAGTGTTGGGGTTGTTGAAATTATTTTCTTGACTTCGTCAAAATCTTGTTTTCCTTCTGTAGTCCACTTGAACACTAGGTCTTTCTTCAACAAGAGTGTCACTGGTCTCATTAGGCATATAAAGTCTGATATGAACTGGCTGAAAAAATTAATCTTTCCCAAAAAGGACTAAATTGCCTTCTTATTTACTGGCAGGGACAAGTTCATTATGGCTGTGACTCTCTATGGATCTATAGAGACTCATTCTTTGGATACTATATATCCCAGTAGTTTTCCTTGAGGTACTGCAAAGATACAATTCTTGGGATTCACAGATATTCCAAACTCTTGACACTTCTTAAAAATAGATTCTAGATGATCAAAATGATCAACAACATTCTTGGAAAAATAGTGAGATCATCAAGATAAATCAGAATGATTTTATTTATGATTTCTCCAAATGTTACATCCATTGCTCTTTGAAAAGTGGCTCCAGCATTTGATAGGCCAAATGGCATCTTGGCATATGAAAATGTTCTCCATTTGGTAGTAAATGTAGTCTTGTGTTGGTCTTCATCAGCCAACCAAATATAATTGTATCCAGAGTAACCATCTAGCAAAGAAAATATCTCTGATCTAGCCACAGTCTACAAAATGTATTCCATAGAGGGCAGGGGATAGTGATTTTTTAGAGATGCTCTATTTAGGTCTCTAAAATCCACATAGAGCCTTATGCCACCATTTTTTTGTACTGGTACTAGATTGGATACCCAGGTTGAGTGTTTGATTAGAAAAATTATTTTAGATTCTAAGAGTTTCTACAACTCATCCACCATTAGAGGTTCAATCCTTGGATTCACTGGCCTCTGCTTCTGTCTGACTGGCTTAGATCCTTTAGTCATTTCTATGGTGTTTTGAATGATGTCTTTGTTATAGCCATGAAGGTCTTCATAGGTCCAGGCTATTACTCTGTCATATCTTTCACACAAGTCAATTAGTCTTTCCCTTTCCTCTTGGGTTGTGGAATTTCCAATCTTTAGTTTTTTCCCTTCACTCACTTGTATCTCAGAATAATCTGCTTTATTTGATTGAAACATTTTCTTTTCTAGGCTTACATCTTCTAGATCAAATAGGTTTTCTAAAGTAATCAAGCCTTTGGGAAGCTTATTGGTCTTTAATTGAATAATTTGGTCTCCATATGCTTCTTCAATTTTGGGTTCAAATTGATTAGCAAATTCCCCTGACTGTTGAAAAAATGAGAGTACCTAAAAATCATTTTCAAAGACTTACCAATTTTCATCATTGTCTGGGATAGTTGGCCTTACTATAACTTTGACTGACTCATTATTGACTAATAGATCAGTTGCTAGGTCAAATTGTGAGCCAATCTGTGCCATTCTATCTGCTTCAAAATTTTGTGTTCTAGGAACTACTTCAATATTGAAAGCTTTAAAATCATCTATTAAGTCCCAAATTCTGTGTTTATAGGATCTCATCCTTACATTTTTGGCTATTGCCTTTTCTCTGATTTGTTTCACCACTAGTTCTAAATCTCCTTTTACTATCAAATTCTTTACTCCCTTTTTCTTGGCTAACATGAGCCCATATATTAAGGATTCATATTTAGCATCATTATTAGTACAGGCAAATTGGAAATGGATAGCTCTTAAATATTTCTCACCATTTGGAGCAACAAGACAAATTCCTGCTCCACCACCATTTTTACTTCTAGCCCCATCAAAATTTAAGGTCTAGATTTCTGAGTCCTTTTTAGATTCTTGAGTCTTTGGCATTTCTTCCCTTAAAACATTTGGGATTTCATGGTCTTCATAAAATATGACATAAGTGCCCAGACCAGTAGAGTCATAATTTCCATATGGGTCACTTTGCATCATAGTTAACAACTGGTTATTTTCCTCCTCTTGGTCATGTTCAGTTTAGTCACCTAACTCTTCAACAAAGACCCTTTCTTCCTTATTCAGCATAGCATGAGCTACCTCTAATTTTTGGGTTGGTTCATTGGTGATGTGATCCTTAGATAGTGACTCATATAGTATTTTCATTTTTGTACCATATTTGGTTCTTAGGATGAGGTGAGACAAATCAAGTGACATATAACCTCCTATCTTGGCTGTGAAATCTATGGATACACATAGGCCAAATATAGGGGGTATATCTATGACTAACACATCCTGATTGACATTTATATTAGGGTAAGTATACAATTGCAATGGGAGTTATTTAATTTTCCCTATTGTTTGAACCAATTTCCCATCTAGCTGCATAACTCCTCTAGTAAGTGGCTCATACTTTCTTTTTAAAGCATTTGCTATTTGTTTAGGCATTACTGTAGTACTGGCCCCTGAGTCTATCATTGCATTATGTAATAGTTTCTTTCCAAATATCAAAGTCAAATAGAAGGGCACTAGTTTGGATTTGCTTATCTCTGGTGCATTGTTCAAAAGGGATGTTATCTGTAGAGGAACCGTGTCTTTGAACTTTTCCTTATCAGCAGGTCCTCCTTTAGTACCAGTATGTTTAGGCACTAATTAGCCCTACAGAGCTTCTTAAAATAGTGTCTTTTGCTCAAGAATAGCTAACATGTCCCATATTGACACATGTGTTAGGGTCCTCTTCAGTTGATCCACCACATTCACCAGTCATAATGTTTGGGTTCTTGGATAATAAGGGTACCTTGATTTTTATTGAACTTGTGCATAAATTACTTGGTTGTACACTGGTTGAGGTATTTCTTGTCTAGCAGTTGTGTTTTGATGACCTTGAAATGGAAGAATCCCCATAATTTCATTATTTGTAACTTTAGGCCATTCCATCATCCTTCTCTTGGCTTGGGTATAGTAATCTGATTGGACCAATGGCTTCTTGGAAGTAGAAGCTTCATTTAAGAATACTGACTCTTCATCTTTAACCCATGAAAACAAAGCATGCTTAGGGGCTATTTCTTATTTTTATTATAAGGACATCCCTTGCATCTGAGCCACCAGGACTGAATTTTGCATACCAAGGGATTGGTAGGGTTGAGTGTTAGAAGTATTTGCAAATTTTCCATCCATTCTTCTTTGCTCTGTTATCTTTTGTTGTAGATTACCCCTGGAACAATCTCTAGGCATATGAGCATTATTACAAGGGAAACACCAGGCATTGGTGCCATCTGCATAATTATTATTCCTTAGAATAATCTCCTTATTTGGATTAGGGCGAACAGTCTGTGAGGGTGTAGGGACTATAACTAATTGGTTCGATGGATGAGGGTTAGTTTGACTTTGAGGACCCTGATACGGATTTGGCTATGGTGGAGGTCTATTTCCTTGGTATCCTTGATATTGGGGTCTAAGATAAGGATTCTGCTATCTTTTTAAGTTAATTATCTCATTAGAAAATGTCCTTAAGATGTTCTTGACATCATCTATCTCAGATGATTGGATAGGGACAACTACTTTAGCAGGTTGTTAAGGAAATGTATACATATACACAGGTGGGGCTATGGGATTAGGGGCTTCTTGAGGAAAAGGTAAGGTAATCTCTAGAAACATGGGCATGGGAGGCCTTGGGGGCAACTTTCTAGCATATATTAAGTTATTTTTAGCTCTGAATGCATAGTCATAGGCTTCTGGCAGAGTCTAACTTCCAAGTGACTAAATCATTACTGATATATCTAAATTTAAGGCTTTAAGATAAAATACTATAGCCATACCTAGTAATGGTCTTATTGTAGCAGGAATTCTTTCCCAAGTCTTTTGAAATCTTGAATTGAAATTAGTCATTACTTCTTGTGGTTCCCTTTTGATAGTAATAAATTATTGCAAAAAAGAAGATTTATCACCCATTTCTTCAAATCTTGCAAAGAAATCATCTCCAAGCTGATTCCATGTAGATATTGTATTTAGGGTCAAAGATTTGTACCAGTCTAGAGCCTTCCCCTTAAAAGAAGCTGCTAAAAATCTTATAGCCACATTCTACTGTGTGATCACATGTATTGCATAGACATCAGAAACATCTTGTAGATGTTCTTCAGGTGTTTTGAAATCTTCCCCACTAAATTTGGGCACAGCTTTCAGGGCATTTACTAGAATAGGATCCAAGTGGCTGGTGGTACTAGTAGAATTAGAGCACTGCTAGTGTTCCAATTTGCATAATTCCTTGGGGCTATAGGTGCTCCCATGTTTTCTCTTGGTGTTTCTGTAAACTAATTGACCCTTCTTCTTGAATTAGTTATCAATGGTGGTAAAAGAATACCTGGGTTCACAACAGATTGAGCTCTTGTTATTGGTCCATAGCTCTGACTCCTTGTAGCTCTCTAGTTCATATAGTCTTGAAATAAACTTCAAGAGATTATCCCATTGGGCATGCCAAAAGCTATTGATGCTTAAAATTGCACTGTTTCCAACACCAACATGGGAAGTTTTAGGAATGTGGGACTTGCGACCTGAAATGACCTCCAGATTTTAAAGAAGCTAGCTCTTCTTTATCTCAAATGTATTGTGAGAAAAAGGGATAAAAATTAAATGAAATCACCAATGCAATGAAATAAAATTTAACTATGGAAATGCGCCTAAGTATGATTTGTTCCTTAATACTAAGCACAATGAAGCTATCTTTAGGATTTAATTACATTAAAGAGCAAACAATGCATGATCAATGTAAAAGATGAAAACAAATAGAGTCAAAGGCTCACAACTTAGATGATTTTGCAATAACACATAAAATATCAGCAAAGGCATAGAACTCATTCTTCTTATTAATTTTCTAGTCACATAAAAGGAACTGATACATACATAGTTAAACTTTTTGAATTAAGAAAATAGAACAAAGGCAAATGATATTACTAGCCACAGCAAGAAAGTCTCAAAAACTTCTTGTAAATCTATGATAACAATCTATCTGCATAAAATTCTCTCCCTTTCCTTTCTTTTCTTTTTCCCCTTCTTAAACTTGCAATTTGAACCCACATTTATAGCATAGGACTAGCTCAAGATTGTTCGCACAATCAAATCCCAACGGTCTAACTAAACTAGAACTTAACTAGAAGTGTTTGATAGAAGATATCTTTTAGATCTAAAATGGTTAGCCTCTCTACAAGTTCATTGGTTAAAACAGATACACATGGAATTTCCCACTATGAAATAGGTGAGGACACTTGGCAGCATTTGCTAGTCTTAACAAGTGACACATGGTAGCTTATGCTTGTCTATAGAAGCTTTAGATACCTTTTGAGAGTCCTACAAAAGATGACACATGGAAGCTTCTGCTAAGCTTTAGAAACACTATAGAAACATTTGGGACTCATTTAGATTCACACAAATGATGACACTTGGCACACTTCACTTACTTTAGCGACTCACCTAGGGCCCCCCACAGTCCTTTCTCAACAATGAAATAAAATGAAGAAACTGTAGATGTCAACACTTGGCAGTCTTTGCAAATATTACAAGGGACATGTGGCACTTTCCATGTAACTTAGAGAAACATATTAAAACTTTCCATAGTTTCCACTTGGCATCTTCCACATGCACTGAGAAAATTTTATTGAAATAATCTTTTGAAACTTATAAGAAACTAAAATTCAAATGCCGACACTTGTTGGGCTCTATGGGTATATAACAGGACACGTGGCTCCATCTTCATTACTTAGAGAAATTATAATGTGTCCCAGCTGATGACACTTGAAATGTTCCACATGAATCTAAGACTTAGATAAAACTTAGGCAAAATGAAAACCTATGTCCACGCTCTGTGTCAAAACCTTCACTACCAAAACTGAAATGCGTAGGGATAAAACTGGAGCGCACAACTGAAACTCAAAACAAAATGTAGAGTATTTTACTCTATAGGTCCCACACATTTTATTAATTCATTCAATTCTTTGGATTTTACCCTCCCACCTATTCCCAAATTCACAATCCATGTGTTTATTCCATCTTCCACCCTCCACCTCTTCCACTTCTATTTTTTCTACAACACCTTCAGTTGAGATTAGAGAGACTCAGGTTCTTGATGAAAATATAGATTTGTAATCTACTGATGGAGGTAAAATTTTAAAGGCACCTCCAAAATAACCAATGGAAACATCTACCAAGGATTCTATAATTTTTATAGTGTTTACCAATGCAACAACATCAACTATTGATTATTTAGTGATAGTGTCCAAGCAACTAGATGCTACCCCTAGTTGGCTAGCACAATCATTAGGGAAGAAGAGAAAATAAATGATTGACCCCAACACACTAGACTTTGGTTTATCATAGGTCAATAATAAATCTAAACCTACTCCTAAGACCCTTTCCAAGATATTCATTGATGACAAAGGGGAAAGTATGAAAAAATTATAGTTTCCCCACCAAAAAAATTAAAGGAAAATCTTGTGGTAGGAGATTATTAGATTTCCAAGATCTACCTTGGATGGTCAACAGCATGGGATAAAACATGATGTTAAATTTGGCATCAAATCCCTATATAAAATAATTGATCATGATAAGGCCACAAAGGATGAATTGAAGAACAAAGTGGATCAGCATAAAACTACATTGAACTAGTTCTTAGAACCTAGTGGATCATCGAAATAACCATAATCAGCGTAATCAAATTCTGGATCAAACTATAATTGATTTGCTTTGAGAGATTGCTCATATGGGAAGGGATACCAAATAATGTTTTAAATAACTTATTTCTAAGGGCAATAATATTTTTTTTCATAATAATGGACCAATATGAAATAATTAGAGAAAGAAAGAATATCCTGAGAGAATAAGTCAATGAATATGAAGGGAAAATTCAAACCTTTAATTTATATTATCCCATGTTTATATTTATGACTTAAATTGATATGGATACCCTTATTCCTAAGAAGATACTGTATAATGATGCCGAGCATGAGAAACTACATAGAGAAACTTAGTTTCAAATAAAGATACTCACAAAATTTGCTCATAAGGTCAAGGTGGCACATGACGAGGCTATTTATATGTGGTATGACATTGAAGGAATGATGAATACGATGTCATGCCAACTAGTAGATGATGTAGATAGCCTATTTTAGGTAGAGGAAGTTCATAATAAGTTCAAAATAAGAATAATACATAAGAAAGTGCAATTGATAAGATAAGAATGGAAATGCAAGGAATCAAGACTCTCAAGAGGAATTGTTTAATATTCAAGAAGATTGTGCAACCTATCACCTCTATTTATATGGACTAGATGAAGAAATAATATAGGAAATTTTCAAGACATTTGATGCATATTTTGGAAAACTATAGGCCAAGAATGACAAAGAAGTAAAGGATGTTTTGGATATTGATTAACCTCTTTCTATTGAAACATTTTCATGAATTATAATTTAAGTTGTAAAAACATTGTAATTTTTATATTTTAAAAGTACAGATGTCTTTTATAACTCTTTTTTAGAAAGGTAAACATGTAATTTACACTTTATTTCGTTTACAAAGTAAAAGTTGTTAAAAGCAATTGCAAATTACACTTTCTATTTTGTCAAGTTATAAATTGCTAAAAAGTGTAAAAGTGTATATTTAAAATTGAAAGTTCCATTTTGACAAACTAATATGACTTAAAAGTTGGAAATGTATCACTTGTGTTTTTCAAGTTAGGGTTTTGATAAGGTAACTTTAGTTATATTTTTGAAAGTCAAGTTCTATTTTGGGCATCACTCATTTGCATGAGGAGCTATTTTTAGTTACATGAATAAGAAGGATCATTACATGGAAATATTCCAATTCCATCCATGACATTATAGGTTAAATATCATGCCCAATTCTTGCATGTTATTTTACAAACTGTTCTACAAGTCAAAGATGCTTGAAATAGAAGACCTCACCTCTACATGGTTCTCTCTACTAGGTGTTCAAGTTCTAATAATTGTACCTCATCTATGAGATATTTTGTATAAATATTAGTAGACCCCATGGTCCAATATATCTTTTGTTATTACTGAAATTTTTATGCATTTTGAATGTATTGTATACAAGTTGTAACGTAGAGAATGAGAATAAATTAAATATTTTCCTTTCTTGTTTAAGAGATCCTTATGTATATAGAGTTATTCGAGTATTTGTGGATATTACATTTCTTATTTTTAGTCACAAAAAATTATTTTGTGGTATTTTACCCTTATGAAATATTGTTTGATGAAAATAAGTGAATCTTGTCCCTTTTGCAAGAATATAAAATATTGCCTTTGTTTTCTCACTTGTATGAGTCTCTGCCCAAACAAATTTCCATTGATTTCCTATTTTTTTGTGTTTATCAAGAAAACATTAAGAACCACTAAAATATTTGGTGCAATCACCATTTCAATTTTTTGCAAAATTTCATTCTTTACCCTTTTCCCAGTCAAAGTTTAGTTTAGAAGAAAGAACACTAAAAGAGCAAAAATTCTATAAAATTGGTATCTTATCAGTTGCATCATATTTAGTGCAAGAAAGTCAACCTTATTTGGAGGTTAACTTAAATTTTACAAAGTCCCATAGTTTAGAGGTTTCCCATTGTATCATTAGGTATTGCACAACAAGCTATTTTACATCAAAAAATGAGTGCAAAACCTATGTGATAATAATTTTTGGCATACCCGGTGGGACTCAAAAAGTATAAATTAATTGGTTCTATTATTGGTGAATGTGTGTATGAGATTTAGATGTATTCCAATGGTACCTAGTGACTCCACTAGTTTATTATTTTAGGATTTTAAGGGTTACATATGTCAAGCCAACAAATGAGATCAACTACAAAAGTTAAGAAAGATAATTTTTCAAAATTGTCATTTACACTTAAAAGGAGATAAAAATTAGCTATACTTTGTTATCAAGTATATATGGAAAATTTATTTCCATCCCCTTAAAGTAATCCTACTCCTATCAATTTTATTCCTCTGATAATGGCCAAAAATTTTGTAGCCTTTAATAGGGCCAACCCTCTCTCATTGGCTCAATATGATGATATGCCAATCTTGGCCTTAAAAAACCTACCATATTTCACTACCAAAACTTCCACTACTCTTATGGATCATATACAATATATTTCTAATCTATGTACAATCCACAATGTGGTATAAGAGAATGTTATAATTAGACTCCTAGTCTTCTCTTTCAAGGGTAAAGCCTTGTAGTGGTATAGAAGTCTTGATCCCAACTCTATTCAAGTTTGGGATGATTTAGGCACCAAACTATGTGCTCAATTCGAAGATAAGATTGACCACTTTTCCTTGGTTTAATAGTTGACCAACATTCAATGGGTTCCTTATGAGCTCATGATCGATTTAAACTTCCATTTCCAGAAGACATTGAATAGAATTTTGGTACTAGTCAAGCCAACTACAAATAATGATTTCCTATATTACTTGAGAGCCCTGAATAGTGATATAGTTGTTATGATTTAATTTATGGGTGGTACCACACTCCCAAACACTTATGAAATTTTTATAAGCATAGATAATTATTTAATCCAAGCCAAAAAAATTGCCCCAAGACCACTAATGCCTTTATTTATAGAAATAACTCTTACACCACCTATAATTACTCCAATTCCCACTACGAGTAAGGCATCAACTTTGACCCCTGATCCTACAAATAAATTATATGAGGTCAAGTCACTACTTAAGATTTTTGGAAATGAGTTGGTAGAGATGAAGTAGGTAACAATCTCAAACTTATAAGCTTTACCAGTAGGATAATCCAACATACTAGCCCAATAAGCATCCATATCAGGGAGATATGAAATATACCAAGGCAATCAACAACTACAAGGTCAAAATGCACAACCAAAGCCCCCAAATGTTTGTGCCTTACTATTGAGGTCAACATACCCCCATTTATGAAAAATCATGACCCTTATGTCAAATTGTGAAAATTTGTACCTTGAAATAGAAAAACCACTTGACCAGATTATCATTAGCATGTTTGCATAGTAATTTTATTTGAATATCATCTACACCTGATTTGGTTAGCATATTTGCACATGGTTCTAGTTTGTCCTCATCTAAATTTGCTAACTTTATATCTCTATGTTTTCTAGCTATAGGTATAATAAGGTTTACTTAGAATAAACAATGCATGGGTTTCATTATTTTAATGTTAACTTGAATTTTTACTAGCCTTTGGTCTATTGAAAGTCAAATTGAACCCATTTTTAAGCTTCCTAAAACCCTCATTCAAAATACCCTAAGCACAAGACCAAATTCAAACTTGGTGGGAATATTTTATGTGGGAACACTTTTGATATGCTATGGACTTAGTTTAATTTTTATAATAATGTTTAGTCATATTTATTAACATGACAAAACCTTAGTATAAAAAATTCATGCTTGGTCCCTTTATATCTCGAGCCCCTTGTTCCCTTTTATCTTAGCATGGTCCAACTAAAAAATGTAGGGTCACTTTTATTATTTATGAAATTCCATATATTATGTTTTGAGCTTAGCTTAACTCTTTTATCCTAAAGTTCTAAATATCCCCAAGCTTAAAAATTATGTTTGTCTATAGGATCAATGAATCATGTTCAGTAGAGAGAAGTTAATACAATGAAGCATAGTGAACTTTGATAATTCAAAGCCTTGAGATAGTGATAGGTGTCATGAGTTCACTAAAAGGATTCTAAGAAGCCATTGGAAATGCATCCCATGGATCATGATAAAATGGATCATGTTCACCTAGATGGAAATAATCCAATGGAGTGAGATGAAGTAAGACTTTTCAATGAAGCTCTAAAGTCCCACAGGACCACCACATGGAAAAAGCATGTTAACTAGCAAAACTAATAGAATACAGAGCTCAAAAAACTTATGATACCATAAAGTAGCACAACCTCAGGGCCTAGTATAGATTAAATCTTGAATACCTTTAAGAGATTAATGAATCATGTTCATCTGTACAAAATGATCTAATGACATAAGGAAAAACTAACTATGTAGAGGATATAGAGCTTGTTGGTGATGCAGAGACATAAATAAGCATGTCCAAATGCAGTCTAAGATTGTAAGTTAAACACAAAGATGCCATTAATTCTTATTATGAACCTTATTGAACATCAAAAGGGCCCTAAAAAATGTATGAAAATCCTAATTTGTTCTCATTTGCATCATATGAGTGTCTTCTTAAGGATGGATTGTCTCAGATTCTGTTAGTGGGAAATTTAATGGGATTTCTAGCAATGGCACCCCAAAAGGACATTTCTAGTGAAAAGATTCATGGAGTCCATCTAGAATGGACAAGATATAATCTTCATGATTTGACTCTTTACTTTGAATGATCCTTAGGCTTTGATTAATTAATTTAATCCATATCTAAAACATGTAATACCTTATTCTTAGAATGTTTAGCCTAAGTTTTTTTAAAAGAGGATCAAACTTATGTGGGAAGCATTTTATTATGGACTTAGTTTAAAATTTTAACTTAGGTCCTAGTTGTATTTATTAATACTGCTAAGGCCTTAATCAAAATTATTTTACTAGATCATTTATGTTTTTCATGCTTTTATCCCATCCCAGGTTGCTAAAAATTGTTACTTGTGTTTTATAGGTTCAATGGAATCTCATTTGAGGGGTGAATATGCTTACGGATTTGTGCTTCAATGTCAAATTGATATTTTTTAGCCTATGTCTTATAGAATATTAACTAGATATATTTTTTATCCATGTTAAATCCATAATTTAAGGCTTTAACCTAGGTTTCCTTTTGAATTAAATTTTAACCTGCACGGGAAAAATTATTCATGTAATAAACTTAGATTAATTTGCATGCTTGGTATATTTTATATCTAATGGCTCCTTGGTCTATGTTACTATTGATATGGTCTAACTAATGCAGGGTCCTTTTTATTATCCTAGACCTAGCCTAAAGTTTTAAATTACATTTATACAATAAAATTTTTAGGCTAAAGACTTATGTTATGACTTTTATTATTTGAAGGGTTCCTTTTACATGTTGCAAATTATCTTAAAAACCTTAGACTAAAGTATTCATATTTATTAATATGAATAAAATGTTGGTCAAAAAATTTATCTATTTCCTAATCTTACGTAACTAATTTTTATGGTTTTAAGAACCAATCATATTCAACCTCATGGATTACAACCTATGGCTCACATTTGCTCACAAATCAAGATTTGACAGAGTGAGGTTAATGTTGAAAATTCAAGGCATAGTTTCCAACTTAAATATCAAGCAAGTTATAATGATAAATGGTATACATTATAACATACACATCTAATTAATGGAGCATAACAAGCTAAGACTTCAATAGAGTCATGTTAAATCTTGAGTACTTTCCAGAGATCAATGATGTACATTTTCTCGCCCAATCAAGATCTAAATATGTGAGGCAAGTCAAAAAATTTCAACATAACTTAGAGAAAACATGGTAATGACACATGTCATACCTAGATAAAATATAGAATAGGAAGCCAATGGTGTTTACCTCTTAGGATCAAAATCAATGAACCTCATTGATTCATGCAAATCAATTTGATAGTGCGAGGTGAATGGAGGATTTTAAAAGGCAACCATAATTATTTGAATACTAACGAGTATTTTTTCCATGAAAGTGACATAAGGATGCCACATAGGTGTGAGGTTGATGCCATATAAGTAGAAAATAAATAAGAACTGAAGATCTAGTAGACCAAGAAAAAGTAAAATATAAATACATGATCTAAGGCATAATGCTCACTTAAGTCCAAATGCTGCCACCATTTGAGCACTTTAAAATCTTTAGGTAAACCATTATTTGACCATGTGATCACCATAAATCAAGATTGAGAAAATGAAGTATCACCAGTATGAGTTTAATTCAATTAATAATTGGACTTTGAACCACTAGTGAGTAATTTAATGGAAGTTCATGATCATGAGCAATTGGTAAAATAGAGTGTCTATAAATCAGTCTATTAGAAAAGGTCATTTTTTATAGAATGCAACAGAAGGGACACCTATCCCATAATATTGTACAAATATGATTGGATGAGACTAACCAACATACCACCTTGATCTTATATAAAATGGTTATTGTCCATTATTAAAAAAAGTAGGGAGTTTTTAGAGCCAAAATTACTTTGTAAACTTGAAGAAAATAATACAAGCAAGGAATTTTGCAAATATTGTCCAACATTTATCTGTAGATTTATTATCATGGCTTCTCTCTCACTTTCTTGCTCTTACTTCTAGATTTGAATGGTTCTTATGGATTCTTGGTGTGTACATTTGATTACAGAGTTATTAACTTGTGATAATGCTAGGTTGATTGAAAGTTATTAGGTTCATTTCATTTTATTACTCTTCTTGCATTTGGGCTAATGTGGTTTGCTTGCATGGTTAAATATTTAAAGTGAATCATATTCTTATTTACATTATTTCCACATTCCTTAAGAGTTTACTTGATGTGTGATAGGATTTGGGATTAAGCTATTTCATGTTACACATTGGTTAAGTGCATGTCTAGATGAAATCTAAACTTTGTCATGATGTTTGTAATGAAGATCAACAACATTTCTTTTTTCCCTACCCTTCCTTTTGCTTCTTTTTTAACTAGATCACCTTAATTTAATTATCATTGTAAATATCCATCTTAGATTATTTAATGATCATAATTCATTATTATTAACATAGATAATTCTTATTTTGTATAAGATATGTTATTTGTCCAAGGTGCCTCCCAACCACAAAATAATATAAATATTGTGAAACAGTCACTTGTTCTGCCTCTATTCCATCAAAGATAACATGCTTATCATAACCTACAACTCATGTGCTAAATTATTAGGGATTATAAAATGATAAGTGTTTCTTAAATACTATGGGAAACCATGATACACATTTAGGCATCAACAAGAGGATCTTCATTGGTACTAGAGGGAGGGCCTTAGTTAGATCTTTGTGAATTTGCCAAATCTTTGCTAATTTTGGTGTAGTTTGATCAAATATTGATGTATTCTTTACATATTTATGCTCCATTGAGCATAATTATGTAAATATCATCTATCTTTGTGGTTTTAGACTAGTCTTTGGGCTTCTTTTAGCTAAATATTGATATTCTTTGAAGATCCATGCATTCATGCAAAAGTATTTCATGCTTTTTTATTCCTCATGTTTAAGGTTAGTAATAGAAAATTTTGTACAAAGATTGACTAGTTATTTGAAAATATAAGTTTATTCTAGCTTAGAGGTGTAAATATCCCTCTCATTCATCAATCTAGACATATCTTTGAGCTTATTTAGTTAAAGATAGTCATGTTTTACATGTATTTGTATAAAATTGGCTTAACGTGAAAACTTAATAATTGTACTCTATTAAGGTTGGTTTGATGTGTCATATTTTAAATAGGTTTAAAGGCCACAAGATGATATTTCCCAAGACAAGGCTTAGGTGAACAAAATTCCCAAAGTCTCAAACACTTCACTAGTTCAAGGTACTCATATGTTTAAGATATAGCTTGGATAGGTGGTTCTTCAATCAATGTGTCAAGTATAGTACATGATCTTCCTCAAAATAATAAAAGATATTTATCTTCTTTTAGTCTTAATAATGTTGTCACTACTGAAGAGCATATTAAGTCATTTAAGTCTAATTTGAGATTGTTAAATGTAGTCCATGAAAATGTAGCATACAAATTATTCCCATTCATTTTTAGAGATGTTGTATATGATTGGTTTCTTAACCTTCTAGAAAACTACATTGCTAGTTGGGATGACTTTAACAATATTTCCATTGATCGATTTGGAAAAATTATTAGTCCTTATGTCCTATATCAGTAGTTCACCATAATTAAAATGGATGTTAATGAAACCATCAAAGTCATTAATGCTCAGTTCCAAAAAATGTTCATTATAACCATATCCCCTTATATACCCAATGAGGATTTAGCCTTAGAAATATATAAGGATGTTATATATCCCATGACCTTTGTGTTATTGAAAAGGTATCTTCTATTCATAAACACATTGACCTAGGCCTACTCTAAAGTCATAATCATTAATGATCAAATGCAACTCCAAGGTCAGATGACATATTCCATGCCTAATGTCAATTCAAATTGGCCCATCATGAATGTCATTCCTAGTATATCTAGTTTAACACTAGTTTAGAACTAATTGCCCTTGAGTTATACATATCTTGGCTAAAACCTAGATTTCTTAAATGGCACTACAAGTGGATCCCATCCATAAAACCATAGAACTCTAATACCCACAACTAGTAGTAATGATCCAATTCATGAGCCTAAGACACCAAAAAATTAAAATGACTTGATATTATAAATGGTCTAAAAATTGAGCATTGACTTTCTTTAGTTATAAGAATAATTATGAAATACAAAGGAGGGATCTAATAGAAACTATGCTTCTCAAAGATTCAACAGGCCTCCAAACTATAGACATCCAATTCCTAACACCATTTGAGTTGAAATTGTCAATCTTACTCAAATTTCACTCAAATGCACATTTTAGGTCAAAATCCATAAAATGCACTAAATAGTTCATGTAGACACCTACATCTAGCCATCGATAACCTCTAATCAGGGTTTTGACCAATTTTCACCCAAAATTTACAATTTAGCCTAAAAACACTAAAACATGCTAAATGATGTGAAAATGAGATATTTAAGTGTCAATTTTGGATAGGGTATCATTAAATGGGATAATGAAATTTATGGGCCAACTAACTTTAATCAAATCATTTTGAGTCAAAATGCCAATTTTGTACTTAGGTGCTCTGGATTGCTCTTTCCTATTAAATATCTTGCACAAGACATGTGCCTTCATTATTTTATATTGGTAACATCCTAAATGGGATAATGATTCCAATGCATTTGACATCACCTTCCAATTCTAATCCAATCAAATTTTGGACCAATAACAAGACATTCTGATCAATTTGAGTAATTTGTGCAAAAATTGCTTAAACATGCTTAAGAGCCAATTAACCCAAATCAAGGCCTAATTAAGAATTCCATGGAAAATTGTTGAATACTTATTTTTGGAAATGAATATTTAATATTTTCATCATCAAGTGACCTCATTTCTTGGGAAGACATCCCTAGGCCATAAATGCCACAAATATCAGGATTCATGCCCTCCATGCCTCATCAGTGCCTTTCATAATGCCCTCCATGCCTCTTGATTTCCCCTTCTTCTAATGTCATGATGAGGATAATTATAAACTTAATTCCAAAAATTGAATTAATCCTCAACCACACATCTCAATCTTAGGATGGACAGTTCAGGTTAATTCTTGACATTTTCAAAAATCTATAAATAGAGAGGCCATGAACATCATTTCCAAGATATTTTAGTGCAAAGTTATTATACTCAAATATAAAAAAGACATGATTATAAAAAGTTTTAATATATAACTGATTACAAATATTCATACAATTAGTGTTACCATGACAAATTGATTCTAAACCAAGCTAATCAATAAGCCAAAGGTGCCAAGGAGAGATGGAGGTAGCCAAGCTTCCATTGCCAAGGAATTCATGAGCACAAGTTGAGAAAGCCACTATAACAAGCATTTTGGAGCATCCAAGGGTGGTAAAAAAAATTCTTTTGCATTTTAGTTATGTGTTTTATTCATGTTTGTTAACTAAGCTCTCCCTAGTGTCTAGGCCTAGAGATGTTATGCCAGTTAGTGTGTTTCTTTCATTTTGTTTTCGCTTTATAACTAACATGATACCAACCATCCTCTCTTGATTCAAATTCATAGATCACATAATGGAATTTCTAGTGGGACTAGATGCATTCCACACCTAAAGAAAATCATTTTATAGTTTTAAAATATTTATTCAGATCATTAAAACTCTTTCAAATTAATTTTCTAGCTTTATTTTGCCATTTTTGTTTGCAATGGGTTTACACAGTAACTAACATCATCTGGTAAGACCAACATCAGTTGGATAGCTTAACTGATGTTAATTAGTAAAAATGACATCAGTTGGATACCTGTCTTTGATCACATTGGTATAACCGATGTTAGTTAGATAACTAACTCGGTTAGAAAATGTAACCATCATTGATTATATAAATCAATGTCAGTCATTGTGTTTTTATTAAAACACAGACCTGAGAGCTCTTTTTATAAAGTTCATTGTTTCAAACCCAAAAGAGCTTCAAGGCTAAATGACATGCTAACATTTTTTCTATAGGACCAAGCTTGACATTTGCTAAAAACTTGTTTTAGATCACTTTTTGCATGCTTAAAAATCAATTAGGAACTTTATTTTGGTGTTTAAAAAAAATTAGATGTTTATGGTGAATGTTTTCAAAGTTTAAAACTAAGACCAAGGGGTGAAATGAACACCACCTCAATTTCCATTTGGGCTTAAAAATGAACTCACATTTTCAAAGCTTTTTTTATTCACTTAGTTGTTTATATTAATTTTTTGTTTGGAAAAAAGAGGGTTGTTGCGTGTATGTTCTTCCATTTTTCCTCTTTAGGGAACCCTTGGAATCAAAATATCAATTCCTATTGCAAGTATCCTAGTCCAAGGCTTACAAATAAATTTGTCTAAAATACTCTCCAAAAAATTTTCAAAGTTTGGGTGACCTTGAAAATGACCCTAAAGTCTTTCTACTTTCATGCTTTCTTTATTTTTATGCAAACTTGGCTTATGAAGGGGACTTCATCACCTCCCATGAGTTATTTATGAAAGCTTTGACCTAGGGTTTCACCTTTCAGCATTGAATTCATTTGGATCCTAATTGGAGTTACACATGGGACATAGTGGCACTTTGGACATCATACTACACTAAGCGAACAATAGGATGTAGTGGTTACAAAAAGGACTAGACATTTTTGCAACAATCCAAATGATATAGACCCAAAATTTGTTCTTTTCTTTTGCATTTTTTGGTGTGGAATTCATTGTGCAATTGATTCCCTTAGAACATTTATAAACTTGTTAGATCTTAGACAAATCCCCACTTGTCATGGAAGTATTATTGGTGCAATGTGCACCTCAAGGTCCATGTCATAGTAATGTCATTTGAGAGAATGGGGGGTGTAAAGACCCTACTATATAATGCATATTTATTTTTGGATGAACACTTAAAATCCTCTCAAATGATGTATATTGATGGATTCTAATAATGCCAAGCAACCTTGTTAGTTTAATATCTAAGAGTGATTAATTAGTTGGTCTTGTCCTAGATTAAAGTCTTTTTTGAAGTCAACACTTGGTGTAAATAAACAATTCAAACCAAAAACATAGTCCTTATTTTCATTTGAATAAAGAGGCGTTATGATGCCCACGTGAAAACATCAATTTGCCTTATTCAAATTTCATCAAAAGCTTGGGAGTCATATCATCCACTTTGGCACAGTTATGCTACCTAATTGAATCTAGACCTATACCAAAGTTGTTTTAAGTCCTTCACTTATAATCTAAATTTGTTATTTCACCTTTATAAGTTCATAGGTTGATGTGTTAAGTGGGTTCACCATTTACACTAAACTTGAGGGAACTTAGGTTTAATTTCCAATTTGGGTTGAAGGTCGTTTAAGACTCATAATCATTGTCATCATTTTATAGACTTAAGCCATTTTGTGCTAACACTTTCACTTTGAGTCTATGCACCACAATATTTTTAGTAAAAAAAAGTAGTGTTATGTTGTCAAAATTGTGAGAAATTATCTTTTCCTTAGAGAGTTTTTGAAACAAACTTTTTTGTCACACCTTTTGGGTAGTGTAGCATAATTATGCTGCCCAAAACATTTTAAATATTTTTTCATAGACCCTCTTGCATAGAGTTCCAAATTTGTTCCTACATTTTTAGACTAATTTGAGTGTACTTTTTTGATCCTTTGTCTAAAGCATAGTTATACCATTCACTTTTGTCTAGCTTATTTGTCAAACGAACCAAGTTTATACGATTATTTATGAGAAAATAAATTATCTCTAAAGTTCCTTGTTTTTGTACCTTATACCTAGTTGATCAAGTTCATGTCCAAGAATCAAATGCCTAGTGTTTGTTAGAAGTGTTTCAAATCCATTAGATTAAAACTTTCATCTATTTCAAAGTCTACCTTTTGACACCATTGGCCAAGAGTCTTAGCACATGCCTTATTTGAGCCTCGATATTGAAATTAGAATAAGGGGCTATTAAGAGGCATGGAGGGCATCATGGAAAGCATTGATGAGGCATGGAGGGCATGAATCCTAATATTTGTGGCATTTATGGCCTAGGGATGTCTTCCCAAGAAATGAGGTCACTTGATGATGTAGATATTCAATATTCATTTCCAAAAATAAGTATTCAACAAGTTTCCATGAAATTCTTAATTAGGCTTTGATTTTTGTTAATTATCTCTTAATCATGTTTAAGAACTTTGTGCACAAATTACTCAAATTGATCAAAATGCCTTGTTATTGGTCCAAAATTTTATTGGATTAGAATTGGAAGGCAATGTTAGATGCATTGGATCTATTATCCCATTTAGTATGTTACCAACAACAAATAATGAAGGCATGTATCTTGTGCAAAATATTTGATATGAAAGAGCAATCTAGAGCACCTAGGTGCAAAATTAGCATTTTAACTCAGAATGATCTAATCAAAGTTAGCTGGCCCATAAATTGCATTGCCCCATTTAGGGATATCTTGGCCAAAATTGGCATTTGAATATGTTAGTTTTAACTCATTTAATAAGCTTTAGTGTTTTTAGGCTAAATTGTGCATTTTGGGTAGAAATTGGTCAAAAGTTTAATTGGAGGTTATCAGTAACTAGTTTTAGCTATCTACACATAGATTATCCTCATGGAGTTTAAAACACTCCCCAATAGACAATTCATCATGAAACATCAAGATATCATCTTCACAAGCTCAATTATCCTTCTCGAGTTAATTGAAAAATAATTATGAACACACATTGAAATTTGAACCTTAATATCTTTGATTATACACACTTTTAGATCTTCAAATCAAGTTCATTAGATGCACCTGGTAATATATTTGAATAGTTTTTCCCTTTGTTAAATTCAAATATTCAAAAGCAAATGGTCACACTTAAACTTTGAAAACTATGCTCACATCTCATGTCCTCTCAAATTTAGATCAATATTGTACCATCGATCTTATATAAACTTTAACACATATGTGATAATGCTCAAACATTAAACCTCAATCAATTTGACCTCATCTCATGCAATCTTACAATGTTGACTCATCATGCACCATCAATCTCCTGTACATAGCTTGGTTTTTAAAAATGCTAAAAAATTGTCATATTGATCAATTTGAATCTATACACACCATTGGATCAATTTTTAAAATATCTCATGAACCATTGAATCTTCACTAGGTTTATATCTTTAACATCATGTAAACTGACTAAGTATAGGGACCAATTGCAATATGCCTAGAGAGCCAACTTTACACAGATATATATTTTGCCTTGATCAATATCATGACCTCATATTTGTATCATATGAACACCTTTCATAGGGTAATCTAACCATTTAACAATATACTTATAGAACCCTCACACATGAGAGATATAACACCATTAATCTACTCACTCATATTCTTCTACCATAGAGCCAACTATGTCAAAACCTGCTTGGAAGGCCAACTTTGCTCATGCATATCTTTTGGTGCACTTTATCACATGATCTTAAATTTAGAAAAAATAATCTAGGCATAAAACTAATCAAACCCATATGATCAACTTATTCTAAAACTGCTACACATACAAAATATAAATGTTGGTCAAACTTATTACCTAGTTAATACTAGATTCTTAAATCTACTTAACATTAATTGTCAACCCAGGGTACATAAGCTTTTCAAGGATGCCAACACTCTCTCTCTCTCTCTCTCTCTCTCTCTCTATATATATATATATATATATATATATATATATATATATATATATATATATATATATAGGCTAAATTAATTATTGGTTTTAGTACAATGAACTTATACTATTTTCACCATATAGATATACAAGAAAATATTTATAGTAGAATGCAGAAGTTCTTCACACTTATGAGTCACACATGCATCACACTTTATATAATCAACTAGTAATAAAATCAACTCACAAAATACACTTTAATCTAAAAAGGGTCAAGATCTTCATTATAACTCCTTTCAAGGGGGCCCTCCTCATTCAAAACTAATTTACAATCCTTCTCTGAGAGACTTAAAAAAGCTTCTTATAAAATCAGCCTTTTCATTACTCAGATTTGTAGCAATTAAATATTTCTATAGTAGATTACAATATTCAGAAATTAGAATATAATTACTATCTACAATTTTCTTATCATTATTCTTCAACTCTAAATCTAATCTAGGTTCTACCATTAAATACATAAGATAGTTTATTAGATCCAACCAAGAACACAAAACTAGGAAAGGTATAAATACTTTGCAACTGACCCAATCAACCTTCAGGTGGTTAGTAACTAAAAGTTACTTATTTTGGGCCTGACTAGATTAGGGTATATATTGGTTTGTTATTTTACTTCTTTTTCTCCTTTTCATTATCCTTGTCTTACTCATCTTTTGGTATCACATCCAAGATTATTTTCATGTGAAGGGTTTGTATAACAGTTGTGGAGGATCCTCTTCAATCATCCACTTGGTTTTTAAGATAGATATATGTGTCCTTAAGAGCCAATTACATCTTATCACAAAAATATTTCTATTATATATAGTGGCTAAAAAATCCTATAGGTGAAATCTTGTAGTTTCTATGGGCAACCTATAGGTGGAAGCCAATAGTTGTTATGGGCAACCTATAGGTGGAAGCCAACAGTTGCTATGAGTAATCTGTAGGTGGAAGCCAATAGCTTGGCTATTGATATGGGATGAAATCCCATTTTACTATAGGATTATCTATAAGTTTTGTCCTCAAAAAAGATTCTTGTAGTCTTATTTTACCCTTCAAATGTTTATTTAATAAGGTTACACAAGTATAATATAATCAAAGAAAAAACATCATTAATTCATAACATAACATGTATATATCAATGCACACATAAAACCATAAATTCATTAATTAATTTTCATGAGTCATGGATGGATATAGGTATTTACATAGGAAAAATATATATAACTAGTTATGGATGAGGCTATAAAATAGAACAATTGGTGGCCTCATCGTACCCCCTACTTAACCTCTTGCTTGTCCTCAAGTAAGCATTCACTACATTTTAAAACCATATAATTTATTTAAATCTATGGGTTCAGTGCAACCTATCGATTCAAAGATATAAAAACCTTTAGCATCATATATGCTCTTCCACCTTTTCTTCTCTACTTCTTTGTCATCTGGTGCCTCTCCCTCCTAGTCAAGAATTGGGAACCAAAACATAGGTGGGTGAAACATTAACCCCAACCATTTTATCTTTCTTCTCCTGACAAGATAAATATACATATATACCCTATGTATGTCCTCCATAAGGTTTTGATGGGAATAAGGCTCCTTTCTTTTCAAAGAATTAGAAATTTCTACCCATCTGTGAGAACAAAAAACAAAAATTTGCTTTCCATCTCCCTCCATGAGACTCATGTAGTGATTATATAACTCTTATTATTTCCTTGTGACCCATGCTCATGGAGTATCTAAATTCATAAAGAATATCCATTCATCTATTATATATTTAACATCAGTTGATTCACCCCTAATCATTAGGGTAGCCTCTTTTTCTTTTTCTTGATAGTTTTCCACCTATTTCTTTCTTCTTATTTCATTGAGGATATATGAGGTAAATTCATTTAATTAGACATACCTTAGGAATATATTTGGATTCTAATTTATATCATAGGTTACATGATATTGGTGTATGTAAAACTCACTCAACTGTGCTTGGAAATAAGGGTCAACATGCCTATAGACTTTAAAGAAAGATTTAGGGTCACATACCATGTAAGACTGATCATTATAGATCCTATCATATTTGGATCCAAGCCATATTTATTCTAAGTATACAACATACACCCTAGAATTTGATCTACATTTTAGTAACATCTTAATGGTTTCATGCATTTTAGTGATCTTCCCTTTCAAATAAGTGATCGGGGTCTCAACCTTTTCCAAGTTTTCCTTCAAATCTTCCTATTGTTCTCTTGCTTCAACATATACCATAAACCTTTGTGGTATGTTTTATCATTACTAAATTTTTATTTAATAAAACTCAAAAGTTCATCAGTTTATATTGGCCTAGCAGTTGAAAGGTCTACATCAATCACTTCTTCTATTGCATGTATTTGTGCAGTGGTCAAAGTAAGAGAAAACCTAATGTAAAAATGTACCAAAACCAAAGCATTATCTACTGTAGGTTCCTCTAAGGGTACACTAATGTCATCTATAGGTAAGGTGGGTGAATATGCTATAGGCACTACCAAAGGAGTTATTGTAGGCTCCTCTAATGTCCTTTCCTTATTTCTTCTTCCATGGATGGCTCTATCAATTTTGTATCTCCCAAGAGTGTTTATAGGTCTTTATTACCTTTTAATTCTATTATTTTATTCCTCAACCTATATATATTTTTCATGACTTGTTCCAAATTTTGGAACTCCTCATTATGCGGAACTATGTCTTTCTCTATTGTTTCTTCCATGGTCCTTTCTTCAAGCAATTATTCTTCTCTTACAAGTTGATCTAATATTTTTATTTCTTCTTCGGTATAACCTATTTATTTGAGGAGATGCATATATTACTCATCAAATCTGAGTGTCTTAGGTGACTGTATTTATTCTTCCTTGGTAGACTCTTATTTATTAGATCATTCTATAATCTTGAACCCATCATAGGTCTTTCAAATTTTGGGCTCTTACTTTTTCCCTTCATCCTCACTATTGTTTATAGGTGAGGATGTTAGGGTTATCTTTTGTCTTTTAATTCTCTAAGATATCTTGGGAGGAGGTCTCTTTCTCCTTGATACAGAGGGCTTTTTCTCTTTAGTATTCTTCTTATTTTTAGGAGGGGTGGTTGTTGGAACCTATTCTTCCTATGTAGCTATGGATGGGAAGAAATTCTTCTTCCTTTAAAAGAGCCATGGTGGAAGAGTCAATATTTTGTGAGGAGATAGTTGGAATAGTGGGAGAAGGAATATTTTTCCTAGTTTGTATGGGTGGATTTTCCTCCTTTATGTCCTTATGAGTTAAGACTAATTTTATTCATCTTCTTCTACCCATAGCAATTTTAGATGAACATTCAATGGCTATAGGCTAACCAATTGCATTATTACCCATAATACTTTCTTGTGTAGTCTATTGAGCCTACTCTTTAGGAGGTTCCCCCTCATTATTTCCCTCTTCTTACTGAGGTTCACCAGTCTCTAGGGTTAGAAATTTTTCCCAACTAAGGTCAGGTCTAACAATGCTTATTCCATGTTTAACTATCAATTAGATATGATAATAATGAGATAGATATTTCTCAACCCCCTTCTGGTATTCTTTATACATATTTTTAGGATATTTAATAAGTGGTTTGGGATATTAATGGTCATATCATGCCTTAAGTGATTCAAAAATTTGAATTGAAGAGTATAAATCAAAGAGTGCCTTCCTTCATAGGTTAGATATTTGATGATATATGAGGCTAATTCCCTCTAGGATAGGGGTAGGTTTAGTCTCTCTACACCTCCTTTATTCAACACTAGCCTTTCATTTCCTTGATAGAACTGCTATCCAACTATTTGACCATTAGGTTTGTCCTCCCAATTTTCCCCTATGCTTGGCAGCCTAATAACTTAGCTTACCAGTTCTTTAGTGACTGGGAATGTAATGCCATATATGATTATCTGCTCTCCTATAAAGGACCCTAAAAATCCCTTAACAAGGGTTCTAAAAAATGTTGTAGTTTATTAAAATAAGTGCTCCACCCAAATCTATTGAAGATGGCTCAACTGTTTGGGTCTCCCTATAGTTGCTTATGATCTGAGGGTTCCCTTCTCACTATTAACCATCCCATTCTAGCTAGGTTAGATTCTTGATGACTCTTTCAACTGATAATTATCAACAAACTCAAGTTTAATTTGAAAGTTCTACCTATAGCAAAGTAGGTTTTTTTTCAACAATAGTAGTTGTGGTTGTAGGTTATAGATTGTGGTAATGTCATGATTTAAGATTTGTTTAAATGGGTTGCAACTTCAAGTAGAAAAAAATAAATGATTATTTTCCCTATTGATTTTATGGTTTCATCATGGGCTTTCAATTCACATGTATAGTCTATCTCAGAGTGCATGGAATTGATTGCCTGTAGCATTCTCCCCCTATGTGAGAGGTCACTTGTCCTAAAGTGATGTGGTACATGTAGGATGAAAAGAGATAAGATGGGGTCATGATGAGGGTGTGGGTAATTATTTGGCATAGCTCATGACAAGACTTGATGAATGTTTTTGAATGACTAAATATGCTTTTTAATATAATGCATGCTATATTAAAAATAAACATGCTTTTCTATGACTAAAATATACACCATAGATTTTTAACAGTTTGTGCCTAGGGTTACGTAGAGGAAAGGTGCATGTGAGTATTTATCAGAATAGAATGTAGCTTATTATTTCTTTATGAAACTATTATCTTAGTAATCATAAATTGGTTGTAGTAGGCCCCTTGAGTAATTATGGGATCATAAGACATTGGCCTTCAATGATGCCCTCAGTAACTTGTATGTAATCATGATAGCATACATGGGACTAGAGTAGGGGTATTGTAGTGGGATGATAGACTATTGACATCCTTCCATAAGGTGGTTATTATAGATCTTTATGTGTTATCCAAGTCAGGTCCTGTATGAACATGGAGGAGGGTAGATGAGGGTTTGTTTCTCTTTGATCTCCTCTGCATAAGCCTACTAATGGTTTGTTTATATGTTATCTTACTCCTAGTGAAAAAGGAAACTTTTTTGTGGATTCTATGTCTAGTAAACTTTTGATTTGGAAACTAGTTAGTTTTTCAAACTTGAGATCTACGCTCCAAAAATAAATCCTAAATATCACTATTTGACATAGTGAGATCATCTCCATGAAATGACTAGAAGCTATATGTGATTCATGTGTGTCCCTGTAACCATAAATTATAGTCTAAAACACTATAAATAGAGATTGGAAGTATATGCCTTTGTTATGGATCTTACCTTAATATTCAAGGGTATGGTCATTCCTTAGCAATGTTTGACTTTTCTACTCTAATATTCCTTCACTCCTCTAGCTTGTCTAGTGTCTTCCATGAATTAATTAAAATCCCATATCCAAAGCCAGAGATTATAGTTTGTGAATAATTAACTTGCATAAACTAGAGAGGTGTATATAGGGGTTAGGATGTACCTACAACAACTATAGATGGAGTTTGTAGCAACTACAAAGTTATGCCCAATTGTGAAAAAGGTGCCTACAATAGCTATAGAATAGCCCATAATAACTAGAGGAATACCTTCATTGACAAAGGTGCCTATAAAAATGGTGAGGGTGCCCTCAATATCTCTAGGAGTAATTATAACCTCTTTTTTCCAATTGTTTCATGCCCATAACAACTACAAGCTTATCTTGTACCTACTAAAGATGGAGGCTAGAAGTCATTAAAATAAAAAATGTGTGATATAAAGATGAGAATTTTTGCTTAGAATGATTATTTATTATCCATTTTGGTTTTTACCCCTAAATAGCTGGCAAGCTAGTTTTTTATTTAGGCCCTTTTACAGTTCTAGGTAGTTAACAAGCTAGTTTTCTACCCAAAAACCACTAAAAACATCCAAAAGGGTTTTCATTATTGGTTTTTTTTAACTCTAACTACTACCTGTAGTAAAATTTTTAATTTAGGTCATTTGTAAGTCAACTGTAAGGGTGACTAGTTAAGGACTAAATGAAGGTCTCATTCTTCATGCCAAAAGAGGGATAGGATGTCCTCCTCTCCTTCTTCATCTATTTGTTAGTGGGTTCTCCCTATGTCTGGTGAGACATCATGCTAATCAAACACATCATTGAATCCATTTTGTAATTGCTTGCATACTTGCTTGGTAAATTCCTCCTAAGTAAGTGGTTTTTTGTAAAATTTCAACCTATTGCCATTGACTAGTAGATGAAATATCATCAGATCAATAGTTTAGAGTTAAACTACTCCATTATCATAAACATGCTCAATCTCAAATAGACCAAGCCATCTAGTCTATATTTTGCCCATGTGATCTTTGTATTTTGAAAAAAAAGGTCTAAATCTCCTGTATTGAATTGCCTAGTCTTAATATACATGTCATGCCATCTAATCCACTATTGTCGTATAAGTTATATGTTTTATATTGCCTACTATTTTTATTCATATAAGGTATTAATTTTCATTATCCTTTCTTTTTATGTTTCAAATATATCCATCCGAAGTTCTAGTAATGTACTTAAGGTCTTGTGCTCAAATTTAATTGGCAAGATAGGTTTCTTTCCATAAATGAACTCATATAGGGTGAAGCCTATAGTAGTCTTCCATGTGATTTTATACACCCAAATAGCCTCAAAAAGTATAGCCTCCTAATCCTTGTGGGACATACTAACAATCTTGGTTAAAATATTTTCTAACTCCTTGTTGATGACTTCCACCTATTCATTAGATAGTGGATGATGTGAAGTTGATTTCTTATACCTAATCTTGTATTGTTGGTCCAAGGTGGTAATTAAGCTAGCAATAAATTATGGTCCTTGATTAGTGATTATTTATTGTGGTACACCATATCTTATGAATATTTATTCATAGAGGAAATTTTCCATCTTTTCATCCCTAGTGTGTGTAAGAGCCTTTACTTCCACCCATTTAGTGACATAATCAATACATACAAAGATGTACTCTTTTTTGTTGATTTTAATCAAAAGGTCCTATAAAATCTAGGCCCTATTTTTTAGATGGTTCAATCACCATTTGAGGCTATAAAGGCATCTCATTCAAACGTGTGGGTTTCCCCATATGTTGACATCTATCACAATGAGTTGTATACCTTATTGCATCTTGATGGATTGAGGATTAATAATACCTTATATTCAAGATTTTTATTTTTGTATGCTTGGATACAAATTTCCCTCCACATGGAAAGCTTTGAGGATATATGGAAATTCATCTTCATTGAGACATCTTTTAATGATGTAGTCAAGCCCAGTATAGAAAAGGAATCCAAACAATTAAGAGTACTTGCCAATTTTCTAAATTAAATATCTTTTCTATTTAGGGAAGAAGTGTTGTGGAAGTAACCTTGTTACAAGGTATTTAGTAATATCAACATACCAAGGTGTGGTAAGGGTGAGGGAGAATAGGTTCTCATATAAAATGAGTCATCCATTATGGTATCCTCTTGAAGATATTGTAACACCCATCAAGGGAGTTAAAATAGAGAACCAAGGATAGAGAAGTAACTCCCATCAAGGGAGTTACTTATGAAATTCTTATCACCTTGTCACCACCTTTCATGGAGGAGTTATAGTCTATTCTTGGGGTGCCTTGTCCACCTTTTATGGAGGAGTTACTTACGTACTCTCCTATATGTATTCCTCACTTTGGCGATCTCATGTTAATCAGATTTTGGTTTTCTCCATTTTGTCTTGTGTAATTTATCTTCTTGTATAATTTCAAATTGCTTTAGTACCTATGTGGTGTGCACTTGCTTCATCTCATGTGATCACGTCTCCATTACATTCGCATTATCTAGATTCTAGCAACAACTCCAATATGGTATCAGAGCCACTCTAGTAATCATGTGTTTGATACCATATCAGAGTTATTGCCAGAATCTAGATAATGTGAATGCAATGGAGATGTGATCACACAAGATGAAGAAAGTGCAAACCATATAGATGCTAAAGCAATTTTAAATTATACAAGAAGATAAATTTCACAAGACAAAATAGAGAAAACCAAAATATGATTAACATGAGATGGCCAAAGTGAGGAATACATATAGGAGAGTACATAAGTAACTCCTCCACAAAAGGTGGACAAGGCACCCCAAGAATAGACTGTAACTCCTCCATGAAAGGTGGTGACAAGGTGCTAAGAATAGAGAAGTAACTCCCTTCAAGGGAGTTACTTATGACATTCTTATAACACCTATGACACATCTATGACACACATCTCCACATAAGCTAGCCTATCCCACAAATGTAGGAAAACTCCATGTAAGCACAAGAAATACAATTTCCCTAATTAAAAAATAGGGAAAAATAAAAACCTACACTAATACTTATAGATAGGCAAGTACTCATATGATCTTAAATAGTCTAAGAAAAGGTATTATAAACTCTAGTCCATTCCTTATATCCTTGTTTATGGAGTACTATTTAGAAAGGATAGGAATGGAGTTATGTTGAAAATTATTGAGCATGATTAAGCTCCTAAGGTGCTTGAAGAATTACATGATGGCCCATCAGGAGTACATTTATCTACAAGGACAATGACCATTAATATAATGAAGGGAGCCTATTATTGGCCTAAATTATTCAAATATTTTCCCAATGGGTGAGAACTTTGAAAAGTGTTCTTACTTCACTAGCAAGTAAAAGTTAGCGGCCTTTATTCTTAGGCCAATCGAATTAGATCAACCATTTTTGCAATGGGGATTAGATTTCATTGGTATGATCAATCCACCATTGTGTGCAAGCCATAAATGGGTCTTCATAGTGATAGATTATTTCACATGATAGACCAAAGTAGTTACACTAAAGGATGCCATGGAAGCATCTATTTTATATTTCATGGATGGTATAGTGTCAAGATTTGATGTATTTCACACCATTATCTATGATAATTTTAAAGTATTCATGTGCACTTAGGTAAGTGAATGGGCTATCATGTATAATGTGTATCTAAGTATTTCTACCAATTATTACCCTAAGGGTAATGGCTTAGCTGAGTCTACCAATAAGAACCTTATCAAAATTATCGAAATAAAAATGGAAGATAACTAAAGAACTTGGCACACAAAGTTGAAATCAACATTCTGGGATGATAAGATCACTCCTAAGAGATCCATTGGTAATTCCCTTTCATGTTGGTGTATGGAAGAGAATCTTGAATCCCATTATCAATTGAGCTAATATCTCTAGAGCTCAATCACCAATTGGATTTGATCAATAATGATGCAATGATAGTAAGATTTGCTAAACTCATGGAACTTGAATAAATTAGGAACTAATCAATGAAGGTCTTGGAATCTAATCAAGCTCAAATGAAGAAGGATTTTGAAAAAAGGGCATCTAAAATGATCTTCAATGAAGGATATTTTGTTCTCAAATGGGATGTAGACAAAGCTAAACCAGGAAATCACACCAAATTTGATGCAATATGGAATGGTCCATATATCATTACTTAGTGCAAATGAGCCAATGCATTCTAGCTCTCCAAGCTTGATGGATCAGAATTGCCTATCCTAATAAACAAGATATAACTTAAAAATTCATTTTGAGGTAGAATTCATTCCAAAAAATTAAAATGTTGTATATAGTAGGGGTAGTTATGTTTTCAAATAAGTGCTTCTACATAGGTCAACTCATTAGGATTTTTATTTCCTTAGGCTGTGTTATTTTTCCCTATTTTATTTGTCTATTTTTTCTTATTTTGTTGTGTCTAAGAAAATCCCAGTTCATTTATCCCTAGGTTAAATTTTGTCAAGCCAAATTAACCCCATGCCCAATGTTCCAGAAAAGCTACTAGATGAAAACTGATTAACATGCAATCACCCCATAGGAGTCAACAAAAATGTTGATATTTTTAACCCAAAAATATCATAACATCTAATACCCTAAGGGATTCCCCCTTCATTTTTTGAAAAAACCCTTGAGACCACTAAAAACCTTTTTTTCCCTTTCACATTGTGGAATCCATAACTTTGTATGCAATTTGCAAATTTGCAAATTGATTCACAGGTTCTAGATATCATAATGCAACTATCCTTCAAAATCTAGAACTCAACATGCAATTTGAAAATTTTCAAAATGCATGCCAAGCTCTGAATCCTATGAAATTTTTAACTGGTGGAATACAAAACTTGACACACAATTTATAATTTAAAAAATTGTAAATTGTGTGCCAAGCTTTAGATCCTACAAAACCCAAACACCCCTTCTCATAGGATCTAGAACTTGATGTGAAATTTAAAAAATTAAAAATTATATCTCAGGTTCTACCTTTCATCATTCAATCAAAATCAAACACCCTAACCCAATAGACATGGGACTTGATTCAAGCACCTCCTAGCTCTACCATCAACCACCGTTGGACTACATTAATTATAGGGTTTTCCTATATAAACTAAGTAATTTGGGGAATTTTTATCATTTTTTTAATTTTATAATTTCATATTTTAGCTCTGATAACCTTCTCCATGAGAGAAACCCTCGATCCATGTGTGAGCAAGTACCTACAAGTCAAAGCCACATCTATAAATCTCAAATCTATGACATTTTAATCCTTGCATGTTATTTTCCTTATGATTCCTACCACTATTTCTACAATTTCAAACATTTTTTCAATATCTTTCCATTCCATTGAAAAGTTTCAAGTTCTTTTGATTAGGTTTTACGTTGCTTGTTTGGGCATCATATTTTAGGGTTTCTTTGTGTTGTTTAGGCAGCAGTAGTTTCATTTTCATGGTGTTGTAATTATCTCTAAAGTTATAGTTAGATATTTAGGGTATTTTAGGGTTTTGTTCTCAAGATTTTCATGGTGAAGGCCTTAGATTTTCCCCAAAGTGTTCATTATTAAAAATCTCGAGTTTTCCCTCCTAAATTCATAGTTAAAATATAGGGTTCTATTGATCCAGGTGAATATTCCATTAGCATATTCCCCATTAAAACTAACAAATATTCCCTAAAAATACCTCTAAGGTCCTTATAGACATCAGACTTATACAGATTACCTAAAGTCTCCTCAGGTTTTACCATTGTCCCAAGTACCTAAAATCCCCACAAATTTCCAAGTCCTCATGGATAGTGGACCTAATTCAAACACCTCCCATCCCTAAGGGAATCCACCTTGCTTCAAGCATATCCTAGGTTTTCCAGAACTTTTATCTACACATCATACCTCCCATCTCTATTGGATATTCTATTTTCTTGGAACACCTACAAATCCTTCAAGCTCTCACAGTTGGCTTCTCACAAGTAATAAATCCAGATTCCATGTCTCCAAAGGAAATGAAGTTCAAATCCAAAGGCTCTAGAGTGAATCTTAATTTAGAGTTTAATATAATATAGATAACATATACTAATTTAGGTCATATTGACCTAGGAGACTTTTGGATCAAAATAGGTGTAGAGTTTAAGAATGATTGGGTATAGAGTATTTATGACTCTAGATTACCATAAGTTGTAGTCTTTCCACTATCAGTCCAAAGTCTTGAGTTGGTGCTCACACTATCCCAACACTATGAACCTGATAAAAGAAAAGTCTCGAATGAATGAGGATAATAGATTTTGAATCTAGACCCTAACTTCATTGATTTAGTATTTACAATCCAAAAATTTGAGAGTTATCTTGAGATAACTCCACATATATCCACACAATTATTTGAAGATAAAAGAGATGGGTGTCAGAAGATGATAAAAAAATAATGGTTTAAGTCCCCCAAGGTTACCTCTACCATATTATCAAAGACCTTGTATAGGGTTTATTTCATTGATGAGGTGGGAGACATTATTATATTGTTACAAAGAATCACTAGTAGACCTGATGCCAAAAGTTTCTAGGAATGGATGTACCAATACATCTAGGTCATCTAAAAAAACATCCAATACATTAACTGGGCTCAAATAATAATTGATTCCCTCCACAAGAAATTGTTGGAGGTGCAAATAACTACCAAGTTTTATATGACTTCTTACCTTGTCTACATTCTGGCCTAGGGGAGGTCTTTCCCAAGCCTCAACACAGTCCTTGGAAAAATAAATAGAGTATTCAAATACTATCTTGACCTCACATTAGAGTCTAATAGATAGAATTTTAGGAGAGGAAATGATGCTTTCATCTATTGCATCATTATCATGTTTGATAAAGAAATAGGGAGAATAAGGTTTTCACCAGTAGAAGTTGAAGTGATTAGCAAATGGAGCTCATACTTCATTCAGTTCCTCACCTATTCTATATTAGAGTAGTGGGTTTTAGTGGCTACCCATATAACCTTTACAATATGTTAGCAACAAATGGGCACTAATAGAGCTGGTCAAGTAACTTATAGAGACCCATAGGCTCCTTTCCAATAGGCACAAAGTGGGAATTCATTTCCTAATTTATATTGGTATATACACATGTCTCTCCCTCCTCAAGGCCAAATGTGTTGAAGATGAAATGTGCTAAATGAATTTAAGTATTTTGGATTCCAAGACATTTTTTGTGTTTATGGGAAGTTCACCAGTATACTGGAACTTGTAACATATGCTTACATTACATATTATAAATATTATTGGGAGGATTGTGAGGATGAGGACAAGTTCAAAATGTGGGATCATTCTAGAATGACCCTAGAACAGATTAAGGATTATGATTTAGCACTAGTCCCTGATGACATGGCATATGATGAGTTTATAGTGGACTTTATTTATTAGACATGGATCATCACTCAATCCCTTCTATCAATAAGGTGGTCAGCTATGGAATCCTTTTCTATTTTTGATATAACATGTATGATTAATAGAATAATCATTTGGCTAATGGACCAATATGAAATAATCAAAGAGAGAGAGAGAGAGTATCTTGAGAGAACAAGTCAATAAATATGAAGGGGAAATTTAAACCTTGAATTTATATTATCCCAAGTTGAAATCTATGACTTCAGTTGATATGGATACCCTTATTATTGATAAAATACTATAGAATGATGTTGATCATGAGAAATTACGTAGAGCAGCTCAGTTTTAGTTAAGTATACTCATAGTATTTACTCATAAGGCCAAGGTGGCATATGACAAGGCTATTGATATGTTGTATGATATTGAAGGAATTATGAATATGATGTCGTGCCAACTAGAAGATGATGTAGATAACCTCTTTAAAGTAGAGGAAGATCATAATAAGTTCAAGGAAGTCGTTGATTTTTTTTTTAATGACTACAGTCTTCACTTTAAGCTCTATCCATAGGTTTATCAAGTATGAAAGATCAATAGATAAGATAATAATATAAATACAAGGAATCAAGACTCTTAGGAAGGAATTATTTGATATTCAAGTATATTGTACAACCTCTAACCTCTATTCCTATAGACTAGATGAAGAAAGGATACAATAAAATTTCAAGGCATTTGATGCATATGTTGAAAAAGTGCAGACTGAGAATGACAAGAAAGCATAGGAAGTTTGTGATATTGATTAGTCTTTTTATATTGAAACATTTTCATGAATTATAATTTCATTTGAAAAAACATTGTAAGTTGTATATTGTAAAACTACAAATATTTTTTATAACTCTTTTTGATAAAGGGAAACATGTATTTTACACTTTATATTTTTTAACAAAGCAAAAGTTGTAAAAAGCAATTGCAAATTACACTTTTTATTTTTCCAAGTTATAAATTACTAAAAAGTGTAAAAGTATTTATTGAAAATTTCAAGTTCCATTTTGACAAAGTGATATGACTTAAAAGACTCACTTATGTTTTGCAAGTTAGGGTTTTGCAAAGGTAACTTTAGTTATCTTTTTGAAATTCAAGTTCTATTTTGGGTGTCGCCCATTTGCATGAGGAGATATTTTCAGTTGCATGAATAAGAAGGAGCATTACATGGAAATATTCTAGATCCATCCACACCATTCCAAGTTAAATATCATGCTAGATATTACATGTTATTTTAAAATCTATTCTACAAGTTAAAGATGCCAAAAATAGAAGACCTCACCTAGTTTTACATGGAGTTCCATATATACATGGTTCTCTCCACTAGGTATTCAAGTTCTGATAAATGCACCTCATCTATGAGATATTTTTGTATAAATATGGGAAAACCCCATTTCCCAATATATATTTTGTTGTTATTGATATTTTTTTTCATTTTTAATGTATTATCTATAAGCTATAACCTTGAGAATGAGAATAAATTAAATATTTGTCTTTCTTGTTTGAGAGATCCTTGTGTATACAGAGTTTTTCAAGCATTTATGGATATTAAAGTTCTTATTTTTAGTCACAAGAAATTATTTTGTGATATTTTACCCTTCTGAAATATTTTTTGATCAAAATAAGTGAATCTTGTCCCTCTATGAAAATAGAAAATATTGCCTTTGATTTCTCATTTATATGAGTTTGTGTCTAAATAAATTTCAATCAATTTTATGTTCTGTTGTTTTTATCAATCAAGAATTAAGACCCACCAAAATATTTGGTGCAATAACCCTTTCATTTTTTCATAAAATTTCATTATTTACCCTTTTCTGAGTCAAATTTTATTTTAGGAGAAAGAACACTAAAAGAGTAAAATTTCTATAAAACTAGTATCTTATTAGTTGCATCAGATTTAGTGAAAATAAGATAGCCTTCTCTAGAGGTTAACCTCAATTTTACAAATTCCCATGGCTTGGAGGTTTTCCCATTGTATCATTAGGCATTACACAGTGAGCTATTTTATATCAAATAATGAGTACAAAACCTATGTGATAACACCCAACATAGACATATTCAAAAATGTGGAGTAGTGGGATTGCACCACATATAAACACCCAAATCACTTATTGGCCTATAGGATTTTTTCCTAGTATGTACATCTTTAAAATATTAATTCATCAATATGATGCCATGTGGTAGCATCTCATGATTTCACTTTTCTAGAGGCTTTACAAGTTGTACAAACATATCCAAGATTATGGGTAGATGGGATGATTCCAAGTGGTAGATTATTATGTTACCACCTTCTTAGAGGATTTTTAAGATATATTAATATCTATGGAATCATGAGTCAATGGTATTATGCCAAGTATCAACATCCTACTAGCATGTTAGCCTAGAGGCATCACTCCATGTACTATCTTTCTAGGATCACAGGTCGATGGGATAATGCCATATGGAAACATCCCATTACCACACTAACCCAACACTAATCATAATATATACCAAGGTAAAATATCTCTTAGGTTAATGGGATATGATACATGGCTTCCTCTAAACCACTCACAAAAAATCTTAAAAATGACTAAGGAAAAAGGGCACAAAAAGACCAAACTAAGAGGCATCTAAGGTAAAGTTTAGGTGGATGAATTAAGTTGATGAAGATAAATTTAAGTAAGTCAAAAATCCATATTTGACTAAGTAAAATCTTATAACCAATCAAAAGGTGACCAAGGCAATTAAATGTTGCCTAAGCCAAAACCTATGCTAGACAATTTAACAAGGCTTATATCAAATGATTTAAGCAAAGTGTATAAATAGTAAGGCTCAAATACGAAGATGATCAAAATAAGAAGTCATAAAATGAAAAGTGAAAATGTAAATAATCCTTCAACACTAAAACAATATTCTCATTATTTTAGTTGATCACTTGAAAAATTTAAGGCAAGTTCAACCTAAAAGTTGACTAGTCTGTTAATTACAAGATGAAAACTTCAAGGATTAATATAGAGACCCAATATATTAAACCTAGATAAGAGAGAAATAAAAAGTTAAAATTAAGAGTATAATCATAGATTTAAGGAAATGTATTAAAATCCACCTTTAACATTGGTTAAATTATTACAAGGATTTTTATAGTTAACCCACTCAAATAACTTGCATTATTAAATCTTAGCCCGAGAGCCTATTGAAATTTTCCTTTTTAAACAAGAGGGTATTGATAAAGGAAAAGTCTAAGGCAAAAAGCTTACTCAATGATTTAACTCAGAACCCTTTCGTAAAGCATTTCTTATTCATAATGGCTAATGCTCAAACTACACAATCCTATTATGCATTTAATCTTCTTACCAATCACTTAACCATTTAATTGAGATCCACACATTCATGGATAAGCTTAGTATATGTTATATATTCAAACAAAATACATGAGGAAGCACAAATCTCAAATCTTAGACTGATTATCCATACATTTTGACTAAGAAAATAATATTCATCTTTTATTAAAAGAATCATGCAGGCTTAAGAGTTGTTCTTTACTCGATAAATTACTTCTTAAGAGACCTATAGTCAAATCCTATTGATTTCCTCAATATCACTCTTTATAAGAGTTGTTTAAGATTTTATCTTACTTATATTGAACCTTAGTAAGTTTTATCACTAGAAGGAGGGCCACTTGTGTGCCTTACCTAATTAGAGGTTATCCCATACATTTGAATTGTATTTGAAAGACCTGAGAGAGTTAATAGGTCTAAAACCCAAACCAGACTTTTGGTTTCAAATTTTTTAGTAATTCAAAGGCCTAGATATGTACTAATTATTACTATGGTCATTGGGCCAGTACACCTTCCCAATAAGAAATATCCAACCTATTAATCATCATATGGCTCAGCCACCTTAGTTAGATCTAATATTTTCATCCTAAGGGATGTGAAAAATTTACCAAGGGATATGTAAAAGTATCTAACATAATTTTCCACTTCAATAGGAAGAATGATAGAGGAACATATCAAGTCTTTCAAGGCTACTTCAAGGTTAATGAATTTCACTAATGAAGATGTTACATGCAGGGTTTTCTCATTCACATTGTAGGATGTTACCTATGATCAGTACCTCAATATTTCATAGAAATCAATTACTTATTTTAATGCATGTCAAATCATTTTTATTTCCCAATTTGGCTTGGTTACCAGCCTCAATTTGGTGTATCAACATTTCACTAGTATGAAGAGGGAGCCTAATGATCCAATCCAAGATTTTAATTCAATATTTCAGAAGATGTACACCTAGATGAGTATAATATATAAAATAGATCAATATCTAGCATTATATATGTATAAAAACACCTTAGATCCTATTACTATAGTGTTTCTATGAATATTTGTTGTTGCCAACACTCTAGAATTAACTTATGAATAAGCTATTAGTTTTGATAGACAACTCAATCCTCATGTACCAGGCACCCCTAACATCAATGCTAGTTTCCCATATTTGAATTAAATACCTCATGTGAATCAAAATGTTCCTACATTCAACTAGAATTAACTGTATACACTATCTCCTTTTATGCAATAAACACCAAATTAGAATTATGGTTATATAAACAATCATGTATAGATGAATGATCATTAGTAGAACCAATATTTAATCCCATCTAATACTGTAGTTTCCTAGTGTGTGGATTAAACCAAAGAAGAATTAGATTATATATACATAATGGTCTAAAAGTTGAGTAATGACCTATTGAGCATGCATAGGAAGATGGTTAATGCTACTAACTAAAATAATAATCAAAATTCTAGGTTCCAAATATATAATAGACTTTTTAATTGGTTTAAAAATAATGTAGAACAACAACACAATAAGTTGTTAGAAATCAACATAGTAAAAAAAATCTACCTAATTTTTATAAAGTTCATAATACATCACAACATGGTGAACTTGAATGTATTCAATTTTGTGCATCATTTGAAATATTCCAAAGGGAGATGGTGAGTCAGGGTTTGATGAATAACCCACTAGAGTTTCACCTTGAATTTGGTTCCTTAAACACCATTATGGTATTTGAAACTCACGAGTCTTATTTCCCAAAAGAGGATGACAATGTATTAGATGATAATTATGATGAGGTACATGCCTTCCAATAATACCAAAATGAAAATTATAATCTAAGGAATAAACAACCCTTCACAACATCTACTCCTCCAAATAAAACTACTATTTGACTAAATCCAAATCCTAATAATAACTACCTCCCAAAAAAGGGAATGATCAACACCAAAATAAGGAGGAATAGAGCAAAGAAAGATATAATTTTTTTAAAGACATGAATAAGATTAAATTAAACATCACTCTTCATTAATTAGCAAATATCAATGATCAAAAGGAGCTCATGTGGAGGTCTATCATAGGAAAGTCTACTATAGATAAGATAAAGGTTGTTCATATAAACATCATTTATAAGAGTCATTCAGAGGTTCCTCCTTTCTTGTTGACTATCAGAGTATTTAGAAAGAATATTCAAAATTACTTATTTGATTTTATATCTTCATCTACCATGATGCCAACTTATATTTTCAAAATCTTGGATTGAATCCAAACCCATCGAAGAGGATGAGTTCATAGCTAGAAAAAAAAGTGGTGCTTGTAGTTAGAGAATTGAATGATGTACACATTTAAGTGTCATTTGAGCCATATGTATAGATATATATTGGAATACTTGTGGTGGATATCCTAGAGGGATACAAATTCCTCTTGAGTAGAGATTGGTCAAAGACATTGAATGGGTGTGTAGCAACAAAATTCTCTCATATTTGGTGATTATGGAGAGGTATTACAAACCAGATTCTAATTAATTGTGAACCAAGAATGAAACACCCCATCATAGAGTACAATACTAAGAATGAATGGGTAGGATTAAAATCTCATAACCTTGGAATTTATACCTTTACCACAAAGTATGAGGTGTAGGAACCAAAATTCCAAGGACCTTCCCAATTATGGACTCTCCATTTTGACAGTGTAAGATCCAAGCAAGAATCAGGCATTAATGTTTAGTTAGTAGATACAAAAGGTAATAAATATCTAGAATCATACATGTTATAGTTCCATTTCACTAAAAATAGAGTTGAGTATGAGACACTAATTTTGTGATTATAGTTTTCTCTATAAAAAAATGTCAAATAACTACTGATATATGGAGATGTAGAGCTAGTAATAAATCAGGTTTAAAAAAAATACCAATGCAATTTATCATATTTGAAGAGGTAAAAACATAGAGCTTTGGATTTGATTAAGTCCTCTGAAGCCTTCAATATATTATTTATTCCTAGAGAATAAAATCATAATGTTGATTCATTGGCTACTTTAGCTACCAACTTAGCACCACTGTAAGAGTCCAAAGTACAGAGGGTTTTCATTGAGCTAGTACCTTGTCCATCTATTCCTGATAATGTGGTAAATTTATAGGTCTTTGATGATGACTAGTAGATTGTATAATTTCTAACCAATTTAGGGAAATTTGAGTCCTCAATCATTGATGAAAAGGAGATTAGCTGTATATGCCAAGAGGAATTGTGAGAAGGAGTCGTTCAATTAAAAGAAAACTACCTACCTCTAGGAATGGTTTATTTGGAAAAGGCATTTGATTTGGATCCCAAAGCCTATAAATAAAGGTAGCCTAAAGTAAATTAATCTAAATTCAAGAAGAAAATTTAGGGGATGAGTGTGATCTATGTTATGTCAACATTGGCCTTAGTTTCACTCTAAAATAAAGATAAAGGGTGAAAGATTCACTCACCCAGTATAAATATGTGATTACATGGACATATGAAGACTTGAAAATTTATAATCCAAGGGTCATAACCTATATAATTATGTTGAATCCAACCCAAGATCAATTTAGGCAAAGATAAAGGTTGGTAAATCCTATTCTAGAGCCTTTCATTCAAAAAGAAGAATGGGGAAATTAGACCATGTGTTGATTTCAGGAACCTAAATAGGCTTTAATAAAAACAATTATCCTTTACCTTCCTTGGATGAGTTGATCTAAATAGTAAGTGGTTTTAGAATGATGTATTTCTTAGAAAAATGTTTTTGATATAACTAGGTACTGGTGGAATCTAAAGACTATATTTACCACAAAGTGGGGTACTTACATGTACAAGATGATACCTTTTGGCCTAATTAATGTAGGATCTCCCTTTCAGGCCAAAATATAACATGCATGCTAAAGTATGATAGGTAAATGCATAATCATTTACATGGATGACCCCACTATTTTTTAAAATAATAGAACTGATCATGTAGGCCATCTATAGTCAATATGTGAAAGATGCTTAAGGTTTGACATCTTGATAAACCCTAAGAAGAACATATTTGATGTTACTAAGGATAAAATCTTAGGCCATATCATCACCAAAGAAGGAACTAAAATTGACTTAGATAGAGTCTAGGGGATTTCAACTATTACATTTCCAAACAACAAGAAGGAGCTCAAATCTTTCTTTAGAAATATAAATTTCATGAGGAAGATCATCTCAGGCTTTGCATAAATTGTCAGACCTCTAAATGCAATGCTCAAGTAAGATGCTAAAATGGAATTGGCACTAGAGGTCTAAAATTATTTTCAAGACATCAAAGATGCAATATCTCAAGTATAAGTACTAATAAGCCCAAACTTCACTAAATATTTTTTCTTTGTATTCATTTGATGTTAGAGTATGTATTTCATGTGTATTTCACATGTTTGCTAGTGTCTTGGCTAGATTTTTCATCTTGTAGCGATTCTGTCTTATGTGAGGCTTTATCCCAGATTGACTATCTTAGCTAGTTTATTACTTCACCTTGCCTATATATGTAAGTGCCTTCATTTGTACTAGTATGCCTTGATATGCTTCATTTATGAATATATATGATCTGCCTTATTTTTACATTTCATATCTAAAAAATTCCTTTGTGGTATTTTATTGTCAACACTTCAGATTCTTCTTATGTTGGAATGCCTTTACCATTCCTAACATGGTATTATATTCCTGAAGAATTTATAACCATCTGTAAGCTTATAATTTTTAGATAATTATATTATACTTCCCTTGTTACAGAGAAGAAATGTAGAATATAAGCGTGCTAGAATATCTTGGTGCCTCTTTTTAGACTTTTCAAATATTTTTAAGTTGTTTGGTTTCTTTTTCATGGAGATATATAACTACTAAGGAGAGGAGAGACTACGTGAGATCCTATAAGGTGGATCATTCCATTGGAATATTAGCTTTGAGAGAGTTTGGATAAAAAGTATTGGAGATTTTAATCTTGGTGTTAAAAGAAAAGAATAACTTTTTTTTATATAAACATTGATTTTCTTTTTGTTTGTTTTTGTCATTTACAAATCCAAAGCATTACATTTTCACTTGAAAATATTGGTGCCATATTTTTTTGTAAGATTTATGTTCATATATGAACTTAGATTTTTTTTTTAAGGTGGAGAGTTCCATTTAAAGAGATTTGGTAGAGAGGCATCAGAAATCTAAACTTGTCGTATTAGATTTTTGTAAATATGATTGGCAAAGGAGGATGGAACTTAGTGGCATATTTTTCTAGCAGATGCATCTTTTTTACTTTGGTAGAACATTGAAAATTTTGGCTAAGCATTAATAAAGACCAACAGAAGCATCTTTCCTTTTTTATGTAGATCTGCCTTTGTTGAGTAAATTGTTGAATTTGGTTGAGGCATATTTCAATTTTTCTATAGATATTCCCTTTTTTGAGTGAAGCATTGAATTCAACTAAGGTGGCTTAATTATTTACTGTTGTGTTGGTTTTTGTAAAGATAAGAATACTATCATTTTACATAAATCTACCTTTCTGGACATTATTGTATTCCCTTTTGTCTTAGTTATGCACCCAATAGTAGAGAGGGATCTACTATTTAGATTAGATTTTTTGGCAATAATGAGACATTGAAAGGCTTAAGGTAGCAGAGGTGTTGGAATAAAAGTCTTAACATATACCTACAAAGGAGAGGGGAGAGAGAATTTTTTCTTTTTCAACCTTGGTGCTTGTTTTTTCTAGAAGATATAAGTTTGAATCTTTGTATAAGGATATGAACCCAAAGACAACAATAATTTTCCTTTCTTTACTCTCAAAACCATTTTTCATTAAATGTTTGCTTCTACAAGGCTGAATTTTTGCCTTAAGAGGAAGTCCAGCTTGCTTGCATGCATATAATGGTCACCCAATTGGTTAGTTTTCAATTTCATTGGCATTTATAGGTTCTTGGAAATATTCTAGTTCTAACGAGTGGTTTGATGACTATGTTCTTTTTCATTTTGGTCACTAAAACTAGTTCGTAGTGTTTTTTAATTATTTTGACCCATTTTACGATAAATCATAACACTTGTAACTTTTGAACTATAATTTCAATTTGAGTTCTATTTTTTTCAAAAGTGTGTTTTTTTTAATTCTCTATCCATTGGTGTGATTACATTGTAAAACTACACTATTTTTATTAAGTGCCAAAACTGGGGGGATCCTATAATACAATCTTTAAGGGGTTGTCTTGATGCTTATTTGTGCACCTTTTTCATTCTTTCTTCTCTTGGTAATTAGTTAGCATGGCTTCTACTTATGGTGTTGACCATTTTGAGCCTTTGACTACACATAATTACCACACATGGAGACCTCAAATAGAAATTTTATGCATCTAAATTTATTCACTTCATTTAATGTCATGAATATTATTATTAGTTGACACTAATTCTAATTATCTAATTTATCCACTTTAATCTCATATTAATAATTCCCATTCTAATCATTTATATAATATCCCCTTTTATTATTATTCATCTACTAATCATAGTCCTATCCCACTTCTTCATTAATTATCCTAAATCCTCATTATCCCATTCTAATCCCCACTTATTTATTAGTTGGGAATTTTAAATTCATATGGCCCACCTACTAGCCTACTCATAGGCTCTCCTACTCCCCTAGTCCCTAATCATCCACCTAATATTTATCTAATCCCCTATCTAATCCTAATTAATAGCTAAGAAGATTCTAGAATTAGAGATTTATAGAATCCTCTCTATTCTCACACTTCCTCTCTAGAAGCCTCTAAATCTAGAGGCTTCGAAGGAATTTTTAATTCTTTTAATTCTCCTCCATTGATATCCACAAGCCAACTTTGAATGTCAACAATTGATCCTTCCTTCCACATTCTATATAAACAAGAGCCTTTCCTCCATTGGGACCAAGCATTGAGTTCATAACATCTCCATGTCAATCTAATCCTTAAATCCATGCATCCAACATCCTTGATCAAGTCATCATAATGTCAAAATTCTGAGTCTCTAACAATCAACTATCAGTTTGAACATCTTGGAAGGAGGCTAGCTAAAACAAGGGATTTGGTAAGATCTATCTTGTGATTATAATTTGTTTCCATAATCGTTCCTAATAGGTATTTTGATGTTTTGAGTATAAATTACATATTTTAATCCATAATTTCAAAATTTTGAGTCTATGGCAATCTTCAATCAACCATCCACTAGAAAATTTTAGGAGGTTAGTTGAAATAAGGGATTTGGTAAGATCTATCTTACAATTTTGATTTATTTTCCATAATCCTTCTTAATAGGTAGTTTGATGTTATGATTTCAAATTACATGTTTATGTGTAGTTTAATCCAATATCTCAAAATTCACACTACATTTTGGTGACAATGGTGGGACATCCCTCCCAATTTGATTATTATACTTGTTAGAGGTGTTTTTGGTAACTTTCAAGTCTGATTGGATGAAAATAAGGACCAAATTTTTTGAGTTTTTACATGCACAAGTTAAACTTACCATGTTGCACTGGTAGTCATGACTTTGCAGTCATGGTTTTATCCTAATATTCATGATCTTGTGTTAACCATTTGACTTGACCGCTAACTTTTTTCTCTAACCTTGATGGTTTTTCCCTTTTAGAAAATATCATGACTCATGAATTACAATTTTTCCTTGAGATTTTTGGTCTTGTATGTAAAGTTGTGATTTTGACTAACCACTAACATTTTTCTTAGCAGGTAGTCACACTTGTGCAATATTGTGATTTCACAAATTATGATATCACACTAATAATCATGATATTGTGATGAGAGTCATGATATTATAATTTTTGGTAAAATCATTAATAATTATCCATTATCCTCTAATCTACAACTTTAGTTTTGATATTTTATGTTTTGTATGGGATAGTAGTCATCTGAACATCATATAACCCCCTTTTGCACCCTATTTAGATAATTTGGATCTTAAAAAGAAAATTTTGACTAACCACATTTTTAAAACAAGGATTTTTATCACTAAATTTTTTTGAGTGATTGATAGGGTCAAAAGGAGATATTCCAACACAAAGGAGGTCACCTAAATTCAAAACAAATACAACCTTTAACCTTTTGTCTATCTTCAACAAAACCACAACTCACAAAATCATGATTTTCTTTGTAAATAGCGATATTGCATCTATATTAGTGATTTGGTCATTCTATCAAATTTGGTCATTTTAAATTAACTTTTTCTATTGGTTGATATCTCTAAAATCTATAAGGTAGGCTTAGGACCCACTTTAACTAAAAGTTCTCTTTTATAGTTTTGGATTCTATCCATTTTTGATAAATATTTTGTCTTGATATCGTTTTAATACATTATAATAAGTTTTAAAACTATTATAATTGACTGTAAATAGTATTTTGAGCATTTAGGTAACTTATCATAACCTATATAAGAATCTATTGGTGACCAAAATCAAATTTTTTAAACTTTATGTTTTAGTGTAAAATTGTTAATGATGAAATTTTGATAGTTGTGATTTTGACTTATCAAGTTTTAGTTTTGCACTAAATCTCATGGTTTTATAGATGACTATCATGATTAACTTCATGTTGTAAAATTTTAACTCACGAATTGTGATATTTCACTAGTAATTATGATATTGTAGTCTTAAGTTATGATTTTACACTAATTTTTGCCATCAATTTGGTCTTTTTTTAGAGCATTTTTGAGTCATTTTTTGCAATTTTTGAGTCATTCCAAGCCTCCCACAAGGGGTGTTGACCCTTAACCCTAAAATGGGCTATTTCCCCTAGAACCCTGTATCGTGGCTCTCTTACCCAAAGAAGTTACAAATCCAAATCATGAATTTTTAGGGTGTTTTTCTTAAGGCATATTATAATAACATTGTTTCTTACAAGGGTTAGTCTAGTGGATATTTTAAATTGATAAAATCATATTTTTTAGGTCATATTTTGGTCTAACATCTTGTTTTATAGGTTTTACATCAATATTATCAATCTAAATACTAATAATTTATCTTGCAGATTTCCTCTTTAAAAGTTCCAATCAAACTAATAATTATTTTCTTGCAGGTCACCTGTCAAAGACCCCTTTTAGCATTTTGAGAATCATTTTTTATCACTTTAATATTTTTGTCTTACATATTGTAAATACCTCTCTAATAATTTTAATCATTTTGTATTTTATATATTTCACATCTAATCAATCATTTGATTAATGACCTTTTGGTCTGCTTGTTTGTCACCTGAGGGCTATTGTGGTGTATGCTCTCCTCCTTGCATCCTTATGGTGATTCTTAGAGGATCAAAAACCACCAATAAACACTCCCCATTTTTATTTTTTATGGGTCAGTGATGTGGATTTCATCACCACACATTAGACCAAACTCTGTATTCTATTGGAGTATAAAAAATTAGGAGAGCTGTCATTAGGTGCCTAAGCATAATTCCCCATAAAGGGTTCCATAGAGTGAGGGGTGATTAAGCTCCAATATATAGGGAAGTTAGACATCATCCTATATGTACCTAATCCCCACCATAACTTTTCATGTATTAGGGACTCCCCTAAAAACCCTTGTTTAAACTTAGCATAAAACCTTTCGATCGTAATAGGTATTTCACTATAGGGGTAGGATAAACTCATAATAAGCCATTAAGTGTATATGGGTTCAAGAGGGTTTGGTTGATTCTTTAATGGGTCACCAACCTATAACCTCAACCATGAATATGTTAGATAGTGCGAGCATCAAATCACACATCCTTGAGTTTACTAATAATAAATTTTTTATCTGCTTATTTGGATGTGTGTTGTGATAGACCCATGTTGTTTATGAGTAGATTTATCCTTTTACCCAAATCTATACATGCCTATCTAGGTATTTTTTTACATACCATCTTGTATATTCTTGACTCATCATTTTATCATCTTGTACATCCTTTTCAACTTCTTCCTTTACATATTGTCTTTGTCTTATCCCACTTCCCATCTTATCTTCATCCCATTCTAGTCTAGTCATATCCTTTCATCATTCACATATCCTAATCACATCTTGTCATCCACATCTTGTTCTCAGTCAACTCTATCCATAATAAATCATTTATCTTGACCTTAATTTTACCTATTCAGCTCAGCATATCTTATCCTAGTTGACTCTTTAGGTCAACCTGTGTCTAAACCATCCCCATCTCATCCTACCCTTTATCATTTCATCATCACCTAGATACACTTGTCCATTATTTTAATCCCATTATCCTATCACCCTCATCACATAATCCTTTCACATCCCATCTTAATAAAATTAGTCCAAGGTTTTGATCTGATCCTCTTATTACCCATCCATATCATCCTATCATTCTAATCCAATATCACCCATTATTTACTTAGATCTCATACATAGTCAGTATCTTGGTAACATCTTGTCACTTTTTCATTTTAAATCTAGTAAACCAATCATCATAAATTTAGTCTTTATAATCTTTATTACTCTAACTATCACCCATATAATCATCATCTTACTAGTTTAAATTTAGGCACCCATTAAATCCCCATATTTTTTCTAGATTGAAAACTAGACATTGTTGATAGGTCTTTAACACTTGTTGTAATATTAGTTTGAATTTTTATCCTAGTATTTAATCCATTAGTATATACCCCTACATCATCCCCCTTCAACATCCATACTTTATTATCCATCACCATGAAATTAGACCCCATTCTCATAGACTAGTACATATTTTCCAATATATATGAGATCCTATTGTGGTTACTTAAGATGGGTGTCCCACTTCCTAAAAGCATTATTCCCATTCAACTCATTTTACGTCGAGTCCAAACTCATCCATGTGAGTCCCATTCCAATCCTCCATCCACTAGTCATTCCTACACTAGCAAAGGGAATCCAATCTTGGCCACCTCATCTACTACTAATCCATCCACCCAGTCACATCACCATCCATCTGATCTAAAGTCCAATGCTTCCACATATAAGTCACAAAGTGAAGTGGATCCTTATGATCTACTTCATATATCCTTAAGATGCCTTTTTAATAAATTGTCTTCACTAACATGATGTTTTATCCACCCATACAACATCTTGATCCCACCAATCCTAATTTATTTAGGTATAAAGCTAATGAATATTGTGTATATCACCAGACTTGGGTGTATACCATTAATTGATGTTAGAATTTACAAGACTATATCTAAGACCTCATTGACTGTGGTGACATACAAATCAAGGATGAACTAGATGTGTTTATATCCCTAGGTAAACAAGAAGAAGAGTGCCAAGATTCCATTCCTAATCCTGATTAAGCCCTTCCCCTTCTAAGACAAGGTCAAGACATCCTATCCCTCTTCCATGGTCACCCTATCTTTGAAAAATCTTCCATCGAAGATGAATCTATTCCCCATGAACCTAGTTCTCATGAACCCTTCCATGGGCCTATCTTTATTGAATCCATTATTATTCAATCATCTCCCTCTCAATCATCATATCATAAAACCCATGTTGAGAGGTTAATTGAAAATAATGAATCTTCTACTTACAACATTACATCTTGTACATCAAAGTTAGCATCAGAGTCAACACAAGTCTTATCTATACTAGGATCATGTTCAATACCAATATTTAAATTAGATTTCTCATCAAAAACATCATCCCTCATCAATATTGTAATAGATGATGATGATGATGCCTATCATTTTGAGGATACCTCTAATTTGGATACCTCTAATACATCACAAATCATACTTTTAAATCCCAATTATGATGATGAAGTCATAATATAATTATTACAAGCTTTATCTATTGAAGATTTTTAGAGTGAATCTGATCCTACTTTGGATGGATATACTATAGTTGGTCTTAGTGATCTTTTTGATGATCTTGAGGAGACTTTTTTTTATGTCAAAATTGGGTCTCTTAGGAACCCCTATGAAGACCATTTTTCCCCATCACCACTCATTAACCTCATCATAACATTTCCCCCATATTCATCCATTAAATACCCCTTTCTTCCCATCAATGATCATTTAATCACTTCCCTCCATAGGGATAAACAAGAACATATATTGTTGGACTCTTCATGAAGCAATATAATGTGTGCCACAAATATAGAGGTCCAATACCATATTCAAAAAGTTAATTATAATAATTGAATAATCTTTGATCCCATAAGTCAAATTTTAGAAAATTCAAATCATTAGCCTAATCAACAAGCATATTTCCCTAATGAAGCCCAATATTCAACACTAGGGGATCATCAAAGTCAAAATAATATTTCAAATCAAAATCAACCTCCTTTGGTGAAGCCAAAATTAGGCACTAGGAGGTAGTCAAAGTCAAATCCTATCAAAAAATAAAAATAATATCAAAAGAAATATTAGTATAACTAATTATCCATCAAATAATTAGATCAAGGATAAATGATAAATTTAAAACATCTTGGATCTTCTAAAATCTTTTATCCATTGACACCAATAAAATGTAGAATTTCTATCATTTCTAATGATGTATGTGACTACTAGTCCTAATCTTCCATCACTCATCACATCATCCTATCATGAAACCATAAACCACTCAAGTCATATCATTCATTCAAGTCTCATACATCCTCATCAAGATCTAATCAAATCTATACCTCCCATCACCTTCCTAGGTAACATTTTCTCTCCTAGGGTTGATGAAGACACATGGTCTGGATATTTAGAGGGGTCACCATCAAAAATCACTAAAGGTCATGAGGAAATTAATACATCTAGTGGTGATAACATGGTCTTAATATCACACATCTCTAAGATAAGTGTTGTCTGAAGATCACAATAATGTATGCATGTTACATCTCACCCTTCTAAATAGATATGCCATATAATAATTAAAAATAAAAAATAAATAAAAAGATTTGAAAAAGTCAAAAATGTCAAAAAACATTAAAAAACAAATATCCAATGGTGAAAACTAGTCTTCTAAAGCCTTGGGCAAGTACCATGATAAAAATTGATTTCTAGAATCATGGTAAAATAATCTATTATATGTATTGTACCTCAACACTTGGGATCAAAATACATCCATCCATACTTGTCTCATCCCTTGTTAACCTTGTCTATATCACCCATCTATGTCTATTTTATCCCTTGGTCCATTGTCCCTACCCATCATTTACCATCATATCATGCATCATATTTCTCTGTCCTTCCCATCTTAACCTTCATAAATAAGTATAATGTGTCTCTATAAATTTTTTGGAATCATATTTTCATATCCTCTAATGGACACTCATGCAACTAACATTTGGTTCCTTCATGATGTGGTCATTGGTAATTCCTAGTCCCTTATTCCTTGGTCCTCATCCCTTTTTTTGCATCACCCTCATCCTTTTGTCATCCCATTCATCATTCCATCCATTCTCATCATGGTTTATAGGATTTTTATTCCATTTTATAGTAACCTCATTTGTATAGTGTACATATATATCCCCAAAAAACCTAAAAATTAAAATATTCCAAAAATCCTCAAAATTGTAAAACTTGAAAAAAAACCCAAAAATCATCCATCATGTCTTATCTTATGCCCATTATTAAACCCCATAATAACATTCATCTTATATTTTACATCTTCCATCTCACCATCCTAAACCACATTTGACATCCACCTCTTATATCTTCCCTCTTCCATTCACCCATCCCTCCACATCTTCATCATCCTTTTGACTAGGTATTATTAACACACATAACCTTGTCAAACAATTTAGTCTAGAACCCATCACTTCCATATAATTGCCTCTTCATACCTATCACCCATCCACTCATTATTTTACAAGTATGAAATGTATTTGATCCTATCATTTCTTACTTTTATTTCTAGATTGGACTCTTGCAAGGTATATCTTTTGGTAATCCTTAGTCATACTAATATTCACATCCCTTTCAATATAAAATCACCACCTCCTCCTTTGACCACTTTCATATTTGATTTGTATATTAAAATAGTATCCAAAACCTCATCCCCAATCATCACATCATTTTTCCACCCTCCTTATTCAAATTTATCCAAAGTCTACCATCACATCATGATCATTTTATGTCCTTACCATCACCCAATCACTCATCCCATCATTAGATAAGACATTGTGACTTGTTTGTGTTACTTATATGCTCTATGTTGTTTTATTTGTTCACATCATGTATTTATCTTTTTTTATTTTCATCATGTCTCTTTTTTTCTATTTGGAAATGAATGAGTATGCTATGAGGTCACCAAAGCTACAATAATTATTATAAATGCCCTTGATGATGTAGAGTTTACTATTTACCCATGTACTTTGGCACAATTTCCTCTTTGTCATACTTATATCATGGGGCATGCTACAAATTTCCATATTAATTGGATTGATTAGACTATGATGAACCTTATGACAACTATGATGGCTTGATCATCCACCCCCTCATCATTTATTCTAATCATATAATCATCCTTATTCCCATCACTTATCTAATCCTCTCTACCCATCTAAATAACATCTAATATTTTATCCTCATCTCATCATTAACATCACTAAAATAATCCTCTAATCATTTATCAACATCATCATCATCATCATCATCATCATCATCATCATCATCATCATCATCATCATCATCATCATCTAGTCATAAATACATTGGATTGAGGTATATATAGACCATGTACACAATGCTTGGTCATTTTTCAATGCCCAAAGATAGCTCAACCACTATCTCATCTTTCCCCATCATTCATCATCACATCATCATTGCATCATACATCAGTCAAATCCTTGAGATATAATATCAATAATTAATCAATCACCATTCTCATAATCATCTCTATAATTTTTCATCAATCACCTACACCTATTAATTGGGCTCAATAAGTCAAAACATTCTTATTTTCTCCATCTATCATTCATTATCACTAATTGGTATATTTATCCATTATCACTCCCTTGCATGTGTCCTTTATAGAGGAATCATCATTATTAATCACATTGTGGCACATTGATTTGATGCAATGTAGATTAATTATTCTATTTTGGCCACTCAATCATATAATTTCTTATCTATCATCACCTCATCATATTAATTGATTTAGCTTTGAGATAAACCCATCATTAATCTCATCAAATCAATATTATCTTGGCCTATATCTCTCTCTTGCATGCATCCTTACTATGTATATGCTTAAATCTTGCATCCTTTTAATCTTATCATCATCAAGTTATAGTTGATTCCTCCTTGGGATGTGTCAACAATTATGACACAATCATTTCCCCTCCCTATGAAAATGTATTTACTAGGGGCATCATCAATTTGGAGCTCATTGATCAAGTTGAATTTATCTTATTCATCATCTATCTCACATCTATCATCCCATCCCTTTGTATATCCATAACATCCCACCCATTGTTTCTTCTTTCAATTGTCCATCCATCTCATTTTTTCCCACATATCCCCTCGAGGGGGAATCATACCCACTAACATCATATCCTCTAACATTCATCCATGAAATGGTTTTTATTTGAAAGACCATTAATCTTTCCACTTTTCTCTACTCATAATACCCTTTTAAAGAGGGTAAAAATTTATGGATCTAAATTTTATCACTTCATTTAATGCCATTAATATTATTAGTCAACACTAATTATGTGTATCTAATTTATCCCCTTTAATCTCATCCTAATAATCCCCCCTTTCTAATAATTTATATAATATCCCCTTTTATTATTATTCATCTACTAACCATAGTCTTCTCCCACTTCTTAATTAGTTATCATAAATCCCCATTATCCCATTCTAATCCTCACTTATCTATTATTTGGAAATTTTAAATTCTCATGGCCCACCTACTAGCCTACTCCTAGGCTCTCCTACACCCATAGTCCCTAATCATCCACTTAATCCCTATCTAATCCCCTATCTGAGCCTAACTAATCCCTACGAGGATTCTAGAATTAACAAATTCTATAATCCTCTCTATTCTCACCCTTCCTCTCTAGAAGCCTCTAAATATAGAGGCTTTTGAGGAATTTTTAATTACTTTTAATTATCCATAGTTTATCTCCACAAGCAAACTTTGAATTTCAAACATTGATCCTTCCCTCCACATGATATATAAATAAGAGCCTATACTCCATTGAGACCAAACATTTAATCTATAACATCTCAATGTAACTCTAATACTTTAATCCATGCATCCAACATCCTTGATCAAGCAATCATAATGTCAAAATTATGATTCCATAGAAATATCTAATCAAACATCCACTTAAACATCTTGGAAGGAGGTTAGTTGAAATAAGGGATTTAGTAAGATCTATCTTTCAATTTTGATTATTTTCCATAATCCTTCTTAATAGGTAGTTTGATTTTTTGAGTTCAAATTGCATGTTTATGTGTAGTTTAATCCAATAGCTCAAAATTAATGTTATATAAACAATCATAAAGTGTAAAGGATTATGGTCCTTAATGAAAAAAATACAACCATAGTTCACATGGGAATTCAAAAAACTTTAGCATAAATGTAAGTTTGAAGAATGTATGGGCTTGATTAGGGGATATGTTAGTGATAGTTTTTATTTCATTTTGATGGGTGTGATTATCCATTCAAAATATAGACTAAGTTAAAGGGCTTGTTTGTGAAGGTAGACCACTTAAAAGTGATGCATCTTGAATTTGATCTTACTTCACTAAATCTAGATGAATTTACTTTCATTGTAGATTATCTCACAAAGTTTAAGCATTTATTGACATAGTTGAAGGGGAGTGGGTGAGATAAAAAGGATGAAAAGTGTGTATACTTAATCTTATATATGTTTAGTGTCCCATTAAAAATATTTTATTCTATATTTTTCTTTAGTAAAGATGCATTAGGTACCACATTTAAAATTCCAAATTTAGAGTTGTTTTATGAGAGACTCACTAGGAAGGAATCCAGATTATCTCACTTTGAGTCTTCCACCTCTCAAAAAACATTAGTGGCCTCACATCCTAAGTCTAAGGGAAAATATAAGGGTAATAATAAAAATACTCCTCCACCTCAAAATTCACCTAAGCCTTATAACACTTCTACATCTAGACCCAAACCATCTTCCAAATCTAAGACTAAGTCTAACCTATCTTGCTCTTATTATGAGGGGATTGGTCATGAAGAATCTAGGTGTTTCAAAAGAATACAATCCTTAGAGGATGTTGTAAGGAAACATAATAAATATATCTCCACTCCTTCACCATCTCATGATCATGGGAAAACACTTAATGTTATTGAGAGATCAAAGTTACCTATTCTAGATAGTTGGGTTCTAGATTTTGGTGCTTCACACCATATGAATTATACCAAAGAGTCAATTATATCTCTTGGTTTGAGTTTCACTTCCAAAATTAAGGTTGGATATTCTTCCTTCATTTATATTAAGGGGAAGGGTGAGATATAGATAAATGGTTGTTGCATCAATGATGTAATATATGTTATAGACATCACCACCAAATAACTTTTAGTGTATCAATTTTTTCATTATAGTCAAGGTAAAATAGTGACTTTCACACCATATGGTGATAAAGTTTGATCTTTTTTAGAGCCACACACACTCATTACACAAGGTGTTATTGATCATAGTTATCAACTTTACTATTTTGAGGGTTTTGATGATACTCCTCCTTTAGGGATGTGTTTAGTTTCTCATGCATATTCTAAGAGTTGGCTTTGGCATGAGAGATTTGGACACCTCAACTATATATATTTAAAAGAGTTTAGCATTAATAGTATGGTAGAGGGTCTTCCTATAGTTTCATGTCTTGGTAGAGTCTTCCCTAATTATGAATTGGGGAAACAACATCATGATCCATTTCCTAAGATAATTTCCATGAGAACTTCCTCACCACTTGAGTTTATGTATAGTGATTAGATGGTTTTCCTACTCCTTTTTTTAATGAAAATAACTATGTGCTTACACTCATTAATAATTTATTAAGGTGAACTTGGGTTTATTTACTCAAGTACAAGAGTGATTTCTTTGCTCACTTTAAATTCTTTAAGGATTTGGCTGAGAAATAGTCATCAAGTTACATCAAGAAGCTTTGTAAAAATAATAGGGGGAGTAATTTAGTTGAGAGTTCATTATTTTTTTAGCAACCCATGGTATTGTTCACCAGCATTTTGTTGTAGATACTCCATAATAGAATGGCACAACAGAGAGGAAGAACCAAACTCTAAAAGAGATGGCTAACTGCATGATGCATTCATATGATTTACCTTCTATCTATTAGGTGGAGGTAGTTGACTATGTGAACTACCTTTAGAACCACACACCATATTGAGCACTTGAGCATATGACTCTATAGGAGGCTTGGTTTGGATCGAAGCTTGATGTTTCATTATTTTAAGTCTTTGGGATCCTTGTTTGGGCATTTATACCAAATATGAAAAGGAAAGCATTGGATAAGAAGATAAAACCTTAGGTTTTTATAGGGTGTTATGAGGATATGAGAGATTATTATCTTTTAGATCCTAATAATCATGATGTTCATTTTTGAACACATGTAACGTTTGATGAGAATTTCACATCTCATGAATCTTTATCATATTCCATGCATTCTTCTTCTTCTTTCCATGATTTGTCTCCTCTTGAGGAATTATTATTTAAGGAGAAAGTTTAGGAGATTCCTAAGGAGGTTATAGAGGGTGAAAATATTGTTCACATTGATGTTGAAACTATTCTTGGGTGGGCTCATACTACAATTTGTGAGGAATCACCATTCATACAACATCTTCCATATACTTAATATCATCATGCACATTCTATGGATAATGTACTTTTATGTTAGGCATTCTCTGAGGATCCATAGTCTTTGTCATAGGCTCATGGGATACAGGAGTGCGATGATGTAATGACATATGAGTATGCTTCATTGATGAAGAATCACACTTGGGATTTGGTCACTCTTCCTAAGGGAAGAAATTTGGTCAAGTTTAAATGGATTTACCACACCAAGTATGTAGTTGATGGGTCCATTAAAAATTATTAGGCATGTCTTGTTGAAAAGGGACTTTTTAAAGTCAAAGGTATTGACCCTTCTAAGACTTTTGTGCTCATTGCCAAGATAGATTTTGTTCACCTTATACTTTCTATTTTTATATCATAGGGTTGGCCAGTGTATTAGATAGACATTAAGATTGCTTTATTACATGGAGACTTGCATGAATAAATATATATAGAGCATCATGTTGGGTTTTTTCATGATTCTTCTCTTGTTTATTGACTTAGGAGGTCTCTTTATGGTCTCAAATAGGCCCCTCAAGCTTGGTATGAGAAGATGGATTCATTTCTTCTCTCTACTACATTTATTCACTACCAATCTAATCCTATAGTGTATATTCAACAAATTATAGAGGACATTATTATTCTAGTATTTTATGTCGATGATCTTCTTCTCACATGTAACTCCTCATCTTATATTTAGACTATTCAATATGCACTTTTAACATAGTTTGACATGATAGATATTAGCTTTTTGCATTTATTCCTTGGTCTATAAATTTCATAGTAAAATATAGGGATCTAATTAAGTTAGTAAGATTACACACTTTATATAATTTAGAATTTTGGCATGGTTGATTGCAAGCCTAGTCGTTCTCCTTTTCAGTCTAGAGTGACTTTCACTACCTCTTGTACTACTCCACTTTGTGATCCTATATTTTATAGGCAGATGGTAGGGAGTATTATGTATTTGACCCATACTTAGCCTAATATTTCATTTATATTTGGTATTATATTTAAGTTTACACATGACCCTCATGATAGTCATTGGAAAGCTACCAATAGGATATTGGAATATCTATGAGGCACTACTCATTTTGGATTACATTACACCAGGGATTATACTTAATTGATTAGATACAGTGATTCATATTGGGTAGGTTTTCTTGATGATAGGGTTTCCACTTATGGCTACATTTTTTGTCTTGTTTATTTACCTATTGATTGTTTAAGAAATAAGTAGTAGGCTATTACACTTTTATCTATAGAGGCTGAGTATAGGGCAACAATTACAATGAGTCAGCAAATTATTTGGCTTTGTCACTTATTGATAGAGTTTGTCTTCATGAAATATTCACCCACTATAATTTGGTGTGATAAATAGAGTGAAATTCATATATCTCACAACCTAATTAAGCATTAGTAGACCAAGCACATTGAGGTACATATGCAATTCATTTTTTAGCACATTCAGGATGGCATTCTTAGCTTAGAGGAAATTCCAATCTAGTAGTAGGTTATATACATATTCATGAAGCCTTTTGCATCACTTTTTTTCCTTAATTTGTGTGGCATGCTTGGAGTTTCAAAATTTGTCCTTGGGGGATGTTCATGAGGACATCTTCCATATTCATTTTATGGATATGTATTGAACATGAGTACCTTATCAGGCCTAGTTATTGGGACTCATATTATGGATATGATACTATTTATTTTTTGGGATTTTTTTAGCCCCTAGCTTCATTTTAGGGGGGGGGGATGTTAGAGTATGTATTTCATGTGTATTTCTCATATTTTCTAGTGTATTAGCTATCTTTTTTGTCTTATAGTGAGTTTGTCCTATTCGAGACCTTATCCCACATTGGATAACTTATCTAGATTAGTATTTTTCCTTGCCTATATATGAAAGTGCATTCATTTATACTAGCATGATTTGATATGATTCATTTCTAAATATATATAGTCTGCCTTGTTTTTACATTTCATATCTGCAAGCTTCTTTGTGGTGTTTTATTGTCAACACTTCATATTCTTCTTGGGTTGGAATGTCTTTACCATTCCTAAAATTTTCCTTAGAACATACCAATTATTGATGTGATTACCTAGAGGAATGATGAAAGTGAGAATCTTATTACATTAATGAGCATAAATTTAAAGGAAGTAGAGCTCAAATATTCCATGATAGATAATCAAATCTTTGCCCTTTTCAAAGTGGTAAAGAAAATTTGGCACTATATCTTGAGGAATAATGCCATCACCATTATGTCAAACCCTACCTTTAAGCTCACTTTGGGGTAGAATGAATTGGGAGAGCATATATAAAATTGGATGTAAAATTTTCAAGAGTTTGGCATAGAAATCTAGCCTACCAAAATTATCAAAGGTTAGGGCATCATTCAACTCATGACCGAGCCTAACACACACATCACCATTGAGGAGGTTTGTGAAACCTAAGTATCTATAGGAGCTTGGTATACTAACATCATCCAATATTTAGTCATAGGTACATATTCCCCATAACTAAATAGAGAATAAAGGAGAGCTTTGAGGCTCAATGCTGCTCACTATATGATTATAAAGGGGATTTTATATAGAATAAATTATGAAGGCATCTATTTAAGATGTGTATCATGATAATAAGCTCAAGAAATTTTATAGAGCTTACACCAGAAGATATGTAATGGTCATCTATTTGGAAACACCACATCCCATAAAATCATTGGAATAGGTTATTAATGGCCAATATTCTTTAAGGACACACATGTTCATGTAATAACATGACATGAATGATAGGTCTTATAAAAAAGTGAAGTACATATAATAATTTCATTATAGCCTATTATTGAATGAAGAACATTTTATGGATATATAATGATCATGAGTACCTTATTAGGCCTAGTTATTGGGACTCATATTGTGGATATGCCACTATTTATTTTTTTGGATTTTGTTAGCCCCTAGATTCACTTGGGGGGTGGGTGGGTGTTAGATTATTTATTTCATGTTTATTTCTCATATTTTATAGTGTCTTAGCTATATTTTTGTCTTGTAGTGATTTTGTCTTATGTGAGGCCTTATCCCACATTGGCCGACTTATCTAGTTTAATATTTTTCCTTACCTATATATGCAAGTGCATTCATTTATACTAGCATGATTTGATATGCTTCATTTCTAAATATATATGGTAAACCCTATTTTTACATTTCATATTTACAAGCTTCCTTGTGGTGTTTTGTTGTTAACACTTTAGATTCTTCTTAGGTTGGAATGCCTTTACCATTCCTAACATTTACTTTAGAAAATACAATTATTGATGTGATTACCTAGAGGAAGGATGAAAGTGAGAATCCTATTATATTAATGAGCACAAATTTTAATGAAGTAGAGCTCAAATATTCCATGATAGATAATCAAATCTTTTCCCTTTTCAAAGTGGTAAAGAAAATTTGGCACTATATCTTGAGGAATAATGCCATCACCATTATGTCAAACCCTACCTTTAAGCTCACTTTGGGGTAGAATGAATTGGGTGAGAATATATAAAAGTGGATGTAAAATTTTCAAGAGTTTGGCATAGAACTCCAGCCTACCAAAATTATCAAAGGTTAGGGCATCATTCAACTCATGACCAAGCCTAACACACACATCACCATTGAGGAGGTTTGTGAAACCTAAGTATCTATAGGAGCTTGGTATACTAAAATCATCCAATATTTACTCATAGGTACCTATTCCCCATAACTAAATAGAGAATAAAGGAGATATTTGAGGCTCAATGCTACTCACTATATGATTATAAAGGGGATTTTATATAGAATAAATTATGAAGGCATCTATTTAAGATGTGTATCATGATAATAAGCTCAAGAAATTTTATAGAACTTACACCAAAAGATATGTAATGGTCATCTATTTGGAAACACCACATCCCATAAAATCATTGGAATAGGTTATTAATGGCCAATATTCTTTAAGGACACACATGTTCATGTAATAACATGACATGAATGATAGGTCTTATAAAAAACCAAATTACATATAATAATGTCATTATAGCCTATTATTGAATTAATAACATTTTATGGATATATAATGATCATGAGTACCTTATCAGGCCTAGTTATTGGGACTCATATTGTGGATATGCCACTATTTATTTTTTTGGATTTTGTTAGCCCCTAGATTCACTTGGGGGTGGGTGGGTGTTAGATTATTTATTTCATGTTTATTTCTCATATTTTATAGTGTCTTAGATATATTTTTGTCTTGTAGTGAGTTTGTCTTATGTGAGGCCTTATCCCACATTGGCCGACTTATCTAGTTTAATATTTTTCCTTACCTATATATGCAAGTGCATTCATTTATACTAGCATGATTTGATATGCTTCATTTCTAAATATATATGGTATACCCTATTTTTACATTTCATATTTACAAGCTTCCTTGTGGTGTTTTGTTGTTAACACTTTAGATTCTTCTTAGGTTGGAATGCCTTTACCATTCCTAACATTTACTTTAGAAAATACAATTATTGATGTGCTTACCTAGAGGAAGGATGAAAGTGAGAATCCTATTATATTAATGAGCACAAATTTAAATGAAGTAGAGCTCAAATATTCCATGATAGATAATCAAATATTTGCCCTTTTCAAAGTGGTAAAGAAAATTTGGCACTATATCTTGAGGAATAATACCATAACCATTGTGTCAAACCATACCTTTAAGCTCACTTTGGGGTAGAATGAATTGGGAGAGCATATATAAAAATGGATGGAAAAATTTCAAGAGTTTGACATAGAAAACAAGTCTACCAAAATTATCAAAGGTTAAGGTATCATTCAACTCAAGACTGAGCCTGACACACACATCACCATTAAGGAGGTTTATGAAACCTAAGTATCTAGAGGTAATTGTTATAGTAACATCATCTAATATTTAATCATAGGTACTTATTCCCCATAACTAAATAGAGAATAAAGGAGAGATTTGAGGCTCAAGGCTGCTCACTATATGATCAGAAAGAGAAATTTTTGTAGAATAAATTATGAAGGCATCTATTTAAGATGTGTATCATGATAATAAGATCAATAAATTTTATATAACTTACACCAAAAGATATGTAATGGTCATCTCTTTGGAAACACCACATCCCATAAAATCATTGGAATAGGTTATTAGGTTAATATTCTTTAAGGACACACATGTTCATGTAATAACATGACATGAATGCTAAGTCTTATAAAAAAGAGAAGTACATATAATAATTTCATTATAGCCTATTATTGAATGAAGAACATTTTATGGATGTATAATGATCATGAGTACCTTAGCAGGCCTAGTTATTGGGACTCATATTGTGGATATGCCACTATTTATTTTTTTCGATTTGGTTAGCCCCTAGCTTCACTTGGGGGGGAGGGGTGGGTGTTAGATTATTTATTTCATGTTTATTTCTCATATTTTCTAGTGTCTTAGCTATATTTTTTTCTTGTAGTGAGTTTGTCTTATGTAGGCCTTATCCCACATTGGCCAACTTATCTAGTTTAATATTTTTCCTTGTCTATATATGCAAGTGCATTAATTTATACTAGCATGATTTGATATGCTTCATTTCTAAATATATATGGTATACCCTATTTTTACATTTCATATTTTCAAGCTTCCTTGTGGTGTTTTGTTGTTAACACTTCAAATTCTTCTTAGGTTGGAATGCCTTTACCATTCCTAACATTTACTTTAGAACATACAATTATTGATGTGATTACCTAGAGGAAGGATGAAAGTGAGAATCCTATTAGATTAATGAGCACAAATTTAAAGGAATTAGAGCTCAAATATTCCATGATAGATAATCAAATCTTTGCCCTTTTCAAAGTGGTAAAGAAAATTTGGCACTATATCTTGAGGAATAATACCATCGCCATTATGTTAGACCCTACCTTTAAGCTCACTTTGGGGTAGAATGAATTGGGTGAGCATATATAAAAGTGGATAGAAAATTTTCAAGAGTTTGACATAGAAAATAAGTCTACCAAAATTATCAAAGGTTAAGGTATCATTCAACTCATGGTTGAGCCTGACACACACATCACCATTAAGGAGGTTTATGAAACCTATGTATCTAGAGGTAATTGGTATAGTAACATCATCTAATATTTAATCATAGGTACTTGTTCCCCATAACTAAATAGAGAATAAATGAGAGATTTGAGGCTCAAGGCTGCTCACTATATGATCAAAAAGAGAATTTTTTGTAGAACAAATTATGAAGGCATCTATTTAAGATGTGTATCATGATAATAAGCTCAATAAATTTTATAGAACTTACACCAAAAGATATGCAATGGTCATCTCTTTGGAAACACCACATCCCATAAAATACTTGGAATAGGTTATTAATGGCTAATATTATATAAGGACACACATGTTCATGTAATAACATGACATCAATGATAGGTCTTATAAAAAAGAGAAGTACATATAATAATGCCATTATATCATGTTATTGAAGGAAGACCATTTTATGGATATATATTGAACATGAGTACCTTATCAGGCCTAGTTGTTAGAGTATGTATTTCATGTGTATTTCTCATATTTTCTAGTGTCTTAGCTATCTTTTTGTCATGTAGTGAGTTTGTCCTATGTGAGGCCTTATCCCACATTTGCCAACTTATCTAGTTTATTATTTTTCCTTGCCTATATATGCAAGTTCATTCATTTATACTAGCATGATTTGATATGCTTCACTTTTTAATATACATGGTATACCTTGTTTTTACATTTCATATCTACAAGCTTCCTTGTGGTGTTTTATTTTCAACACTTCAGATTCTTCTTGGGTTGGAATGCCTTTATCATTCCTAACATTTTCCTTAGAACATACAATTATTGATGTGATTACCTAGAGGAAGGATGAAAGTTAGAATCCTATTATATTAATGAGCACAAATTTAAAGGAATTAGAGCTCAAATATTGCATGATAGATAATCAAATCTTTGCCCTTTTCAAAGTGGTAAAGAAAATTTGGCACTATATCGTAAGGAATAATACCATCACCATTGTGTCAGACCCTAATTTTAAGCTCACTTTGGGGTAGAATGAATTAGGAGAGCATATATAAAAGTGGATGGGAAATTTTCAATAGTTTGAAATATAAATCAAGCCTACCAAAATTATCAAAGGTTAGGGCATCATTCAACTCATGACTGCGCTTGACACACACATCACTATTGAGGAGGTTTGTGAAACCTAAGTATATAGAGTAGATTGGTATACTAACATCATCCAATATTTACTCATAGGTACTTGTTCCACATAGATAAATAGAGAATAAAGGAGAGATTTGAGGCTCAAGGTTGCTCACTATATGATCAAAAAGGGGATTTTATATAGAAGAAATTATGAAGGCATCTATTTAAGATGTGTATCATGATAATAAGCTCAAGAAATTTTATAGAACTTACACTAAAAGATATGCAATGGTCATCTATTTGGAAACACCACATCACATAAAATCCTTGGAAAAAGCTATTAATGGCCAATAGTCTTTAAGGACACACATGTTCATATAATAACATGACATGAATGTTAGGACTTATAAAAAAGAGTACATATCATAATGTCATTAGAGCATGTTATTAAAGGAAGACCATTTACTCAATGGGGCTTAGATTTCATCAATGTGATTAACCCATATTCTTCTATAGACAAAAAATCTATACTTACTAACACATATTATTTCATCAGATGGATTGAAAAAGTAGTTACAAGGCATTCTAGAGCATAATATGTAATTAGCTTTTGAGAGGAGAAAATCACAACTAGATTCAATACCCCATTTCCTTGGTTTTTGACAATAAGCCAACATTTGAAATATATGAATTCACTAATTGGGCCCATGATAATCAAATCAACATCAGGTCATCTTATAACCATTACCTATATGTAAATAAATTAGTTAAATCAATAAATATAAACATGATTGGTGCCATTAAAAATTAAATAGTAGATAAACCTCGAGAGTGGCATCATCTACTAAAATATGCACTATTGTTATGCCCTTAACCATTGGTGTGTCTAGGAATATGTGTGGCCGACTTGTGGCTTACAAAACTCTTGTATTTTCTTTCTACATTTCTCTATGTTCTTAGATAGGTCAACCTATGGAATAACCTTAGCTAAGTAGACTATATATAGGAGGTAGTGGTTAGTCTTTAATCATCATGTTAAGTATTATTCTATTAGTACATTATTTTGGAGGTTTCCCCTCGAAGTGGCTTTGCTATATTATCTAATATTTTATTCTGCTATCAATTATCACTATGTAATCTCTCATATTTTCTTATTTTGTGCAACACAAAATCATTATATATGAATATCTAAGTAATTTCATTACAATTGGTATCAAATATTTGATTTGGGAAAGTTTCCTATGGCATTATTTTTTAGATTTGGTGAGGTATGGCTTTTGGAAGCAGTGAAAGCAATAAAACATAACTTATAATCCGAGAATAATTAATTTTTTCCCTTAGCATAGTATTGCTCAAAACACTTTTTTCCCCTTGCACACTTGTAGTCATTGGATTCATCTCAACGAGATGATCACAATGGTATATTTTTTTGGTACACTATTTTGGTACCAAAAAATTTACTCTAGTGCACAAAGGTAATCATTGAATTCATCTTGACAAGGTGATTGCAATGGTACCATTTATTGGTACACTTTTTTTGGGGATCAAAACTCTCTTAGGGTTTGTTTATGGTAGGTCCTTTAACTCAGGGAAGGAAAGGGGCACCAAAAACTCCTAAGACTCCTTCTAACCGATGACATGGAATCTAGAACTTTAGATCTAGTGATTTCTTAGCTTCAAGAGGACATAAAAAAATTGGTGAGATATGATGAATTTGTTGCAATCTAAGTTGATGTTTCAGGGATGTATAGAGAGATTAATGGGGTTCACAATGAATTGTAACATATCACTACATAATTAGATTCCCACACGTCTTAATTTCAACCTAATAACCCTCCACTTCAGCATTCAAATCCTCCTCTCAACAACTCCCATGCTATTATGAAACTGATGTTGCCAAAGTGGACATGAATAAGTTCAATGGTAAGTATCCTCTCACTTGGATTACCCAAATTGAGAATTTATTTGAGCTGTATCAAACCCCTAGTTCTTAGAGGGTGATGGTGGCATCCTTATATATGGAACCTGAGCAATTCATTTGGTATTATTGGTTATGTGCTCAAAAGAAAAATAATGGTGCTCCTATTACATGGACTATTTTTACTAATGAGTTAACAACTCATTATAAAAATAATGTTTCTACGAACTATTTTAGATAATTAGCCAAACTCTGGCAAACTAGAACTATGAAGGATTTTATTCATCAATTTTAGAATCTCTCTTTATGGGTGGAAGATATCACTAAGAGAAATTTGATGGATCTATTTTTGGGTGGCCTCAAATATACCATCCAATATGAGGTTTGAATTTTTAACCTAACATTTGTATTAGAAGCTATCCCTAAGGCACACATGATATAAGAAAAAGAGATGCTCAAAAGGAAAACTTTCACTACTGGTTGTGATCTCAACTTTTTAGCACCATCATTTCCATAACCCACCAGATTAACACAATGACAAATTAAGGAGAAGCGAGACAAAAGGTTTTGTTATAGTTGTGAAAAAAAATGGAGTAAATACCATCATTGTGTTGAAAAGAAACTATTTTAATTGAAGGTGCCAATGATGATGAAGATGATGCAAAAGTACATGATGCAAATGTAAAAGTTCCTAAGGATGAATCTAAAGATTCTCAGCCTACTATTTCATGTCATGCCTTGTCAGGTATTAGTACTCCCCAAACTCTTAAGGTGATGGGTTTGCTTAAGAAATAGGTCACTATCTTGATTGATTCTAGGATCACACACAACTTCATCCATAGTAAGCTGCCTGCTCATTTAAACTATTTCATTTATCTAGCTCCAAAATTTTAGGTTATGATTTTATATGGTGGTACTATTAGTTATTCAAAAAAATGTCATAATATTAAGTTGGCCATGGGAGACAACTTATTAGATTCTCCTATGTTTTCTATTATGATGGGTGGAGCTAATATTATTCTAAGAGCCCAATGGCTCACCACTTTGGGAACTATTGAGATGAATTTTCAAGAATTATTCATGTATTTTCATTCTAAAGAAAGGAAATTTGAGCTAAGAGGATTAAAGGATAAATATCTCCAACTTATTATCTCCCATCAAATGACAAATATTCTCTATAAGGGTGCTAAGGGATTTGTAGCTCACTTATTTTCTATAGAAGTACAACCAACTTAGCCATCTCTACCTCTTGATCTGCAACAAATAATTGATTCTCATTCTATTGTTTTTAAGGACATGCCAAAAGGACTTCCACCTAACTGCACACATAATCATGCTATCACACTTATTCTTGGTAATAAACCACCCAATGTTAGGCCATATAGGTATTCATATGCCCAAAAAAGTGAAATTGAAAAGATGGTACAAGAGATGTTAGATGCAAGAATCATTCACCATAGCCAAAGTGAATACTCTTCACCAGTTGTCATGGTGAGAAAGAAAGATGACATTTGGAGGATGTGCCTTGATTATAGAGAACTCAACAAGTACACTATCAAATATAAGTTTCCAATTCATATCATTGGTGATTTTCTAGATGAATTGAATGGTGCTCTTTATTTTACCAAGTTAGATCTATGTTTTGGGTATCATCAAATCAAGATATGTGATGAAGACATACCCAAGACCGCTTTTAGGACTCATGAGGGCCATTATGAGTTTTTTATTATTCCTTTTGGCCTAAAAAATGAACCATCTACTTTTTAAAGTTTGATTAATACTATTTTAAGCCATTTTTGAGAAAATTTGTTTTGGTATTCTTTGATGATATCCTCATTTATAGTAAAAATTAGGCAGACTGTTTGCAACATATGAAATAGATACTCTCCATTTTGGAGTAAAATCAATTGTATGACAAACCTTCCAAAAGTACTTTTGGGGATGTTGAGGTTGAAAATTTGGGTCATTTGGTGTCTTATGAAGGAGTGAAAGTGGATCCTAAAAAAATCTAAGCAATGGTGGATTGGCCAATTCCCAAGACACTCAAGCAACTTTGAGGATTTTTAGGGCTTACTGGTTACTATCATAGATTTTTAAAAAATTATAGTAATATTTCATCCCCACTTACCTCTTTGTTAAATAAAGACTCCTTTTAGTGGACTAATGTAGCTACTCAGGCATTTGAACAATTGAAATTGGCTATGTGCACTACTCTAGTATTGGCCACTCTTGATTTTTTTAAGACTTTTGTGGTTGAATGTGATGCATCTAGGTATGGTATGGGTGCTATAATCATGCAATAAGGTAGACCATTGGCATTTGAAACTCATCAACTCAAGGGTAAAAATCAGCACAAGCCCATCTATAAGAAGTAAATGATGGCCATTTTGCATTCAGTCAAACAATGGAGACCTTATTTGATGGGTCATCACTTTTAAGTAAAAATTGATCATGATAGTCTTAAATAGTTTTTTAAAAAAATTTTGTCATCTAAATAATGATAGAAATGGGTAACTAAGAAGTTAGGCTATGATTTTGAAATAGTATATAAAAAAGGCAAGGACAATGTGGTGGTAGATGCACTATCTAGAAAAGATGAATTAGTTGAGGCATTGCTATGTGCCACAACCATTTTGTAGTTAGATTGACTAGAGGAAGCATGATCAGAATGGGAACATGATAGTACTACTCATGATTTGATTCAAAAATTTCAACAAGGTTTAGGTGGATTTGAAAAATTCACATGGAAAGGTAATGCATTATGGTATAAAAATAAATCATACCTATGTAATAATTCTCTTCTTAAATAAAAAAATCCTTAAAAAACTTCATGAAACTCCAATTGGGGGTCATTTAAGATTTGTGAAAACCTATCACAGAATCAAGCATTATTTTTTTAGGAAGGTCTCAAGGGGGATGCCTAGAAATACATGTTTGAATGTATGATCTATCAACAAAATAAAGGTGAAACCATCAAAACTCCATGTCTTTTACAACCTTTATCTATCCCTAGCCAACATTTAGAAGAGGTATATATGGATTTCATTATAGGGTTACCAAGATCTGATGGTCAAAATGTTATCATGGTTATTGTAGATCATCTTAGTAAGTATGCTCATTTGTATTCATTGTCTCACCCATTTGTTGCTAGTATAGTAGCTTCTGCTTTTCTCAATACAGTTTAAAAAATGCATGGGACCCCTAAGATCATTGTTAGTAATAGAGATCCCATTTTTACTAGTAATTTTTGGATTGAGTTATGTACATGTTTAGTCACCCAATTGGCTCATAGCTCATCCTATCACCCTAAATATAATAGAAAAACTGATGTAGTCAAAAAATGTCTAGAAGGATATCTCTATTGTTTTGTTTTTGATAAATAGGATAAATGGGCTCATTGGCTACCACTTGTTGAATGGTGGTACAATACTTCTATACATAGTTCTTCCAAAATGTCTCTTTTTATGGCACTATATAGATACCACCCTCCATATATCAATTCAACCTAGAAGGTCCATCCTAAGGTTCTATAGTTGAAAAACACATTCACCATCAACAAGAGGTCCTTGCAAGTTTGCATGAAAATTTAGCTATGGCCTAGAATCACATGAAGAAACAAGCATATCAACATAGAAGTGAGAGGAATTTTGACATTGGTGATTAGGTCTTTGTTTGCTTATTGGCATATAAACAAATGTCACTAAATCAATAAAAAAAAAGGATAACAAGCTATCCCCTAAGTATTATGGGCATTATCAGATTTTGCAGAAAATTAGTAGTGTGACCTACAAGTTAGATTTTACTTCATTCACTCACATACATCCAATATTTCAAGTATCATGCCTGAAGAAAGTCATTAGACATAGAGTTACCATTCAAATATAATTACCAAAATTAGATGAGGAAGGTAGAGTTGTTCTTGATCTTGAGATGATCCTTCAAAGGCACACCAAGCAACTATATTCTAGAGCAATTACAAAATATCTGATCAAATGAAAGAATCTGCCATGTGAAGATGCCACTTGGGAGGATGAAGTGCAGTAGTAGCTAGAGTTGTCACAACATTGAGGAAAACATTATTTTAAAGGGGAAGGACTTGGTATGCCCTTAACCATTGGTGTGTCTAGGGATATGTGTGGCCGACTTGTGGCTTACATACCTCTTTTATTTTCTTGTTAAATTTCTCTATGTTCTTAGATAGGTTAGCCTATGGAATAACCTTGGCTAAGTAGACTATACATAGGAGGTAGTGGTTAGTCTTTAATCATCATGTTAAGTATTTTTATATTAGTGAATTATTGTAGAAGTTTCCCCCTCGAAGTGGCTTTGCTATATTATCTAGTATTGTATTCTGCTATCAATTATCATTGTGTAATCTCCCATATTTTATTATTCTACACAATATAAAATCATTCTGTGTGAATATCTAAGTAATTTAATTACAACTACGGGTTGATCAAACAAGATGCAAGCATGCCCCCAAGGATTTACTTTACTTGTTGGTATATGGATGATAACTAGTTTTCTCAATCATGATCAAATTTCCCATGTATCAATTTATGTAAGAGTACATGGAACTGAGTGAGAAAGTGGAGTCTTGATTATTGGATATAATAGAGATGGAAGATTTAAGGATTGAGGCCTTGTAGAATTTTAGCAAACATCATGACATAGTGAAAATGTAGTTTGATAGAAGAGAAAAATTTAAAGAATTCAAAATATATGATCTGGTGCTTCTATGGGACAAATACCATGAAAAGAAAGGAAAACATGATAAGTTTACCCCCTTATGTATTGGACCTTATCAAATTTTAGAGATCCTGAGTAACAATGGTTTTTGTTTGAGGGATCTCCAAGGTAAAGAATTGACATATCTAGTCAATGGATAGTTTTTGAAGCACTACTTAATGGTTGTATCATCTAGAGATGTCCCTGAGTAATAACAAGTGTTGTGGTAGAGGTAGGAGTATAATAAATTTAGTATTTTCATAGTTAGTTTTTCCTTCTTTCTAGGTTAGTGTTTCCTATTTTCAAAATTTTACTTTTCTTAGTTTAGTTCTCTAATTTCTAGATTATATATCTTTCATTTTGTTGCAATATGATTGAATTTTCCTAGTGTACTCAAGCAAGTACCCAATACACTGGACTTCTTATCCATGTTTGAGACAAAATTCAAATCCTTGAGGAAGGTTCCAAAATAAATAAATGGTATGGGAAGGACATAAAACAAAGAACACAAATTGATTTTTTTTTAGGTTTTACACCCTTATGTTTGATATCTTCAAAATTTATTTATGCAATAAAAAATTAATCATGGTTATGTTATCACTGAATACTTATATCAGATATATAAAATTTGCTCTCATTACTCCATAAAAATTTAGAAAGTTTTCTCATTTTCACTAGATTAAATACACTTCTCATGTTAATTCTTGTTTAAGGTAATTCACATTGATACATATGTAGTTGGCAGGGACAATCTGGTAAAATTATGCCCTCACATACACTAACTCACTATGGTTTTTGCTCTTCTTATTCGAACTATATTATTAAAAAAAGAGGGAAAATGAGGACCAATGCATCCTTAAAGAGTGATAAATAAACCTAAATAAAATATAAAGGTGATAAAAGGCTCACATTATGAAATAAAATCAATGTATCGTGCATCATGAAAAAACATAGGAGGAGAAAAAATATGAATAAAGTTATCTCTATTGGTGCTATGGACACCTAGCTAGTAGTAGATAAAAGCTTAAGATTTCCTAATTTTAAATATGTTTTCAAATAAACTAAAACCTATAGTTGTTCTAAGTCTTTGATAAAATAATTACAACAAGGGTTAAAAAAAATCACTTTATCACACATAAATCTAGGTTATGAGCAAGGCACGTATGTCATTTGGAGTCTCTTTCATGTTTTTGATTCAATTATTATCTTTTGAAATGCTTAATGTTCAATTTTAAATTTCTAACCAAAATTTTTGGGTTATCAAATAATCAAGAGTATTCCCCTTTTGAGTCTCCATTTATTTTAATCAACATACCCCAATTCTATTTTTATTTTCAAATAGGGACCCACTATATTATGAAAGGTCTAGGTTTATTTTGAAAATCTTCTTTTAAAAATATTTATATGTGCACCTAACTTCAATGTTTGGTATAAACACAAATGGACATTTTCACATGATGTCTTACCTTTTATTTAGATTAACCTATTAATACCTTTTGGAAGTTTTTCTAATACATAGGTATTTTGAGCATGCATAATGATTATAAAGGTTCAGACTTCATAACTTTTGGTCTTTGGAAAAAGTGTTTAGAATTTTTATTGGCACTTTTATTCAAAACTCTAACACTTTATAAATTTTGATCTTATAAAAAATTGTTTGGCATTTATACTTTAGGAAAATGGTTGGTGATTCTATTCAAAAATAGGTCCTTAGAAAAAATATTCAGTAAAAGTAGTTGAGAATTTTTATGAAAGTAGTCTTCAGAATTTTTGTTCATAGGTCTTGGTTAGGAATTGTTCTTTGACAAAAATGTTTGGAATTATATTTTGGAACTAGATTTTGGCATCTTGGTCTTTATTAAAAATGATCAAAAATTTTATTTGGAAAATTTTATTCAAAACTTTGCCTCTAGAAGTAGTGTCCTTGACAAGTTATGCAAAAGATGTATGCCATGGGTTTTTCAAACTTTTACTTGAAATATGTACTCACATCATAAGAATATTGGATAAACCTATTTAAACACAACATCCAACACCTAAATCTTGAAAGCTTTTGTGGCATAGATGAATTAGAGAAAAATAAGTGATATGGTGACACTTGTCAAAGGTAATGACATGGAATTCCTTTGAATTTCTATAAATCCTAGTGGCATACTCACCAAAATAAAGTGGAAAAGTTCAAATTGAACAAGTAAAACAATCTTGGAGATGTTGGGCATTAATGGTGCATGAACTAGAATTGAATACTAAAATTTATATCATCAAATTAAATGTAAACATTTTGCCCATTGATCATTAATGAGACTAAGCAAATTTTCATCCCTAAGAGAACTTGAAGCATGATCCACTTGCATTCAGACTATGAATTACTTCCAAAAGAGCCAAGACATTAAATTGAACAACTAGAACTCTGTGAGCATAGAAAATTAATGATGGATTATTCATCCAAAACACTCAAGGGAGTTTATTCACATTCTAAGTTTTAAATTAAAGAATCTACAAAATAAATTGACATAATTTTTGATTTGACAGTGTTTAATGACAAGTATTCTATCTATTCTACCCTCTAAGACATAATTGGGAAAGTAGACATGCATACATGTGAAGAAAATCTAACACTAGTACAAAGGCAATTGGTTCTAGATTTTATCCCACTCAAAATACAAGGATTACACTTTTTAACATCCAAGATTGAGGTGATTCCCTTTTTATACACATAATATTTTCAAATTTTTATCAAATACTGATGTTTTACATCTTACAAGAACCTATCGAGATTCAATCTGTCTGAGTGCAAACCTTAAGGGGTGTACCATGAAAGGGGTAGAAAACCATTGGTGCTTTATATGATTTTTATTCCTTATTACCACATTATTACTAATCTAACTAGCTCCTAAAACCATTCCCTATGGTATGCTCCTCTCTTGCACACTCCTCCAATTTTTTTCCTCTTTCCATCCCTCTTTTCCTCACCTTGATCCCCTTATGCCAGTTGACTATACTAGCTCAAATAGGTCAACCCTATATAGTTTTCATCCTTTGATTAATATACAAGGTTGACTGAGTTGACCTTGTACTATTTTTGGGTATTTTCACTTGAGTGTTTTGTTAGCCCTTCAATCGACCTAGCTTGGGACCTAGTGATTTATCTCCTAAAAACATACATGGTTAATTGGTTTGACCCCATAAAACTAACATATTTAGAAGTATTTATGGAAATATCTACCTATATATACAAGATTATTTCAATATATGTAATTAAGAGTTACTATTCACTCGTGCTTCTTTATAATCTACTCTTCCACCATTCTACTTGAGGAGTCTTAACTTAGGGTTTATACTTGGAAAATATAGTATTGTGGATAGGTATTAGATGATTGGCCTTTCTTAATGATACTTATAAACCACAAAAACCTCTTGTGAAGCCATATTGTCTAAGGGAGAGATTGAGTCTCAATGGGTTCATATTTAGGTAAGTATATTCTTTGTTCTCCTCTCTTTAGTAGCTAGAAGTAGCATAAGTATTAGATCAAATAATATTACTCTTCATATTCCATGTATTAGGGTATTACTCATACTTAGATTAATTGAGATTATCTTATAAATGTTTTTATTACTTTACTAATCCCTCATATTATGCCATAAGCTTTGGTGTGCATTAGATTAGATTTACTTTCTTGTTATTAGAATAGAGTGAATATTAAACCTAGGAATATTTTAGGCTTATTTCATGATTATGTTAGACTGTAGGATTTAGAACCCTTCTTATCATGGTGTATTATGACAAGTAATCCCCTAATCAAGTCTAAAATATCCCCATATTGGTCATGGTCCCATTAAACAAATGTATTCCCAATCAAAAGTGTAGGTATGCTCTATATTCTCTGAGCCAGGATTGATTTATAAACATGTTGCACTTTTTATTGCATACATTCTAGTGAACTTGACATAAAATAACCCTTTGTTTCATTCTTTTCATCATTATTTTCATCATATATTTTCTATACTAGGTCAACTGCATCGACCCAACTCTAATTTATATACACAAGTTTTGAGGTACAGGCTACTGGATCGACTTGAACAACCTATTATATCTTTTTAACTTTTTAAACATCTAGTCTAGACTACTAGGTCAACCTAGTAGACTCTATAAATTTTTAGGCAACCTATTCAACATAATAGGTCAACCCAGTTGACCCTATATAGTATATGCACTCAGTAATAGGTTTTTTCAAATCTTGATCAACCTAATTGACCTAGTTAGCGTAATTTTCAAGCATATATCTGTGATCTAGGAATTTGACTCAATAGAGGATGGTTAGTATTATGTTAGTTCCAAAATGAAAACAAGATGAAATAAATACACTAATAGCATAACATCTCTAGGCCTAGACACTAGGCAGAGCTTAGCTAATAATCATGAATGAAACACACAACTAAAATTCAAAATAAAACTCTTTTACCTTCCTCTAATGCTCCAAAATTCTTGTTGTGGTGGCTTGCTCAACTTGTGCTGATGAAGTCTTTGGAAATGGAAGCTTGACAACCTCCATCTCCTCTTGGCACCTTTGTCTTATGGCTTGGTTTGGCTTGGAATCAATTTAGCATGGTAACACTAGTTTCTTGAAGCTTTTGGAACCAATCTTGCATTATAACTTTATACTAATTAATCTTAGAAATGATGTTTTGAGGCCTCCTATCTATAGATTTTTGGATTTGATCAAAACCAACCTCAACCATCTAGCTCAAGATTGAGATGTGTGGTTGAGGATTAATTCAATTTTTAGAATTAAATTTGTAATTATCCTCATCATGGCATTAGAATAAGGGGAAATTAAGAGGCATGGAGGGCATCATGGAAGGTATTGATGAGGCATGGAGGGCATGAATCTTGATATTTATGGCCTAGGGATGTCTTCTCAAGAAATGAGGTCACTTGATGATGTAAATATTTAATATTCATTTCCAAAACAAATTATTCAAAAAGTTTCCATGGAATTTTTGATTAGGCCTTGATTTGGGTTAATTATATCTTAAGCATGATTAAGCACATTATGCACAAATTACCCACATTGATAAATATGCCTTGTTATTGGAACTAGATTTGACTGAATTAGAATTGGAAGTCCAAATTAGATGTGTTAGATACATATTCCCATTTACAATGTTGTTAAAAACAAATAACAAAGGAATTAGTCTTATTTAGAAGATTTGTTAGGAAAGAGAAGTCCAGAGCATGCAGGTGTAAATTTAGCATTTTGACTCAAAATGAACTAATCAAAGTTAGCTATCCCATAAATTTCATTACCCCATTTAGGGATACCCTAGCCAAAATTGATACTTGAATACATTAGTTTCACATAATTTAGTGTGTTTTAGTGTTTTTAGGTCAAATTATGCATTTTAGGTAGAAACTAGCCAAAAGCCTGATTGGAGGTTATCGGTGGCCAGTTTTAGGTGTCTATAGTTTACCCCTGTTTGGGAAGGAATTGTAAGCTAGAAGCACAGTAACATATTCTCAAATAATGAGAAATGGCCTATATGCCAAAAAGAAGATGATGGTTGAAGAACAAAACTCTAAAAGGTGTTTGGGAAGCCTATGATGATGACCCCTCGAGGGAGTGGTCATCAAATTTATTGATGGATGGTCCCATGAAAAGAAATAAGAAGAAAGGTAGAATTAACCCATGGTTGAAATTAATCCAAATGAGAAAATGCTTGCATGCATTAATGTGAAAAGGATGTTAAATTTCCCAAAGCTAGTTATAATCAGAAATAAAAGTCAAAATAATGATTTGCCCATAGGTGGTTATAATCATTAAGCAGACTTGGATTGGCTAAAATTGATGGTGCCCTAATTAGGGCTAATTAGCAAACATAACTCAAGGATGAAACTTAGAAGATAGATTAAAGATGAGTGGGCACAAACTAATGAAAGAGATGAATAGAAGAATGAGATTGATCAATTTTAAATATTTATTTATACCTACCAATGAGGAGATATTCATCCTAATTAACAATGATATAACTAGAATGGTCAAATGAGTTAATATTGATCAAGGGTAGGATGGAAGGATTTTCCAAGGTGCTAAGGAGAAACTTCTCTGGCTTCATTGATTGTAGACCTTCATGAAGCTAATTTTTGCTATAACATGTGATGGTAGGCTTCATGATAGAACACCATGAAGACTATCCCAAAATATGCATAAGTACTAACTCTTGATCCAATAAACACTTGAAAATAATACACCAATGACAAAAACTATGATGATAATATTGACGTATCAATATGGATAGACTCAATAATAATGTTTTTAAGGAATCACCCAATGAACACATATAGACTGAGTCAAGGTAACAGTGTAAAAATAAAATAAATAGGCAAGCAAACAAACAAAAAACAAACAAACAAACAAACAAACAAACAACCTAAAATAAATAAACAAACAAACAAAAAGCCTGAAAACAAAAGCAAAAGAAAGCATCCTAATAATGAAAATGCCCCAGTAAGGTGGATCAAGGATAACTGACTATGCTTAGATAGTACAAATGTTTTTATATTTTGAAATATTATGAATATTTTTGGAATTTTGAGGTATCTTAATAGATAATGATAAGATACATGCTCATAAAATGATGAAAGCATTTCACTTAGGTTGTTTACAAAATGTTGAGAGTATATGGAAAGGGGGATTGAGGTGAATTTAACATGAATTGAGCATGGCCTACATAATCTTGGAATGACCTTAAGTTATACTAATTATATCCACACAAAAGGTGGGGAAAAATCAACTACGTCTCAACAAGTTCTCAAATCTAGAAAATGGCCAGTCAAATGAAAACAATGATGGAAAAGTGTTACGGCAATGCATGATAAACAAGTGTTTCCCCTAGTTTGTCCATAGGTGGTTATAAATAGGATAAAACATAGGTCAATGATACTAGTTTTCCCATAGGTGGTTATAATTAGTAGCAAGACTGGTGAAATACTAATTTTCCCATAGGCAGTTATAATCAAGCTCACATAAATAAATGTGGATATAGGATGAAAGATATCTTACCAGATCAGCTGTTACACTACTTTCATAGACTATCATTATAAACATGGATTGGATTTATTATTGAAACTTAATTATAATCCCCCCATAAAAGGTACAGGAAGAACCAAATGAACCAAGATAAAAAAAATAGGATTGGGTAGGATGAGTAAAATAGGCTTTGGTCTAGATAGGAATGGAATGATAGGATGATATGGCATTGTTAAGGATAATGATTGTCTAGATATATTGGATAAAATTGTAAGAGGGTTACCTCCAAGTGATGGGGTAATTGGAAAGATTTTGTGATAATGGAAAAAGGATATGTAACAATGGTAATGGCATGGAAATGTTAAATGGTATGGTACATGTTTTTGGCTTGGGTGTTGTTTTTTATTATGTTTTTCCTACTGATGGGAAGATACATGCTCTAATCAATAAATGATAAATAAAAACTACTCGATCATGTTAATTTCTAGTCTACACCTCATTTGAATAGCTACTCTATCAAAAATGGCTTGAAGATTTGGTTTCCAAGAATTATCTTATGATCTTCATTGGTCATTGATTCTGATTCCTTCAAACATCGAGACAAGGTATCTGTATAGCCTCTAAAAAGGAAAGTGCAACAATGGAAGGTAAATAGAGAAAAATAATGGATGGTAGGTTTGATTGTGAAATGGAATGGAAAATGATAATGGAATGTGGAATGGTGGGGAAACAAATGAAGATTATGACTTTCAATCACACATAATGTTGTTGATTCTATATTTGACATAATTTTGGTTATGGCAGGTTTGAAGACTTGATCTCTCGATAAGATCACCATATTTTTTTGTTGTTTGATCTTGAGAGTAGCTACCATCTGATTAGGCCATAGATAGGAAGTTGTTTTGATTTTATCTTTGATTTTATATTTTATCAATTAGTAAATAGCTTTTGTGCTCAGCTATTGGTGCCTTAAAGAGGTTTTCAACAATAAATTTGTCTTGATTGTCCCATAGTACCTTCAAGAAGGTTTCACTAAGGAATGTTGACTTTTGACTTTGATTTTATTCTAGTGCTTCAAAAAAGGTTTCACCAAAAGATTGTTCTACTACATGAATGTTGTCTTGGCCTCCTTGCTCTTCTTCAACTACTATGTCACCATAGATGCAGTTTAACAAAGTATGATTTTGTCAATCCCAATCGACACTTTTAAGAGATGGAATGTCAATAATATGGATATCTTCGTTGATGGTAATGGCCTATGGAATGGTAATGAAATGGGGAGGGGTTGTATAATCTTCATAGAAGATACTAGGAGACTTGTGTCGATGTTGAAGTATTCATCCTCAAAAACTTTAGAAGGATCACAAATGTGTTTGAATTGATCTACGAGCCATGCATAACCAATGTTGTAAGTCATAAACATATTCTTCTTCTAAATATAATTTTGACTTGAGGGACTCTAAATTTGATGTCACAACTGATGTTTATTCTAATTTTGATGCTAAATATAATGTCGGTTCAAGAATAGAACCTAACTCTAACTCTGATTCTTCATCTGATGGGTACTTTATTATAATTATTTATTGTTGAATGCTTGATATTGGATAAGTAACAACCTATAATGTCATGATGGGCTCCACAAAGACTATATTTTCAAAGCAAGACTCCTCTAGGATTAAAAAAAGGTCAAGAGATAACTCCTTAGAGACTGACTTGTCAATAGGAGGCTCTCAAAAAATAGGCATAAGATCAAGGTAATGATTTTCCCAAAGGTGATTATAATCATTAAGAAGTGACTCAACAAAGACTGGCTTGTTAGTGTGAGACCCCTCCATAACTGGTATAAGATCAATAAGCAATTTATCATAGATTGACTTATCATAAATGGTTGATTCAATAGAAACATCTTGGATTAGTTGGTTCTATTGGCCTTAGTTTCCAATGAGTTGGAAAATACTAGTTTTGAACACAGGTTGGCCTTCAAATGATTGGATGGGTTGAGGTTTGGTTGGGATTGGTACTAGATGAGGAATGGCTCATGGTTGGATAATGGTAAGGCCTTAGGGAGAATTATTTCTCACTTGAGCCCAAGGATGAAGTCATAAAATGGTAACAATAGGGTGGTGTGGAGCATGATTTCTCACACAAGCCAAAGGACTAGGTCCTAGAATGATAATGGTATTCTTTGGATATTGTGGAGCTTGATAGATTGTATAATCTAGAGGATGGTTAGTGGTATCAAATTATTAGATAACAAAATGACATCATAAAACTTTATTTCTTTCACAAGTAAAATATCCAAGTCTTCCTCATAAACCATATCATCTTAGGCATGAGTTGGATCATAAGCTAGTTTTTTACTATGTTCCATGTACTGATTATTGGAAAGAGGGTATGTAATTGTATCCCAAACAACATTATCTATATTTGGGTCTTCAAAATACTCTTCACAAGCCTCTTTATACCAATCAAGGTCTTGAGTTGGATCATAATTTGCTTTGTGACTTTGTTCCCATGAATGATTAATATGAGGCAGATAGAAATCTATCTCATAAACCATATTAGCATCATTGGGGTCTTGACAAAAGCCATAAAAGACATTTTGTGTGGCCATTATATCATAATTCAAATTATAAGTGACTCCACCATAAGTGTAGTGATACATATCAACATAAATGATGAAATCTCCAAAAACAAAAAGACTTAGAGTTCTACAAACTTTGAAAAACTATGTCCAAAGGACAAATGGTTCAAACTTGGTCTAACTTGGTCGAAGGGGTGGAGTTTTATCTCCAAAAATTATTTGTGCTAAGACTTGGCATAAAATATCCTAACATCAAATGTCTAATTTTAAATTTCATACACACAAAAGGTCAAGCGTTTGAATAAAAATCGACATGTCAAAGTTCTAGGTCAAAGTGTTCCAAATAAGGTCTAAACTAGAAAGGGAAAAGTTGAATTGCTAGGTCTTTTGTCCAAATGTAGAGTCAAAAGCTAGGATAAAAAAATATTCATGTGCTAGGAATTTTGGCTAAATAACGTCAAAAGGTAGACTTGAAACAAAAGCTGATGTGATTTAATTTAATCTAACAAGTTTGGAAACAACTTTGATATAGACTCATCACATGGAATCAAACTTAAACATGATCAGTTGGAATAAGACATAATGTAAAAGGCTATTTGAAAAAGGTTTTATTCTCCTAAATAAAGGCACAAATAATGATGAGGATAGGCATCAAATAGAAAAACCATCAATAGTTTTTAAATTTGGGTAATCGATTAACTGAAGTTATGCAACCCAAAAGAGAAAGATCTATACATCAATCCCATGAATTGAGGCCTAAAAATAAATCAATAAATGTTTGGATCCAAACTTGACAAGGTTAATTTAAAACTTAATGATGAAAACTAGGATTGGACCAAATAGGCTAGACAAGATTGGAAAGCATGACGACACAAGGTAGAGGTCTAAATGGTATACACAAAATGGTTTGAAATAAATGGTTTTGATATAATAGTAAACAAGTCTTGAAATAAATTGAGTAGCATAATAGGATAAGCATGCTTGAATGATGTGGTCAATGTTATGTTTCAAAGACTCAAAGGAAAAATGGTTTTACAAGATTTGGGCAGCATAACGCTACCCTTTGCAACTCAAATGACACACACAAACAAGTTTAGAAAAAATTTCAAGGCACAAGTGTGGTGTAAAATGACCAGCATAACACCTCTTTAGACAAAAGAGTGACATATAGATAAAATGGTTTTGACATGGTTTATACATAAATAAACAACTTTTAGTCTCAAAAACACTAAGTAAGAAAATGACCAAAATACACTAAGTATAATCATCCAAATCCTAGCAAGGGTATGGCATGTGGGGTTGACTAAACTATCAAGTTTCAAACATTCTAAGGGAATAAATTGTATAATTAATTTCATGCCAAAAAATGCAAAAAAAAGCACAAATTTTGGGTCCATATCACTTAGCTTGTTACAAAAAAGTTTAGTCGCTCAGTGTAGTATGATGTCCAAAGTGCCTCTACACCCCATTTTCAACTCCAATTAAAGTCAATGTTAGGAGATGAAACCCTGAGTCAAAGCTTCCCTAAATAACTTATGGGAGGTAATGATGTCCCCCTCATAAGATAAGATGCATAAAAATAAAGAAAAAATGAAATTAAAAGACTTTAGGGTCATTTTCAACGTCACGCAAACTTTGGCAAGTTTTTGGAGAGTGCTTTAGGTGACATTATTTCTAAGCCTTGGAATAGGCTACTTGCAATAGGAATGGTGCTTTTGATTTCAAGGGTTCCTTATAGGGGACAAATGGAAGAGCATACATGAAGCATACCTCTTTTTTTCCAACCGAGATTAATCTAAATAACTATTGGAAGAAAAAATTAACAAGTGTGTTCAAATTTAAACCCAAAAGAAATGTTTGGTGGTGTTCATTTGACCCCTTGGTCTTAGTTGAAAACTTTGAAAACATTCACCAAAAACACTTAAATTCCTTGTTAATCACCAAATCAAAGTTTCTCATCCAATTTTAAGCATGAAAAAGTGATTTAAACATGTTTTGAAAAAATATCCCGCTTGGTCCTAGAGCAAAATTATTAGCATGTCCTTTAGCTTTGAATCCCTTTTGAATTTGAAATAAGCAACTTTGGAAAACTAGGTGTCAGGGATATGTTTTTTGAAAAACATAATGACCAACATCAGTCAATAATATTGACATTAATTATAGCCAATCAAGATCTGACCGATGTCGGTTCTACTGACTGATGTTGGTAAAGCAAAGTAACTGATGTCAATATTTCTATCAATGTCAGTTACTGTGTAAAAACCTTGGCAACCAAAAATGGAAAAAAAGTTATAAAACCAATTTTCAAGAGTTTTAAGATCTCAAATAAGTTTTTAAAGGTTGCAAAGGGATCTCCTTTATGTCTAGGATGTGTCTAGTCCCACCGGGCATGCCATAATGTGATCTAAGAATTTGACTCAAGAGAGGATGGTGAGTATTGTGTTAGTTCCAAAATAAAAACAAGATGAAATTAACACACTAATAACATAACATCTCTAGGCCTAGACACCAGGGAGAGCTTAGTTAACAATCATGAATGAAACACATAACTAAAATTCAAAATCAAACTCTTTTACCTTCCTTGGATGCTCCAAAATGCTTGTTGTGGTGCCTTGCTCAGCATGTGCTCATGAAGTCCTTAGAAATGGAAGCTTGACAACCTCCATCTCCTCTTGGCACCTTTGGCTTGTGGCTTGGCTTGGATTGGAATCAACTTGGCATGGTAACACTAGTTTCTTGAAGTTTTTGGAACCAATCTTGCATTATAACTTTATACTAATTAAGCTTAGAAATGATGTTGTGAGGCCTCCTATTTATAGATTTTTAGATTTGATCAGAACCAACCTCAACCATCCATCTCAAGATTGAGATGTGTGGTTGAGGATTAATTTAATTTTTGGAATTAAGTTTGTAATTATCCTCATCATAGCATTGGAATAAGGTGAAATTAAGAGGCATGGAGGGCATCATGGAAGGCATTTATGAGGCATGAAGGGCATGAATCTTGATATTTATGGAATTTATGGCCTAGGGATGTCTTGCCAAGAAATGAGGTCACTTGATGATGTATATATTCAATATTCATTTCCAAAACAAATTATTCAACAAGTTTCCATGGAATTTTTGATTAGGCCTTGATTTGGGTTAATTAGATCTTAAGCATGATTAAGTACATTGTGTACAAATTACCCACATTGATCAGAATGCTTTGTTTTTGGTCCTAAATTTGAATGAATTAGAATTGAAAGTCCACATCATATGTGTTAGATGCATGTTCCCATTTACAATGTTGTCAACACAAAATAACAAAGTCATGAGTCTTGTGTAGAAGATTTGATAGGAAAGAGTAGTCTAGAGCACGTAGGTGCAAATTTAGCATTTTGACTCAAAATGAACTAATCAAAGTTAACTGGCCCATAAATTTCATTACCCTATTTAGGGATACCCTGGACACAATCAATACTTAAATATGTTAGTTTCACATTATTTAGTGTGTTTTAGTGTTTTTAGGTCAAATTATGCATTTTAGGTAGAAAGTAGCCAAAACCCTAATTAGAGGTTATCGGTGACCAATTTTAGGTGTCTAAAGTTTGCCCCTATTTGGGAAGGCATTGTAAGCTAGAAGCACAGTAACATCTTCTCAAAGAATTAGAAATGGCTTGTATGCCAAAAATAAGATGATGGTTGAATAACAAAGCTCTAAAAGGTGTTTGGGAAGCCTATGATGATGCCCCCTTGAGGGAGTGGCCGTCACATTTATTGATGGATGGTCCCTTGAAAATAAACAAGAAGAAAGGTGGAATTAGCCCATGGTTGAGATTAATCCAAATGACAAAATTCTTGCATGCATTGATGTAAAAGAGATGTTTATTTTCCCAAAGGCAGTTATAATAAGGAATAAAAATCAAAATAATGATTTGCCCATAGGCGTTTATAATTATTAATTAAACATGGATTGGCTAAAACTAATGGTGCCCTAACTAGGGCTTATTAGCAATCATAACTCAAGGGTATAACTTGGAATATAGATTAAAGATGAGTGGGCAAAAACTGATGAAATAGATGAATATAAGAAAGAGATTGATCAATTTGAATGATTCAATTGTACCTACCAATGAGGATATGTTCATCCTAACTACAATGATACAAATAGAATGGTCAAATGAGTTAATATTGATCAAGGGTGGGATGGAAGGATTTTCCAAGGTGCCAAGGAGAAACTTATGTGGCTCCAATGATTGTAGACCTTCATGAATTTAATTTTTGTTGTAGCATGTGATGGTAGGCTTCATGATAGACCACCATGAATACTATCCCAAAATATGCATAAGTACTGACTCTTGATCCAATAAACACTTGAAAATAATACACCAATGATAAAAACTATGATGATAATATTGACGTATGAATATGGATAGACTCAAGAATAATGTGCTCAAGGAATCACCCAATGAACACATATAGACTAAGTTGAGGCAACAATGAAAAAAGCAAACAAATAGGCAAGTAAACAAAAATAAATAAAAAAATAAATAACCAACCTAAAATAAACAAATAAACAAACAAAAAACCTAAAAACAAAATCAAAAGAAAACATCCTAATAATGACAATGCCCCAGTAAGGTAGATCAAGGATAACTGACTAAGCTTAGATAGGACAAATGTTTTTGGATTTTGAAATATTATGAATATTTTTAGTATTTTGAGGTATCTTAATAGAGAATTACAAGATACCTGCTTGTAAAATGGTGAAAGCGTTTGGCTTAGATTACTTAAAAAATCGTGAGAGTGTATGAAAAGGGGGATTGAGGTGACTTCAACATGAATTGAGCATGACCTACACAGTCTTGGAATGACCTTAAGTTATACTAATTCTATCCACACAAAAGGTGGGGAAAAAATAACTAGGTCTCAACAAGTTCTCAAATCCAACAAATGGCCAGTCAAATGAAAACAATGATGGCAAAGTGATGCGGCAATGCATGATAAACAAGTGTTACCCCTAGTTTGCCCATAGGTGGTTATAACTAGGATACAATGGCATAGGTCATTGATACTAATTTTCCCATTGGTGGTTATAATTAGTAGCAAGATTGGTGAAATACTAATTTGCCCATAGGTGGTTATAATCAAGCTCACATAAATATACATGGATATAGGATGAAAGATATCTTGCCAAATCAACTATTACACTACTTTAATAAACTATCATTATAAACATGGATTGGATTTATTATTGAAACTTAATTGGAATCACCCAACAAAAGGTGTGAGAAGAACCAAATGAACCAAGATAAAAAACAAGATTGGGTAGGATGAGTAAAATAGGCTTTGGTCTAAATAGGAATGGAATGATAGGATGGTATGGCATTGTTAAGGATAATGTTGGTCTAGATAGATTGGATAATTTGGTAAGAGGGTTACCTCCAAGTGATGGGGTAATTTGCAAGAGTTTGTGACAATGGCAAAAGGATATGTAACAACATCAATGAAATGGCAATGTGAAATGGTATGGTACACGTTTTTGGCTTGGGTGTGGTTTTTGATTCTATTGTTCCTACTGATGGGGAGATACATGATCTAATCAAAAAATGATACAAAAAAAATACTTGATCATGTTAATTTCTATTCTACACCTCATCTAAATAATTGCTCTATCAAAAATGGCCTGTAGATTTGGTTGCCAAGAAATGCTTTCATGATCTTTGTTGGTCATTGATTCTGATTCCTTCAAACATTGAGACAAGGTATATTTATAGCCTCTAAAAAGGAAAGTGCAACCATAGATGGTAAATAGAAATAATTAATGGATGGTATATTTGATTGTGAAATGGAATGGCAAATGATAATGGAATTTGGAATGGTGGGAAATAAATGAAGATTAGGACTTTCAGTCACACGTAATGTTGTTGATGCTAGATTCGACATAATTTTTGGTATAGCAGGTTCAAAGACTTTTTATCTTGATAAGACTGTTTCTATGCAAAATTCGCTTTCTACATTCAAAAGATGAATAAAGAAACTAAAGAAATGGTCAAGGCTAGAAGTACCTGGATAAAGATTGCGCACCGTAATCCAGACGTTTGTGGGCACCCCTCTTTGGCTGTGGAGGAATGACACCTGCAAAGAAGAAAACTTGGACAAAATGGCGTTAGATGGATAGATGGTGGGTTGCCCAGCGAAAGCTTGTTCCTAGAAGTATGAGAACTTCCTTAAGGGAGGTCAACCCACTATTTTGATAAAAGATAAATGACAGAATGCTAAAATAGACTGAAATGATAGCAAACTGAAAGAGAAAAGAAAGCAAAGGCTTACCTGGGAGAAGCTGTCGGCCTGGTTGCAGTCGCCGGCGTCGGTGGTCTCACCGGCGTCGGTTATCGAGTCTGCCGACGTCGGTTAGTCTGCCGACGTCGGTTAGTCTGCCGACGTCGGTGGGGGTAATGACTGGCGTCGGTCGGGGCAATAGTCTATAGTCGGGTCTGGACAGAGTCTTGGTCAGGGCTTGGTCTGTGGATGGTCTGGGTTTGGTCTGTGGTCTGTTTAAGGATGGTCTGTGGACGGGTCTGAGTCTGATTTGAGGCAGTCAGGGGGTCTATGTAGAGATACAGGGGAGGCAAATGGACAAAAAGGGACAGAGAGATAGAGGAAGCCAATCTGGGAGATAGGAATCCGGGTCTGGGTGACAGTCAGAACTGAGGGAAAGAAGTGCTAAATCTAGTTTAGAAATGACTAGAAAGCATAAAGAAAACAAACAGATTACAACATACCTGTGCCTGCGGGTCTCTGTTTTTGTTGTTACTGCGTGTTGAAGACCTGTTGCTGATGAAGAATCCCTGTTGTTCACTTGCAGAAGCTTGTTGTGTACCTGAGGGAGAGAGTTAGATTGATTGGTTGATTAGCGTGATTTGAAAAATGGTTGATTAGCGTTCGGGATTGATCGGTTGATTCGAAAAAATGGTTGAATAGCCTTCGGGATTGATCGGTGAACGCTGATGAAGGCCAGGGATGGTTCGAGAGACGGTTCGATAACCGTTCAGGAAACCGAATGACAACTGATAACGGATAATGGTAAGGTGACCGACATCGGCAGGATTGCCGACGTCGGCCGATAGGTGACTGATGTCGGCGACATCGGCTGGGAAAAGACTGTCGTCGGCAGATGCACAATGGGGATAGAGTCTAGCTTTAGCTCTGTGCTCATTTTTACATGCTGCCAGGGTCAAGGTTGGTGGAACAAGTGATCGGCAAGGTTTAAATAGGCGAAGAAGAATAAAACGGGGAATGACCAGGGGAGTCGACACGATTTCGGTGTCTACATTTGCCCCTTTTTGTCTTGTTGGTTGTTCTGGACAAACTGCAAGACAAAAATAGGAGTGATTGCCCCAGGTGAAGGATAAGGTTGATTTCATCTTGTTGGTTGTTCAAATGAACTGCAAGACAAAAACAAGAAGCGAATTGCCCCGAGTATGGATGAGGTATTCCCCCTCAAAGCGGGAGTCGAGGGAAGGGAACCTGATGTCGGGTGCTGATTTGACAAAGAGTGGATGAAAAAGGGGTGAGGGTGAACGCTGCAAAGGTCGTGATTGCGCGCATACCACTGCACGAGATGGTCAGGTCAAAGTGTCGCAGGTCAAGGGTCGAGGAGTGCCAAAATTGAAATAACCAGGCCCCAGCATTTAGTCGTCTGTTGATCGGGTCACTCAATCTAAGCTGAAGCTCCAAATGGGTCATCACGTTCTAGGTATCCCGGGCTCAGGAAGTGCTCCTAGAATCACAAAAAAGTCACAAGTAGTGTGGATCAACCGGCTTGTGATCCTATACTTGTGAGGGTCCAAAAAGGTCTGCGCACAATTCTGCTAACCAGTCATGAGGTAGCATATATGCAAAAATAACCAAGGCAACAGTGTCTTGGAAGTGGTTGAGGTCGGAGGAGATAGGCATGATCTCTAATGGTTAGTGGTCAAGGGGAGGAATGGACGAAAAGATGTGGCTGAGCTAACCCCAGAAGACCCCATGTCAACTGAGTGCTGCCTACATAGCCCTGGTGATAGGGCCTCAGGCCGATGTAGTTATCCCTAGAAGGGAGGAAGGGGCAAAGGGATAAAATGGGTCGTGGTCAAGGGCAAGGTTATGGTTAAAAGAAGGAAAGAAGGTTTGTCCATCAGAGAGATGAACAAACGAGAATGGTCGAGCTAACCCCAGAAGATGGTCGTGTCATCTGAGTGCTGCCTACATAGCCCCGGTGGAAGGGCCTCAGACCAATGTAGTTCAGACAAAGGGTCCGAGTGGTAGACAGGTGGTTAAAATGGTTGATAGATTGGTCATGGTTAAAATGATGAAGAGAAAAGATGTTGCAGCCTTTTCCAAATGGTGTATTCTGCAACATTGGTTGAGGGGTTTTTCATCCCTAGCAATATTCCATATTCGTGATGGATGTATGCTAAAAATGAATTGAGGTTTATTTATGCGTCAGCAAGTATTGGTTTATGCTGAACATAAATTGCGGCGGGTCGATAGTTTCCATGTGTATTGGTGTTCATAGAAACTAGGATGAATAGGCTATGGGAGTGGTCTAAAAAGAGAGTTGAGTTGAGTCGATTGACAAGTGATGAGGGTGAATGTGACCAAAGTGTAGAAGAAGTGAAAAGCATATTGCTCTTTCATTGACAAGGACCAAAAAGATAGCATAGATAGGGGTTATGAGAACCAAGAGCCCCATTCATACGTGACGTCGTTGACCATAGTTATGTTAGAGCGGTAATCGAATCACTTAGACATTAAAGTGAGCTCGAAGTCCCTTGAACAGGTGATAGGAGGAGGAAAGAGGGTAACCCATTTTAAGAGCAGAGATAACTTTGCCCCTTTTTATAGGAGACCCTGAGACAACTATAAGTCAAGTCCATGACTCATTTTTTTTTTTTTTTTTTTGGGCGCAGACTGATCAATGCGAGAAGCCTGCATGGAGATGTCATTTGCTTGGTGGTCAGGTTGTGAAGCTGATCAATGCGGGAAGCTTCTAAAATAGTGTTGTTTAATGCCAGATTAGTCATAGCCATCCTTCAAGGGAGTGGTCTAGATTTTTATATAATATAAAGGCTTTTGAATAGCTGTCCTTCGAGGGAGCAGTCTATTAATTACAGCAATGATAGTAAAGCTGTCCTTTGAGGGAGCAGTCTGCTTTTTGATTTGATATGGATATTATGACATCTTGATTTGTTTTTATAGAAATGTGAGTCATGGACAAGATTATAGAAGGTCAAGGGCTCCCTTTTATTAGGACAAAGCATCCATACATCATAAAAGGGTTATAGGAATTGTTAAGAGGAATAGGGTTGAAAGGAAGTAGGATTTAAGGGGACGGGGATTGCTCAAGGGACGAGCTCAAGTTAAGTGTCAAGTGGACGAGTACTCGACTAGCAGTAGAACGGTCGCAGATGCAACGCATTAAGAGGCTCAGGGTCTGATAAGTCCCTGGTGTATACTTGTGCATGATAAGGTCCAAGTCAATTAGGAGCAAACTTGCCCCATTTGGCTCTTTCCAGATTGGTCAGGTGTTGATTGATGAGTGGATGTGAAGTTGGTTGATATGGTTGTTGATTGATCGAGGCTGGTTGAATATTTTGATAAAAAGAGTGGTCAATGTTTGGTTGAGATTTGGTCATTTGATAATTGGTCAATGGTTGGTCGAGGGTTGATTGGATGGTATTTGGTCTTTGGTTGGGTCGAATGTTTGGTTGAGGTCGGGTTAAATGTTTGGTTGCTAGTCTGGTTGAGGTTAAGTTGAAAGAGTGATTGATATGTGGTCGAGACTGTGTTGAAAAATTGGTCGAAGTTTGGATGAAGGTTGAATTCCCCCAGCGGCTAGGGAGAATGTTTGACGGATTAGTTAAGGTCGATTGAGGTTTAGTGGTCAGATGGACTGTGTTGATGTTGAATAAAGGGGTTAAAGGCAGCGAAGGGACCCTAGTCTGTCGTGGAGATCCTGATTTAGATGACGAGGTTGGAGAGGTATGGGTCGGTGTTGATAATTTGTCGGAGGGGTGGTCAAGAGGATCCTTGATGAGAAGGGTATCCTTTTTCTGGTGGTGACGAATGACAGCTTTAAGAGTGCAACAACGCTCGGTGTCATGTCCCAGAGTTTGATGATAATGACAGAATTTAGAGTTGTCAAACCAAGATGGTTTTGATCCGAGAGTTGATGGGTGAGGCGGTGTTGAAGGTTTGTTGATAACGTGGTTGAAAAGAGAGGTGTCATTCTCCAAACATCGGCAAATAGCAACCTTGAGGGCACAACAATGTTCCGTGTCGTGTCCAAGCATGTGATGATACGCACAAATGCGAGTGTCATCAAACCATGGTGGTTTTGGTCCGAGAGAGTGATATGGTCTAAGAGGTGGGAGGTCGAGGCGAGAGGACTGCAACAATTGCCGTAAGAGCAAGGCATATGAACCTGCTAATGGGTCGGGATGTTTTATTACAGAGAGGGTTGGTGACATTGGTTTGGGAGGCGTAAGAGGCGTTGGTTGATGGTTTGAAGGAGGTATAAGTCTGACGGGTTGATAGAATAATGGAGGTGACTTGCCTTTGTGAAGTATGGGAGTGGGAAGCACTCTGAGTAAAGTAGACGGATGTGGGCCCAAGATTGAAGGTAATGACGAAGATAGGGGAGGAGGCCTCCGGTGTGGTTTAGTAGCCTTCTTTGGTTTGGGTTGAGGGCCACCTTTGTGCGAGGCGAGATTAGATGTGGGGCGAACACCAAGAGGTTTAGTCTCTTTGGGCATGTTGGACACCTGCGCAGGTTTGGATTTAGATGTGGACGGTTCTTCTCTCGATGGAGAAGAGATTGAAGGTGTGGGCTCTTTAAGAGGAAAGAGCACCGGAGTAGTCATGGCTTATGTGTATGGTTGGGGAGTTAAAAAGGTGTGATCATCTATAGATGATAAAAAGAATGAAGGCGAGGCAGCTGGTGTTGATGTGGTCAAAGCGTCCTCCAATATGGGAGAAGTCGATGGAGGACAAGTGGGAGAAGAAAGTTCTTCGCCATGTGGAGGAGGTATAGGGGAAGAAAGGTCTTCCACCTGTGAAAAAGGTTGGTCAGGGATAAGAGAAAAGATAGTGTCGACTGTGTGTATATCATGGTCTTGAGGGTCATTGATCATGATTTGGACGTTGTCTTGAGTAGGCAGGTGATTAGGAAAAGGTTGTTTGAAGATGTCGAGGTTTTGGTTGGGCGGTGCGTTCAGGTTATCCAAGATGAGATCCCCCTTGTCTAGCATGTCCTGGATGATGTTTTTGAAAGTTTGATAGTGATCCGTGTCATGGCCTTTGACACAGTGATAGTTGCAAAAGTGATTTTCCCTGTACCATGTAGGGATAGGTGTTGAGGGGTCGAATTGATGTGGTCGGATTGAAGGGAGATTGAGGACCCCCTGCTTGACGAGTTTATCCAAGACAGAGGCATATGACTCCCCAATTGGAGTGAATTGACGCTGTATGGATTGACGTTGAAAATGTTTATTGATGTAGTCTAATGTTGAAGATGTTGGTCGGTTGGTTATTGTTGAAGATGATGGTCTAAAGATGGCAGTGTTTGCCAACTCCTTGGATTGAGAGTGGGCAAAAGAAGGTCTGGAAGAAGAATGGTCATTGGTTCTTGTGTTAGTGTTACACAATTTGACCTTATCTTCTTCAATGGCACGGAGTTCAAGCTTTCAGGCCATGGTGAAGGCCTCGTCGAAAGTGTGGAATGTTTGAACCCGCAAGGTGGACGAGATGTGACTGACACATGCTCGGGAAAAGAGCTCAATGAGCTCAGGTTGAGGCAAGGAGAAGGAAAGCTGGTTAATCAAGCCTCTCCAACGGGCGACAAAATCAACTATTGATTCGTCATCAATTTGCCTAATAGAGTAAAGGTCTGTGGTCGAAACTTGTTTAGTGATATTGATTGAGAAATGGTCAACGAATAGTTGGGCGAGTTGAATGAATGAAAAGATAGAATGTCTGGCAAGAGAACTATACCAGTCAAGGGCAGGGCCAGAAAGCGACATAGGAAATGTGCGTAGAAGTAATGCATCATCGTGGGCAATAAGGTAACAGGCATGTCTGAATGCCTTTAGATTTTTTTGTGGGTCTTCCTTACTCTGAAAGCGAGTAAATTTAGGAAGCTCCCAATGGTTGGGGTATGGTCGGATAGGGACAGAAGGGTGGATGGGCTCGTTGTAAATCTGGTCATATGAAGAGACATTACTTGAACCAGAGATAGAAGCTTCGAGACTAGACATTTTATCCATCAGCATCTTAATGATGTCTGCTGACGGATTGGCGGGTTGAGCGCCTCCTAGGTTGCAAGGCGCTTGGAAGAGGCTAGAGGAGGCGTGCGACATAGTCGATTGTACAATGTACGGATGACTAGTCGCAAGGGCGGAAGTGGAGGCTAGAGGTGGTTGTGTTATGAAGGTAGAAGGAATAGGCTGACTAGATATCACCAAAGGAGGTTGTGTGATGGCATTGACAAAGGGCGAGGTAGGCACTCCTGCATATATAGGCGCAAGAGTGTGTGGGGTCGAGACAATCAAGTTCTGGTATAATGTAGAACTTGGTTGAATTGCAGGTGGTTGAGGGGGTAACGAAACCCCAGTGGAGGTTGGTCTAAAAATAGATGAGGAGGCCGAACTTTGCGTATAGGCCATGGTCGGGTTAATGGTTGAGGCAAAAGGTTGAGTCATAAAAGGTTGGGTGGCGAACGGTGTTGATGTCGTCGCCACGTCGCCTGAAAGGTCCCGCATTGGGTTTCTCATGAGATAGTTTTGGAGGGCTGCGGTATTGAGGTCCAAGAATCTTGCAAAATCTTGGTCCCCTTCTGGGATGATAGGCGTCTGGGTTGGAGATAGTCTAGTAGGAATTCTTTCGGTCTTTGAGTAGAACTCCATTATATGATTGTTTATAGACGGGGTAGGCGAAAGCGACTGATGGCTAGCGTGGTCAAGAAGAGCCTTGGTTTGACTACGTGTCAGAACCATTCAAGGCAAGAAAGAACATCCTCACAAGCTCAAACAAGCAGATAAGAACTAAAAAAAGATGAAGACACAAGCAGATCCTAAAACCCTAAGAGTAAATTTTTAGGGTTATAGTGGCTTATGCCTTAGAATGTGTGTAGTGGAAGGTTGGTTTTGTGAGTCAGGTCCTAGAAGAAGCAGTCTATGGATGGTTTCAGGTTTTTTTATGGTGCTCAAGAAGTCTGTGTTAGGTTCGGTACGCGGCCTGGTGCTAAGGAGCAAGCTCCCCTCACTTCACGATTCCAGTGGTTAGCTAGTTTCGCTTAGCCAAAATATACCTCGCCTAGAGTTTATACTCCGCTAGAGAACGGAGTGGGCTTCCCCCTTGGTGATGAAATTCAAGTAGGGTCACCGGGATGGGTAAGGTATCCGCTGGGGGATGAAATCCCAGTCGGGCCTTGTCTCAGGTAAGTTAAAATGTTTGTTTTGTGCAGGTGGTCTGGTCGTGTAACATCAAGTGATCTAGATTAATTCAATATGCGGATTTAAGTTACTAGATGTGGACTAATGCAAGCACAAGAAGAAATGAAAGTGCGATACGTTTTAAGCCCAAGTCGAAATGTGAGATTTGTTATGAAGACAAGTTTGAGAAAGGGTTGAGAGTATGATGTTTAGACTAGTCTAGAAGTGCAAGAAAGAAAAAAATGTTCATTTTAGTCCTGCTTATGATGTCGTTTAACAAGAGACAAAAGGAGGCGAAAAGGAAGGAACCTAATGCACCTATATGAATGAAAGAAAGAAAGAAAGAACCCAAGGAGGACCTAGGGTCCCACCGGGCGTGCCAGAATGTTTCTATGCAAAATTCGCTTTCTACATTCAAAAGATGAATAAAGAAACTAAAGAAATGGTCAAGGCTAGAAGTACCTGGATAAAGATTGCGCACCGTAATCCAGACGTTTGTGGGCACCCCTCTTTGGCTATGGAGGAATGACACCTACAAAGAAGAAAACTTGGACAAAAAGGCGTTAGATGGATAGATGGTGGGTTGCCAAGCGAAAGCTTGTTCCCAGAAGTATGAGAACTTCCTTAAGGGAGGTCAACCCACTATTTTGATAAAAGATAAATGACAGAATGCTAAAATAGACTGAAATGATAGCAAACTAAAAGAGGAAAGAAAGCAAAGGCTTACCTGGGAGAAGCTGTCGGCCTGGTTGCAGTCGCCGGTGTCGGTGGTCTCACCGGCGTCGGTTATCGGGTCTGCCGACGTCGGTGGGGGTAATGACTAGCGTCGGTCGGGGAAATAGTCTATAGTCGGGTCTGGACAGAGTCCTGGTTAGGGCTTAGTCTGTGGATGGTCCGAGTTTGGTCTGTGGTCTGTTTAAGGATGGTCTGTGGACGGGTCTGAGTCTGATTTGAGGCAGTCAGGGGGTCTGTGCAGAGATACAGGGGAGGCAAATGGACAGAAAGGGACAGAGAGATAGATGAAGCCAATCTGGGAGATAGGAATCCGGGTTTGGGTGACAGTCAGAACTGAGGGAAAGAAGTGCTAAATCTAGTTTAGAAATGACTAGAAAGCATAAAGAAAACAAATAGAGTACAACATACCTGTGCCTATGGGTCTCTGTTGTTGTTGTTGCTGCGTGTTGAAGACCTGTTGCTGATGAAGAATCCCTATTGTTCACTTGCAAAAGCTTGCTGTGTACCTGAGGGAGAGAGTCAGATTGATTGGTTTATTAGCGTGATTCGAAAAATGGTTGATTAGCGTTCGAGATTGATTGGTTGATTCAAAAAAATGGTTGAATAGCCTTCGAGATTGATCGGCGAACGCTGATGAAGGCCAGGGACGGTTCGAGAGACGATTCGATAACCGTTCAGGAAACCGAATGAAAACTGATAATGGATAACGGTAAGGTGACCGACGTCGGCAGGATTGCCGACGTCGGCCGATAGGTGACCGACGTCGGTGACATCAGTCGGGAAAAGACCGTCATCGGCAGATGCACAATGGGGATAGAGTCTAGCTTTAGCTCTGTGCTCATTTTTACATGCTGCCAGGGTCAAGGTTGGTGGAACAAGTGATCGGCAAGGGTTAAATAGGCGAAGAAGAATAAAATGGGGAATGACCAGGGGAGTCGACACGATTTCGGTGTCTACAAAGACCACCATATTTTTCTATTGTTTAATCTTGAGATTAGGTACCATTTAATTAGGCCATAGATAGGAAGCTATTTTGATTTTATCTTTGATTTTATATTCATCAAGTAGTAAATAACTTTTGTGCTCAGCTATTGGTGCCTCAAAGAGGTTTTCACCAATAAATTTGTCTTGATTGTGTCATAGCACTTTCGAGAAGGTTTCACTAAGGAATGTTGACTTTTATATTTGATTGTCTTCTAGTGCTTCAAAAAAGGTTTCACTAGAAGAGTGTTCTTCTACTACATGAATGTTGTCTTGGCCTCCTTGCTCTTCTTCAACTACTATGTCACCATGGATGCAATTCAACAAAGTATGATTCTATCAATCGTAATTGAAACTTTTAAGAGATGGAATGTCAATAATATGGATATCTTGGTTGATTTTAATGGCCTATGGAATGGTAATGAAATTGGGAGGGGTTGCACAATATTTGTAGAAGATACTAGGAGAACTTGTGTCAATATTGAAGTACTCATACTCAAAAATTGTAGAAGGATCACAAATGTATTCGAATTGATCTACAAGGCATGCATAACCAATGTTGTAATATTCAAGAACATAATCTTCTTCTGAATCTAATTTTGACTCGAGGGACTCTAAATTTGATGTCACAATTGATGTTGATTCTGATTTTGATGCTAAATTTGATGTTGGTTCAAGAATAGAACCTAACTCTAACTCTGATTCTTCATATGATGGGTACTTTATTATAATGATTTATTATTGAATGCTTGTTATTAGATAAGTAAAAACCTATAATGTCATGATGGGCTCCATAAAGACTAGATTTTGAAAGTGAGACTCCTCTAGGATGGGAAAAAGGTCAAGAGACAACTCCTTAGAGAATAGCTTGTCAATAAGAAGCTCTTGAAAAATAAGCACATGGTTAATGTAATGATTTACCCAAAGGCAATTATAATCATTAAAAAGTGACTCAACAAAGACTAGCTTATCATTCTAAGACTCCTCAATAACTAGTATAAGATCAATAGGCAATTTATCATAGATTAACTTATCACAAATGATTGATTCAATAGAAACATCTTGGATTAGTTGGTTCTCTTGGCATTAGTTTCTAATGAGTTGGAAAATACTAGTTTTGAACATAGCTTGGTCTTCAAATGATTGGATGGGTTGAGGTTTGGTTGGTATTGGTACTAGATGAGGAATGGCTCATGGTTGGATAATGGTAAGGCCTTGGGGAGCATGATTACTCGCATGATCCAAAGGATGAAGTCTTAGAATGGTAATGATAGGGTGGTGTGGCGCATGATTACTCGCATAAGCCAAAGGAATAGGTCTTAGAATGATAATGGTATTCCTTGGATATTTTGGAGCTTGATAGATCATATAATCTAGAGGAGGGTTAGGGGTAGCCAATTATCAAATAACAAAAGGATATCATGAAAATTTATTGCTTGCATAAGCAAAAACATCCAAGTCTTCTTCATAAACCATATCATCCTAGGTGTGAGTTGGATCATAAGCTGGTTCTTGACTATGTTCCATGTTTTGATTATTGGAAAGAGGGTATGGAATTGTATCCCAAAAAACATTATCTATAGTTGGGTATTCAAAGTCCTCTTCACAATCCTCTTTATACCAATCAAGGTCTTGATTTGGATCATAAGTTTATTTTTGACTTTGTTCCCATGAATGATTAATATGAGGCAGATAGAAATCTATCTCACAAACCATATTATCATCATTGGGGTCTTGAAAAAATCCATAAAATTCATTTTGTGCAGCCATTATATCATAATTATAATTATAAGTGACTCCACCATAATTTTAGTGAGACATATCCACATAAATGATGAAATCTCCAAAAACAAAAAGACTTCGAGTTCTACAAACCTGAAAAACTATGTCTAAAGGACAAATGGTTCAAACTTAGTCTAACTTGGTTAAAGGGGTGGAGCTATATCTCCCAAAATGGTTTGTACTAAGACTTGGTATAAAATATCCTAATATCAAATGTCTAATGTTAAATTCCATACACACAAAAGGTCAAGTGTTTGAATAAAAATCGGCATGTCAAAGGTCTAGGTCAAATTGTTCTAAACAAGGTCTAAAATAGAAAGAGAAAAGTTGAGTTGCTATGTCTTTTATCCAAATTTAGAGTCAAAATCTAAGCTCAAAAAAATAGGCATGTGCTAGGACTTTTGGCCAAATGGCATCAAAATCTAGACTTGAAACAAAAGCTTATGTTATTTGATTTAATCTAACAAGTTTGGAAATAGCTTTGACATAGACTCAGCACATGGAATCAAACATAAACGTGATCATTTGGAATAATAAATAAGACATAAGGATCTTTGAAAAAGGATGTATTCTCCCAAATAAAGGCACAAATAATGATGAAGATATGTACTAAATAGACAAATCATCAATAGTTTTTAAATTTGGGTAATCAATTAACTGAAGTTATGCAACCCAAAAGAGGAAGATGTATGTATCAACCCCATGAATTGAGGCCTAAATAGAAATAAATAAATGTTTGGATCTAAAATTGACAAGGATAATTAAAAACTCAATGATGAAAACTAGGATTGGACCAAACAGGCTAGACAAGATTAGAAAGCATGATGGCACAAGACAAAGGTCTAAATGCTTTGAAACAAATAGTTTTGTTATAATGGTAAACAAGTATTGAAACAAATTGATTAGCCTAAAAATGTAAGCATGCTTAAATGATGTGGTCAATGTTATGTTTTAAAGACTCAAATGCAAAATGGTTTGACATGATTTGGACAGCATAACGTTACCCTCTACAACTCAAATGACACACACACAAACAAGTTTAGCAAAAATTTCAAGGCACAAGTGTGGTGTAAAATTACCAGCATAATGCCTCTTTAGACAAAAGAGTTACATATAAATAAAATGGTTTTGACATGGTTTATAAATAAATAAACAATTTTTAGTCTCAAAAATACTAAGTAAGAAAATGACCAAAATACACTAAGTATAATCATCCAAATCCTAGCAAGGGTATGGCATGTCGGGTTGACTAAACTATAAAGTTTCAAATGTTCTAGGGGAATCAATTTTATAATGAATTTCATGCCAAAAAATGCAAAAAAATCACAAATTTTGGGTCCATATCACTCGGCTTGTTACAAAAAGGTCTAGTCCTTTTTACAACCACTACATCTTATTGTTCGCTCAGTGTAGTATGATGTCCAAAGTGCCACTACAACCCATTTTCAACTCCAAATGAAGTCAATGTTAGGAGATGAAACCTTGAGTCAAATCTTCCCTAAATAACTTATGGGAGGTAATGATGTCCCCCTCATATGATAAGATGTATAAAAATAAAGAAAACATGAAATTAAAAGACTTTAGGGTCATTTTCAAAATCACCCAAACTTTGGAAAGTTTTTGGAGAGTGCTTTAGGTGACATTATTTCTAAGCCTTGGATTAGGCTACTTTCAATAGGAATGGTGCTTTTGATTTCAAGGGTTCCTTATAAGGGACAAATGGAAGAGCATAAATGAAACACACCTCTTTTTTCCAACCAAGATTAATCTAAATAACTATTGGAAGAAAAAATTGACAAGTGTGTTCAAATTTAAACCCAAATGAAATGTTTGGTGGTGTTCATTTGACCCCTTGGTCTTAGTTTCAAACTTTGAAAGCATTCAACAAAAACACTTAAATTCTTTTTTAATCACCAAAACAAAGTTTCTAATCTAACTTTAAGAATGAAAAAGTGATTTAAACATGTTTTGTGCAAATATCCTGCTTGGTCCTGTAGCAAAATTGTTAACATGTCCTTTAGCTTTGAATCCCTTTTGAATTTGAAATAATCAACTTTGGAAAAGTAGGTATTAGGGCTATGTTTTTTGAAAAACATAGTGATTGACATTGGTCAATACCATTAACATTAGTTATAGCCAATCAAGATCTGACTGATGTCAGTTCTGCTGACCAATGTTGGTAAAGCAAAGTAACTGATATCAGTATTTCTGTCAATGTCAGTTACTTTTTAAAAACCGTGGCAACCAAAAATGGAAAAAAAAGTTTGAAACCCAATTTTCAAGAGTTTTAAGATCTCAAATAATATTTTTAAGGATGCAAAGGGATATCCTTTATGTGTAGGATGCATCTAATCCCACCAGGTATGCCATAATGTGATCTAATAATTTGACTCAAGAGAGGATGGTTAGTATTATGTTAGTTCCAAAATAAAAACAAGATGAAATAAACACACCAATAACATAACATATTTAGGGATAGACACTAGGGAGAGCTTAGTTAATAATCATGAATGAAACACATAATTAAAATGTAATAGAAAACTCTTTTACCTTTCTTGGATGCTCCAAAATGCTTGTTGTGGTGCCTTGCTCAGCTTGTGCTCATGAAGTCCTTGCAAATGGAAGCTTGACAACCTCCATATCCTCTTGGCACCTTTGGCTTATGGCTTGGCTTGGCTTGGAATCAATTTGGCATGGTAACAATAGTTGTTTGAAGTGTTTGTAACTAGTCCTACATTTTAACTTTGTACTAATTAAGCTTAGAAATGATGTTGTGAGGCCTCCTATTTATAGATTTTTGGACTAGATAAGAACCAACCTCAACCATCCATCTCAAGATTGAGATGTGTGGTTGAGGATTAATTTAATTTTTGGAATTAAGTTTGTAATTATCCTCATCATAGCATTGGAAGAAGGAGAAATTAAGAGGCATGGAGGGCATCATGGAAGGCATTGATGAGGCATGGAGGGCATGAATCTTGATATTTATGGAATTTATGTCCTAGGGATGTCTTCCCAAGAAATGAGGTCACTTGATGATGTATATATTCAATATTCATTTATAAAACAAATTATTCAACAAGTTTTCATGGAATTTTTTATTAGGCCTTGATTTGGGTTAATTAGATCTTAAGCATGATTAAGCACATTGTGCACAAATTACCCACATTGATCAAATGCCTTGTTATTAGTCCTAAGTTTGATAAAATTAGAATTGGAATTCCACATCATATGCATTAGATGCATATTCCCATTTACAATGTTGTCAAAAATAAATAACAAAATCATGAGTCTTGTGTAGAAGAATTGAAAAGAAAGAGCAGTCTAAAGCACGTAGGTGCAAATTTAGCATTTTCACTCAAAATGAATTGATCAAAGCTAGCTGGCCCATAAATTTCATTGGCCCATTTAGGGACACCCTGGCCAAAATTGATACTTAAATATGTTATTTTCACATCATTTAGTGTGTTTTAGTGTTTTTAGGTCAAATTATGCATTTTAGGTAGAAACTAGCCAAAAGCCTAATTGGAGGTTATCGGTGGCCAATTTTAGGTGTCTATAGTTTACCCCTATTTGGGAAGTCATTGTAAGCTAGAAGCACAGTAACATATTCTCAAAGAATGAGAATGGCATGTATGCCAAAAATAAGATGATGGTTGAAGAACAAAACTCCAAAAGGTGTTTGGGAAGCCTATGATGATGCCCCATTCGAGGGAGTGGCATCACATTTATTGATGGATGGTCCCTCAAAAAGAAACAAGAAGAAAGGTGGAATTAACCCATGGTTGAGATTAATCCAAATGAGAAAATGCTTGTATGCATTGATGTAAAAAGGATGTTGAGTTTCCCAAAGGTAGCTATAATTAGGAATAAAATTCAAAATAATGATTTTCCCATAGGCAATAATAATCATTAAGCAGACCTAGATCGGCTACAACTGATGGTTCCCTAATTAGGGCTGATTAACAAGCATAACTCAAGGATATAACTTGGAATATAGATTAAATATGAGTGGGAACAAACTAATGAAAGAGATGAATAGAAGAATGAGATTGATCAATTTGAATGATTTAATTGTACCTACCAATGAGGAGATGCTCATCCTAATTAACAATGATACAACTATAATGGTCAAATGAGTTAATATTGATCAAGGGTGGGATGGAAGGATTTGCCAAGGTGCCAAGGAGAAACTTTTGTGGCTCCATTGATTATAGACCTTCATGAAGCTAATTTTTAATGCAGCATGTGATGGTAGGCTTCATGATAAAATACCATGAAGACTATCCCAAAATATTCATAAGTACTAACTCTTGATCCAATAAACACTTGAAAATAATACACCGATGATAAAAATGATAATGATAATATTGACGTATTAATACGGATAGACTCAAGAATAATTTCCTCAAGGAATCACCCAATGAATACATATAGGCTGAGTCGAGGCAACAAAGCAAAAATCAAATAAATAGGTAAGCAAACAAATAAAATAACAAACAAACAAACAAACAACCAGTTTAAAATAAACAAACAAAAAAAAGCCTAAAAACAAAATCAAAAGAAAACATCCTAATAATGAAAATGCCCTAGTAAGGTGGATCAAGGATAACTAAATAAGCTTAGATAGGACAAATGTTTTTGGAATTTTGAGGTATCTTAATAGAGAATGACAAGATAGATGCTCGTAAAATGGTGAAAGAGTTTGGCCTAGGTTGCTTACAAAATGGTGAGAGTGTATGGAAAGGGGGATTGAGGCGAACTCAACATGAATTGAGCATGACCTACATAGTCTTGGAATGAACTTAAGTTATAGTAATTCTATCCACACAAAAGGTGGGGAAAAACTAACTAGGTCTCAACAAGTTCTCAAATATGACAAATGGCCAGTCAAATGAAAACAATAATGGCAAAGTGATGTGTCAATGCATGATAAACAAGTTTTACACCTAGTTTTCCCATAGGTGGTTATAACTAGGATACAATGGCAAATGTCAATGATACTAGTTTTCCCATAGGTGGTTATCATTAGTAGCAAGATTGGTGAAATACTAATTTACCCATAGGTGGTTATAATCAATCTCACATAAATAAATGTGGATATAGGATGAAAGATATCTTTCCAGATCAACTATTACACTACTTTCATATACTATCATTATAAACATGTATTGGATTGATTATTGAAACATAATTGGAATCCCCCCATAAAAGGTGTGGGAAGAACCAAATGAACCGAGATCAAAAATAGGATTGGGTAGGATGAGTAAAATAGGCTTTGGTTTAGATAGGAATGGAATGATAGGATGGTATGGCATTGTTAAGGATAATTATGGTCTAGATAGATTGGATAAAATGGTAAGAGGGTTACCTCCAAGTGGCAGGGTAATTGGCAAGAGTTTGTGATAATGGAAAAGGGATATGGAATAACGGTAATGCCATGGCAATGTGAAATGGTATGGTACATGTTTTTGGCTTGGGTGTACTTTTTGATTTTGTTGTTCCTATTGATGAGGATATACATGCTCTAATCAACAAATGATTCAAACAAAATACTCGATCATGTTAATTGTTATTCTACACCTCATCTGAATAATTGCTCTATCAAAAATGGCCTGTAGATTTGGTTGCCAAGAAATGCTTTCATGATATTTGTTGGTCATTGATTTTGATTCCTTCAAACATCAAGACAAGGTATATTTATAGCCTCTATAAAGGAAAGTGCAACCATAGATGGTAAATAGCAAAAATTAATGGATGGTATATTTGATTGTGAAATGGAATGGCAAATGATAATGGAATTTGGAATGGTGGGGAAATAAATGAAGATTAGGACTTTCAGTCACACGTAATGTTATTGATGCTAGATTCGACATAATTTTTGTTCTGGTAGGTTCAAAGACTTTTTATCTCGATAAGACCACCATATTTTTCTATTGTTTGATCTTGAGATTAGCTACCATTTAATTAGGCCATAGATAGGAAGTTATTTTGATTTGATCTTTTATTTTATATTCATCAAGTAGTAAATAAATTTTGTACTCATCTATTAGTTCCTCAAAGAGGTTTTCACCAATAATTTTGTCTTGGTTGTCCTGTAGCACCTTTGAGAAGGTTTTACTAAGGAATGTTGACTTTTGACTTTGATTTTCTTCTAGTGCTTTAAAAAAGGTTTCACTAGAAGAGTGCTCTTCTACGACATGAATGTTGTCTTGGCCTCTTTGCTCTTCTTCAACTACTATGTCACCATGGATTCAGTTCAACAAAGTATGATTTTATCGATCCCAATCAACAATTGTAGGAGATGGAATGTCTATAATATGGCTATCTTGGTTGATGGTAATGGCATGTGGGATGGTAATGAAATGGGGAGGGGATGCACAATCTTCATAGAAGATACTATAAAAACTTGTGTTGATGCTGAAGTACTCATCCTTAAAAACTGTAGAAGGATCATAAATGTATTAAAATTTATCTATGCGGCATGCATAACCAATGTTGTAATAGTCATGAACATATTCTTCTTCTAAATTTAATTTTAACTCAAGGGACTCTGAATATGGTCACAACTAATGTTGATTCTAATCTTGATGCTAAATTTAATGTCGATTCAAGATTAGAACTTAACTCTAACTTTGATTCTTCATCTAGTGGGTACTTTATTATAATGATTTCTTATTAAATGCTTGGTATTGGATAAGTAACAACTTGCAATGTCATGATGGGATCCACAAAGACTAGATTGTCAAAGTGAGACTCCTCTAGGATGGGAAAAAGGTCAATAGACAACTCCTTAGAGATTGGCTTGTCAATAGGAGGCTATTGAAAAATAGGCACATGGTCAAGGTAATGATTTTCCCAAAGTAAATTATAATCATTAAACAATGACTCAACAAAGAGTGGCTTGTCAGTGTGAGACTCCTCGACAACTAGTATAAGATCAACAGGCAATTTATCATATATTGACTTATCAAAAATGGTTGATTCAACAAAAACATCTTGGATTAGTTGGTTCTCTTGGCTTTAGTTTCCAATGAGTTAGAAAATACTAATTTTTAACATAGCTTGGTCTTTAAATGATTGGATGGGTTGAGATTTGGTTGGTATTGGTACTGGATGAGGAATGGCTCATGGTTGGATAATGGTAAGGCCTTGGGGAGCATGATTTCTCACATGAGCCAAAGGATGAAATCTTGAAATGGTAATGATAGGGTGGTGTGGAACATGATTGCTTGCACAAGCTAAAGGACTAGGTCTTGGAATGATAATGGTATTCCTTGGATATTATGGAGCTTGATAGATCATATAATCTAGAGGAGGGTTAGGGGTAGCCAATTATAATATAAAAAAAGGACATCATGAAACTTTATTGCTTGCACAAGCAAAAACATCCAAGTCTTCCTTATAAACCATATCATCCTAGGCATGAGTTGGATCATAAGTTGGTTCTTGACTGTGTTCCATGTTTTGATTATTAGAAAGAGGGTATGTACTTATATCCCAAACAACATTATCTATAGTTGGGTCTTCAAATTCCTCTTCACAAGCCTCTTTATACCAATCAAGGTCTCGAGTTGGATCGTAAGTTGCTTTGTGACTTTGTTCCCATGAATGATTAATATGATGTGGATAGAAATCTATCTCACAAACCATATTAACATCATTGGGGTCTTGATAAAAGCCATAAAGGTCATTTTGTGTGGCCATTATATCATAAGTCAAATTATAAGTGACTCCACCATAAGTGTAGTGAGACATATCCACATAAATGATGAAATCTCCAAAAATAAAAAGTCTTAGAGTTCTAAAAACTCTAAAAAACTATGTCCAAAGGACAAATGGTTCAAACTTGGTCTAACTTAGTCTAAGGGGTGGAGTTGTATCTCCAAAAATGGTTTGTGCTAAGACTTGGCATAAAATATCCTAAAATCAAATGTCTAATGTTAAATGTCATACACATAAAAGGTTAAGTGTTTGAATAGAAAATTGCCATGTCAAATCTCTAGGTCAAAGTGTTCCAAACAAGGTCTAAAATAGAAAGGGAAAAGTTGAGTTGCTAGGTCTTTTGTCCAAATACAGAGTCAAAAGCTAGGCTCAAAAAAACAAGCATGTGTTAGGACTTTTGGCTAAATGGTGTTGACAGCTAGACATAAGACAAAAGTCTCTTTTAAAAAGGCTATATTCTCCCAAATAAAAGCACAAATAATGATGAGGATAGGCACTAAACAAAAAAAACATCAATAGTTTTTGAATTTGGGTAATCGATTAACTGAAGTTATGCAACCCAAAAGAGAAAGATCTATGTATCAACCCCATGAATTGAGGCCTAAACAGAAATCAATAAATGTTTGGATTTAAACTTGACAAGGCTAATTGAAAACTCAATCATGAAAACTAGGATTGGACCAAACAGGCTAGACAAGATTGGAAAGCATGATGGCACAAGGCAGAGCTCTAAATGGTATACACAAAATGGTTTGAATCAAATGGTTTTGATACAATGGTAAACAAGTATTTAAATTAATTGAGTAGCCTAATGGTGTGAGCATGCTTTAATTATGTGGTCAATGTTATGTTTCAAAGACTCAAAGGTAAAATGGTTTGACATGATTTGGGTAGCATAACACTACCCTCTATAACTCAAATGACACACACACAAACAAGTTTAGAAAAAAATTCAAGGCACAAGTGTGGTGTAAAATGACTAGCATAATGCCTCTTTAGACAAAAGAGTGACATATAAACAAAATGGTTTTGACATGGTTTATACATAAATAAACAACTTTTAGTCTCAAAAACACTAAGTAAGAAAATGACCAAAATACACTAAGTATAATCATCCAATTCCTAGGAAGGGTATGCCATGTGGGGTTGACTAAACTATCAAGTTTCAAACATTCTAAGGGAATAAATTGCATAATTAATTTCATGCCAAACAATGTAAAAAAAACACAAATTTTGGGTCCATATCACTTAGCTTGTTACAAAAAGGTCTAGTCCTTTCTACAACCTCTACATCTTATTGTTCACTCAGTGTAATATGATGTCCAAAGTGCCACTATGCCCCATTTACAACTCTAAAATATCCAAATGAATTCAATGCTGGGAGATGAAACCCTAAGTCAAAGCTTCCCTAAAGTACTTATGGGAGGTAATGATGTCCCCCTCACAAGATAAAATGCATAAAAATAAAGAAAACATGAAATAAAAATACTTTAGGGTCATTTTCAAGATCACCCAAACTTTGGCAAGTTTTTGAAGAGTGCTTTAGGTGACATTCTTTCTAAGCCTTAGACTAGGCTACTTGCAATAGGAATGGTGATTTTGATTCCAAGGGTACCCTATAGGGGTCAAATGGAAGAGCATACATGAAACATACCTCTTTTTTCCAAACAATATTAATCTAAATAACTATTGGAAGAAAAAATTGACAAGTGTGTTCAATTTTAAACCCAAATGAAATGTTTGGTGGTGTTTAGTTGACCCCTTGGTCTTAGTTGCAAACTTTGAAAACATTCACCAAAAACACTTAAATTATTTTTTAATCACTAAAACAAAGTTTATAATCTAACTTTAAGCATGAAAAAGTTATTTAAACATGTTTTGAGCAAATATATCGCTTGGTCCTATAGCAAAATTGCTAGCATGTCCTTTAGCTTTGAAACCCTTTTGAATTTGAAATAAGCAACTTTAGAAAAATAGGTCTCAGGGCTATGTTTTTTGAAAAATATAGTGACCAACATCGATTAATACCACTGACATCAGTTACATCTAATTGAGATATGAATGATGTCATTTATGCTAACTGATGTTGGTAAAGCAAAGTAACTAATGTCAGTATTTCTGTCAATGTCAGTTACTGTGTAAAAATTATGGCAACCAAAAATGGCAAAAAAAAGTTAGAAAACTAATTTCTAAGAGTTTTAAGATCTCAAATAAGTTTTTTAAGGTTACAAAGGGATCTCCTTTATGTGTAATATGTGTTTAGTCCCATCGGGCGTGCCATAATGTGATCTAAGACTTTGACTCAAGAGAGGATGGTTAGTATTGTGTTAGTTCCAAAATAAAAACAAGATGAAATAAACACACTAATAACATAGCATCTCTAATCCTAGACACTAGGGAGAGCTTAGTTAATAATCATGAATGAAACACATAACTAAAATTCAAAAGAAAACTCGTTTACCTTCCTTGGATGCTCCAAAATGCTTGTTGTGGTGGCTTACTCATCTTGTGCTCATGAAGTCCTTGCAAATGGAAGCTTGACAACCTCCATCTCCTCTTGGCACCTTTGGCTTGTGGCTTGGCTTGGCTTGGAATCAATTTGTCATGGTAACACTAGTTTTTTGAAGTTTTTGAAACCAATCTTGCATCATAACTTTATACTAATTAAGCTTAGAAATGATGTTGTGAGGCCTCCTATTTATATATTTTTAGATTTGATCAGAACAAACCTCAACCATCTATCTCAAGATTGAGATGTGTTATTGAGGATTAATTTAATTTTTAGAATTAATTTTTTAATTATTGTCATCATAGCATTGGAAGAAGGGGAAATTAAGAGGCATGGAGGGCATCATGGAAGGCATTGATGAGGCATGAAGGGCATGAATCTTGATATTTATAGAATTTATTGCCTAGGGATGTCTTGCCAAGAAATGAGGTCACTTGATGATGTATATATTCAATATTCATTTCCAAAACAAATTATTCAACAAGGTTCCATGGAATTTTTTATTAGGCCTTGATTTGGGTTAATTATCTCTTAAGCATGATTAAGCACATTGTGCACAATTACCCACATTGATTAGAATGCCTTGTTATTGGTCCTAAATTTGACTGAATTAGAATTAGAATTCTACATCAGATGTGTTAGATGTGTATTCCCATTTACAATTTTTTCAAAAACAAATAACAAAGGCACGAGTCTTGTGCAAAATATTTGATAGGAAAGAGCAGTCCAGAGCATGTAGGTGCAAATTTAGCATTTTGACTCGAAATGAACTGATCAAAGTTAGCTGGACCATAAATTTCATTGCCCCATTTATGGATACCTTGGCTAAAATTTATACTTAAATATTTTAATTTCACATCATTTAGTGTGTTTTAGTGTTTTTAGGTCAAATTATGCATTTTAGGTAGAAACTAGCCAAAAGCTTGATTAGAGGTTATCGGTTTTAGGTGTCTACAATATCAAGGTTCTTAAACATCAATCTTCATTATATACATATTTGATCCACTAAGGTTCCTTTCTATCTCTTTATTTATAGTCTTTCCTTTTATAATTTGGTGTCTTTAAAATTGCTTCTGCATAGTTAATTATACCGACCTTGTCAACCTGGTTCTATGTTGTATATGCTTTTTAGATAAGTAGGTTGACTCTACCAACCCTGTTCATTTTCAGACCTTGATTCCATAGTATAGGATTGATTCTATTGACGCTATTCTATATTCTTTGCATACACTATTGACTATATCAACACTGTACCTTATTTTAATATTGGAATTAACCTTATATGCTAGTAATTAGCTCACACATTTTTTTGTTGCCTACATGCTTAGAATAGATCACATAGTCTAATTAGGTGGTTTTCAATTAACCATTTAATTTCATTATTTTATATTTTATGCACACACAACCAAATCACAAAATCTAAACAAGCATTTTAACATTTGACTACCCAAGGACAACCTACATGGATTTCATCACTAAGGGGGAAGCCAACTTGATGTTCTAATCAAGTGTAAAGTGTGGTTAATGGTATATTCTAGATAATCACCCAACACCCTTATCATTTTAGTGTGTTAAGTGAGGGGGTAGGCCCCAATACCAATCTTGTATCATTACTACTATAGATCCCTTTCAACCTAAACTACCTGAAACCATCCTTAGATTGCCTTCTAGTTTCTTGTTTACAACCAACTTCCATCACATTTAAAATCATATTCTAATAATATAATAAATACTTAGTTTGACTAATTATTTATCTCTTTACTTTCCAAGTTGGTTACTTTCTCTTTGCTCAATTGTATTTTGTATTGAAAAAACTTGCATTAGCCAGCATTGGTGCAAGGTTTTGTGTTGTGTGCCTCAATTAGGTTGACCAATGTTAATCCAATTGACTATTTGTTTCCCTTATATTATTTTCAAAATTCATCTTGTTTCATTTCACAATTTATTATAGGCTTTTAATCTTCCTTGTCTATTGTACTAGGTCAACCCAATCGACCCTATATATTTTTACAACCTTTGTTCATTGTAATGGATTAACCTAGTCAACCCTATACTATTTTTTGTCCCTATTTACTCTTTTTCTAGCCTCTTTTCACTGTAATAGATTGACCCAGTTGACCCTATAATATTTATAGGCCCTATTTTTTATGCTGGATTGACCCAGTTGATCTTGTATCATTTTATATCTTCCCTATTTATCAATCTAATTATCTATTTCTTCTTCTCTACATTCTTTTCATATCTCTTCAACATAATGAAGTCTCTTATAATAATCTTCTTGGATAGCTTGAATCTATAGATACTATATGGGATGTCCATTTCTCCCTCTCTTTCCCTCCTAAGATCACCATCACTCTTGAGGCACCTCTTCCCCTCCATCCATGAACTATAATATGGTGTAAATAACACCTCATGATGAAGTTGATGGATCTAATCCTTTCCTTACCAATAAAATTATCACCTTCAAAATCTTCAAACTAATGTGGGATTAATTGATACAATTTAACTTAACAATCCCATTAATAATCTTTCTTCTAGTAATCCTCCCCCTAACACCAATTTGGGGAGTGCTCCTACCAACACCAACCCACCTCTTGATACAACTCAAATTTTAGCCCAAGTTATCCAAAAAATTAACATAATGCAAAATTATAACACTAACCAAATGATTCAACTCCAACAACATTTAATTAATGTGGTTAATCAACCTCCAACTATCAATCCTCAAGTTAATCCCAATTACATTCCTCCAATCTCTTCAAGATGCCTTAGGAAATGTTTTTCCTCAACCCATAATGAATTATAAGATTCTTAAAAATATTCAAAATGAGCCTTTATATTCCTTCATTATTTCTATTGATATTGGTAACATATCTCCAACTATCAACTATGATAGACTAAAGACCCTACCTCATTTCTCAAATCCTTTGGCAACCTTTACAAAGAGTGGATCCAAACTAATACCTTAGCCACAACTAAGCTCTTAGTAAAAACATTCACTAAAAATGTACTAGAATGGTATAATAAACTACCCCAACATTCTATTTGGTAACTTGAATATTTGGTTAATCCTTTGGTTAAAGAGTTTCAACATAATGATCTTCCCAAAAATTATCTTAGCCACTTCATCAATGCTAAGCAATCTCCCACTAAATTAGCTCATTAATTTATCAAAATATGGAAATATTTAGCTCACAAATCCAACCATAACACGACTGATGATACCTTGTTCAAACTCTTTATCATAACTTTAAATCCCACTCTCCAATATAAGGCTTGAACTTTTTGTCCACAAACACTTAATGAAGCTCTTGATCAAGCTAAACACCCAGACTTTCTTATGAAGCAATTCAAACCTAATCCTAAAATTCTTAAAGGATATTTTCAAACACATAGTTATATCACTAATAATACTCGACAAACTGAACCAAGATTTTCCAAAACTAATATTCATTTACCTTCTCATACACCTCTTTCAGTTTAGTAAATGAAACAATTTTTACCACCCTCTAAACCTTTCATCTATCCCAATGCTCCTCCTAAGTGGTATGAACACAATCTATTTTTTTGGTTCCATGCTAACATTATACATTATCATGAATCTTATAGATGGATTACTATATTTATTGTCTCATATATGCTTGGTGATTCATTCAATCATGAATCTATGATCAATCTTCATCGTCAAGAATACACCATTACTTCTAAAAAATGACAAGCTGAAAAAGCTTCTACCTCTAATAATAAAAAATATTATTCAAATAAATAATCAAATACCAAGGATTTTTGTTCCATTGATGTCGATTATGACCAATATTTCAACAATTCTCAATATGTCAATACTACTAAGGTTAATTGTCATCATAAACCAGCTCATAAAGATCTCGTTACCAAGCCTAAAAATCCATATTTAGAGGAATAACTTCTTAAATATACTACCACTACTAATCTTGATTCAAAATCCTAAGAGGAATGATCTCCTCCTTCCAATATTCCAACCACATCTATTCCTCCAAAGTCTTATTTACCTCTTAAACGTCATGTTGGTTATTCTAAGTCTCATTGGAACATTTTTGAAGAACTCAACTCTATGCCTTGTAATATTACACTTATGGAGTTGGTTTATACTTCTCCCTATCACCATAAATTCCTTATGAAATAGTTAAAATTAATTTATGATCCATCCTCCTTAGATGAATAACCAACATAAATACCATTAAAACTATGTGTCCTTCTTCCAAGCCCTCTATTGAATTCCTTGAAGAGGACATGATCAATGATGAAATCTCTTTCGTGTTGATGATCCACCACTTTTCATCAAAGTAGAAATTAATACCACTCTTAACTAAAAATTTTTAGTTTATGAAGATTCTAGTATTAATGTGACATCTTTATGGCTCATCCAACAACTTGGTTAGAACAATGATCATCTCAAGTAAACCCATCTTACTTGTCATGGTTTTGATAAGACAAATCAATAACCACTTGGTTACATTTGGCTTCTATTAACCATTGGACCTAAGACTATTTGAACCAAGCTTATGGTCCTTGACTTACCCTTATCTTATAGCATACTCCTTGGTCATCCATAGACTCATCTAATGAGGGTCATTGCTTCTTTTGATAGACAATCTATTACATTCTTACATAATGGAAAATGGTATAAACATGAAGCTGATCCCAATCCATGGAGCATTCAACTTTTTAATCCTAAATCACAATATTGAATTCTTATGATTCCTAAGATCAATAGTTCTCCTTTACTTGAGATCATCAACATGAATTTGGATTTACAAGTTACTCTTGTAGATTCCAATGATGATGATCCCAGTGAATTAAAACATGCTTATAATACCAAGTTACTTCCCTACATTTTGCAATGGATTCCTCTTTATCTATTACCTATGGATCGTATTATTCCTCTTATTGATGAGATTACTAATTTTCCCCCTCTATGCAATGCTCAAGATCATTATTTAACTAAATATGCCTTCATTTACAATGATTTTTAAGTGGCCAAATTATTTCAATATCTTCTCATCATGTCTCCTCATACATTTAGTAATATTAGGATTTCATCCTCTGAAACTCCCCTTGATTCTCAAGCATGTATAATTTATCCAACATATGATGATAACTATATAATAGACCAAGCTTAATCTAGAGACTTGGATGTCAAGCATTATCAGAAAACCTTATGCCAAATTTATGCTTTTAATCAAGATGTTCATACCATTTCTATGGATCATACCTTAGATCTTGAGGGTCATGTGCTTCCTACCAATTCTCCTCTTATCGATACTCCTTGGGTGGTAGAGTAAACTATACCTTTTGAACCTCCAAGATTTTCTACATCTCCTTTACCACCTATTAATCCAATCATTGCATCTAAACCTTCTCCCATCATTGAACCTATTTATAGTCTAATCCCATCTAATCCATCTACTTCTACTCCTAAAATTACATTAGATGCCAAGGAAACCAATGTTCATTAGATACTTTATGAGTGTGATCACCATGGCAATAAAATTCTAGATCTTGAAGTATATGTCAAGTATTATGGTTCTCTTCTTACCTTGCCTAGTGATGAAGTTATTCTTAAGTTCCTTTATTATTGAGAACATCAACTTCATCAACAACATTATAAACTTATAAATTTCAAAACTAAAACTCCTTTCTTTAACAACTTTTTTGAGAGCATTGATCCCAATACAAATCCAATTTATGCCTTACCTAATGCACCATACCAATTTTTAAATGGTAATGCCATGCTTATTGAATAAACCACTTGCATTGAATATGGTACCCCATCTTATCCTCAACCAATTACAGTTTCTCATGAACTCTCACCTATTGAACATGAGAACTTTAGATTATTCTTTGATAAATATCATGAGTCTTTCACTTGGTCCTATGAGGATATGTATAGCATTGACACTATCATTATGGTTCATAACATCATTACTTATCTTAATGCCAATCTTGTGCATCAAAAACAAAGAAAACTTCCACATAGTTTCCACTTTATGTCATAAGGAAATCATCAAACTACTTGATGCTAAATTTATTAAACTAGTGGATTATTTCGAATGGGTTTCCAACATTGTTCCTATTAAAAATAAGGTCACTATGGTCATTTAAATTTGTATTGATTTACATAATCTTAATCTTAATTATCCCAAGGACAAATTCCATTTACCTTTAGTAGATTCCATAACTATTTATGAAATGTTATCTCCTATGGATAGCTTCTTGAGATATAATCAGATTCATATTTCCCCTGAGGACTAGCATAAGACAAATTTCACAATAGAATGTGGCACCTATTTCTATGTCAAAATTCCCTCTAGTCTAAATAATTCCAAAGCCACTTACCAATGAGTGATGACTCACATCTTTCATGATCTCATTCACAAAATATTTGAAACCTATGTGGATGATCTCATTGCTAAATCCAAAAATTGTAAGAATCATCCTTCTGATCTTGCTCTCATCTTTGATCATCTCCTTAAATATAAAGTTAGACTTAATCCTTATAAATGTGTCTTTGGAGTCACATCTAGAGAATTTTTAGTATTCTTAATCTCTCTCTATGACATCGATGTTGACCTTACCAAAATTAGTGTTATCATCAACATTCCCATTCCTTATTATATTCTTGACATTCATATTTATTTAGGTAAACTTGGGGAAATTAGACAATTCATCCCCAAAATGGCATATCAAATTCACACTATATTTTCATTTCTAAAAAAAAGCTCTACTTTAGAATGGACAGATCCATGTCAAAAATCCTTTTATAATATGAAAGAGTCGTTTCTTCATCCACCTACACTTCATCCTCCTTCTAATGATAGACCTTTGATTCTATATACTTCTTCCACACCTATTTCAGTTGGGGCAATGATTTCCCAACAAGATCATATGGGAAGAGAGTATGTTATTTACTACATTAACTGAGGCCTCATTGATTATGAGACACATTATACCAAAATTATGCATGATTGCCTCGCCATTTATTTTTTAGTTGAAAAGCTTCACCACCATATGCTTTACCAAAATACTTATGTCACTGTTCATTCTAATCCCCTTCATAATTTCTTCTCTAAAGCATTTCTTCCTAGAGATAGAATTGGTAAATGGATGGTCCTTCTTATGGAATTTGATCTTTGCATCATCACTCTAAAAGCTATCAAAAGGCAAGTCATAGCTGATCAACTTGCCACAACTCCTATAGTATCTACTTCTTCTATTCAAGATAATATTCTAGATAATAATATCATTTCCATCGGAGGTCTTAATCAAGCTATTTCTTTCAAAGATTATTTTCATAGCTTTACTGCCAATATTAAAGAAAATAAACTTGATGAATCCACTACTCCCTCTATTACTACCAAATCAAAATTAGTTATCGAGGAGCTTCATAAAATTATTGTCAACTTACATGAGGATACTTGGACCCTTAACTTTGATGGTGTTAAATTCCTTCAAGGAGATAGGGTGGTTTGCATTCTCACAAGTCCTCTTGGCAAGATCATAACTTTAGATTTTTTTCTTCACCTTTCATGTCACCAACAATATGGATAAGTATAAAGCTCTTATCTTAGGTAAGAGATTTGATCTTGATTTAGACATTTAATACCTTCATGATTTAGGTAACTCTCAACTTATTTGTTACCAAGTGAATGGTGATTATCAATGTAAAAATGAGAACCTCATCACATATCATCAAATTGTAACCACTCTTGCTAAGTATTTCATCTCTTTCACTATTAAGCTTATTCCTAGAGATCAAAATTCCATTGCTGACTCTATTGCCTCTTCAACCTCTCTCTTTTATCCCCACCAAGTCCTTTTCAATCCTACTTTTCTTATATAAATAAGAAAATATACATCTTCTACTCAACCACCAAATTCACTTATTTGTCACATCAAGGATATTACCTTTCGAAAAAACCTATGGTACCAAGACATCATTAAATTCTTGGAACATCAAACTTATCCTCCTAATTTAGACTCTCATGAAAAGACACGTATTCATAAAAAAGATTTCAAATACATATTTTGACACAACATCCTTTATTATCATAACATTGAAGGTAGTTTGCTTCATTATGTTATGGGTTAATTTTGGCCTACTCTTGAAAAGGATGTAATCAAATATGATAAAAAGTGCAATCCTTGCTAGCTTCATGATGATTTAATCCATTCACCTCTATCTGAACTTCAAACTATCAAATCTCCTTGGCCATTTTCCACATGGGGATTCGATCTCATTGGAAAACTACCTCACTACCAAGATGGGCATGTTTTTATCATCGAGGCTACTAAATAGTTTACAAAGTGGGTACAAGTCATGCCCCTTGTTAATGTCACTAGTACTACCATTTCCAAATTTATTCTTAATCAAATCATTTTTCACTTTGGTGTTCCCCATACCATATTTTTAGACAATGGTGGTAACTTCAAAAATACATATGTTAAATAACTTTGTAATAAATTCAAGATTAATCACAAAAATTATACGCCTTATCATCCATAATGCAATGGCCAAACTGATTCTAGTAATAAAATTCTCAACAAATTTTTTGAAAAGATAATTTATGAAACCTGCATGGATTTACATATTCACCTTTATCTTTTTCTTTGGGCCTATTGGACTATTATACATACTACCATTGGGGAAAATCCATTCTCACTAGTCTATGGTTCTAATTCAATTCTTCCTTTTTGAGCTTCCCTCCCTCTATATATCTCTTTTTAGAATTATTCCTAATTAATAATTATGTGAATCTCATTTTCATGCCCTTGATCTACTTGATGAATTCCATCTTTCCACCTTACAACATACCTACCAATACAAAGCTTGCATTTCCAAGCAGCATAATAAACGTGTTAAAGTCCACACATTTAATATTTGTGATCTTGTCTTTAAATTAGCTTCACCACCATATGCTTTACCAAAATACTTATGTCATTGTTCATTCTAATCCCCTTCATAATTTCTTCTCTAAAGCATTTCTTACTGGAGATAGAATTGGTAAATGGATGGTCCTTCTTATGGAATTTGATCTTTGCATCATCACTCTAAAAGCTATCGAAAGGCAAGTCATAGCTAATTAACTTGCCACAACTCCCATAGTATCTACTTCTTCTATTCAAGATAATATTCTAGATAATAATATCATTTCCATCAGAGGTCTTAATATAGCTATTTCTCTCAAAGGTTATTTTCATAGCTTTATTACCAATATTAAAGAAAATAAACTTGATGAATCCACTACTCCCTCTAGTACTACCAAACAAAAATTACTTATCGAGGAGCTTCATAAAATTAGTGTCAACTTACATGAGAATACTTGGACCCTTAACTTTGATGGTGTTAAATTCCTTCAAGGAGATAGGGCAGTTTGCATTCTCACAAGTCCTCTTGGCAAGATCATAACTTTAGATTTTTTTCTTCACCTTTCATGTCACCAACAATATGGATAAGTATAAAGATCTTATCTTAGGCAAGAGATCTGATCTTGATTTAGACATTTAATACCTTCATGATTTAGGTAACTCTCAACTTATTTGTTACCAAGTGAATGGTGATTATCAATGTAAAAATGAGAACCTCATCACATATCATCAAATTGTAACCACTCTTGCTAAGTATTTCATCTCTTTCACTATTAAGCTTATTCCTAGAGATCAAAATTCCATTGCTGACTCTATTGCCTCTTCAACCTCTCTCTTTTATCCCCACCAAGTCCTTTTCAATCCTACTTTTCTTATATAAATAAGAAAATATCCATCTTCTACTCAACCACCAAATTCACTTATCTGTCACATCAAGGATATTATCTTTCGACAAAACCTATGGTACTAAGACATCATTAAATTCTTGGAACATCAAAATTATCCTCCTAATTTAGACTCTCATGAAAAGACACGTATTCATAAAAAATATTTCAAATACATATTTTGACACATCATCCTTTATTATCATAACATTGAAGGTACTTTGCTCCATTATGTTATGGGTTAATTTTGGCCTACTCTTGAAAAGGATGCAATCAAATATGCTAAAAAGTGCAATCCTTGCTAGCTTCATGATGATTTAATCCATTCACCTCTATCTGAACTTCAAACTATCAAATCTCCTTGGCCATTTTCCACATGGGGATTCTATCTCATTGGCAAACTACCTCACTACCAAGATGGGCATGTTTTTATCATCAACGCTACTAAATATTTTACAAAGTGGGTAAAATTCATGCCCCTTATTAATGTCACCAGTACTACCATTTCCAAATTTATTCTTAATCAAATCATTTTTCACTTTTTTGTTCCCCATACCATATTTTTAGACAATGGTGGTAACTTCAAAAATAAATATGTTAAATAACATTGTAATAAATTCAAGATTAATCACAAATTTTCTACGCCTTATCATCCATAATGCAATGGCCAAACTAATTCCACTAATAAAATTCTCAACATATTTTTTTAAAAGATAATTTATGAAACCTGCATGGATTTACATATTCACCTTTATCTTTTTCTTTGGGCCTATTGGACTAGTATACGTACTACCATTGGGAAACTCCATTCTCACTAGTCTATGGTTCTGATTCAGTTATTCCTTTTTGAGCTTCCCTCCCTCTATATATCTCTTCTTATAATTATTCCTAATGAATAATTATGTGAATCTAATTTTCATGCCCTTGATCTACTTGATGAATTCCATCTTTCCACCTTACAACATACCTACCAATACAAAGCTTGCATTCCCAAGCAGCATAATAAACGTGTTAAAGTCCACACATTTAATATTGGTGATCTTGTCTTTAAATTAGCTTCACCACCATATGATTTACCAAAATACTTATGTCATTGTTCATTCTAATCCCCTTCATAATTTCTTCTCTAAAGCATTTCTTCCTAGAGATAGAATTGGTAAATGGATGGTCCTTCTTATGGAATTTGATCGTTGCATCATCACTCTAAAAGCTATCAAAAGGCAAGTCATAGCTGATCAACTTGCCACAACTCCTATAGTATCTACTTCTTCTATTCAAGATAATATTCTAGATAATAATACCATTTCCATTGGAGGTCTTAATCAAGCTATTTCTCTCAAAGATTATTTTCAAAGCTTTATTTCCAATATTAAAGAAAATAAACTTGATGAATCCACTACTCCCTCTAGTACTACCAAACCAAAATTAGTTATCGAGGAGCTTCATAAAATTAGTGTCAACTTACATGAGGATACTTGGACCCTTAACTTTGATGGTGTTAAATTCCTTCAAGGAGCTAGGGCGGTTTGCATTCTCACAAGTCCTCTTGGCAAGATCATAACTTTAGATTTTTTTCTTCACCTTTCATGTCACCAACAATATGGATAAGTATAAAGCTCTTATCTTAGGCAAGATATCTGATCTTGATTTAGACATTTAATACCTTCATGATTTAGGTAACTCTCAACTTATTTGTTACCAAGTGAATGGTGATTATCAATGTAAAAATGAGAACCTCATCACATATCATCAAATTTTAACCACTCTTGCTAAGTATTTCATCTCTTTCACTATTAAGCTTATTCCTAGAGATCAAAATTCCATTGCTGACTCTATTGCCTCTTCAACCTCTCTCTTTTATCCCCACACAGTCCTTTTCAATCCTAGTTTTCTTATATAAATAAGAAAATATCCATCTACTCAACCACCAAATTCTCTTATCTGTCACATCAAGGATATTACCTTTCGACAAAACCTATGGTACCAAGACATCATTAAATTCTTGGAACATCAAACTTATCCTCCTAATTTAGACTCTCATGAAAAGACACCTATTCATAAAAAAAATTTCAAATACATATTTTGACACAACATCCTTTATTATCATAACATTTAAGGTACTTTGCTCCATTATGTTATGGGTTAATTTTGGCCTACTCTTGAAAAGGATGCAATCAAATATGCTAAAAAGTGCAATCCTTGCTAGCTTCATGATCATTTAATCCATTCACCTCATTCAAAACTTCAAAATATCAAATCTCCTTGGCCATTTTCCACATGGGGATTCGATCTCATTGGCAAACTACCTCACTACCAAGATGGGCATATTTTTATCATCAATGCTACTAAATATTTTACAAAGTGGGTAAAAGTCATGCCCCTTGTTAATGTCACCAGTACTACCATTTCCAAATTTATTCTTAATCAAATCATTTTTCACTTTGGTGTTCCCCATACCATATTTTTAGAGAATGGTGGTAACTTCAAAAATAAATCTGTTAAATAACTTTGTAATAAATTCAAGATTAATCACAAATTTTCTACGCCTTATCATCCATAATGCAATGGCCAAACTGATTCCACTAATAAAATTCTCAAAAAAAAAAATTAAAAGATAATTTATGAAACCTGCATGGATTTACATATTCACCTTTATCTTTTTCTTTGGGCCTATTGGACTAGTATACATACTACCATTGGCGAAACTCCATTCTCACTCATCTATGGTTCTGATTTAGTTCTTCCTTTTTGAGCTTCCCTCCCTCTATATATCTCTTCTTAGAATTATTCTTAATGAATAATTATGTGAATCTCATTTTCATGCCCTTGATCTACTTGATGAATTCCATCTTTCCACCTTACAACATACCTACCAATACAAAGCTTGCATTTCCAAGCAGCATAATAAATGTGTTAAAGTCCACACATTTAATATTGGTGATCTTGTCTTTAAATTAGCTTCACCACCATATGCTTTACCAAAATACTTATGTCAATTTTCATTCTAATCCCCTTCATAATTTCTTCTCTAAAGCATTTCTTCGTGGAGATAGAATTGGTAAATGGATGGTCCTTCTTATGGAATTTGATCTTTGCATCATCACTCTAAAAGCTATCAAAAGGCAAGTCATAGCTGATCAACTTGCCACAACTCCCATAGTATCTACTTCTTCTATTCAAGATAATATTCTAGATAATAATATCATTTCCATCGGAGGTCTTAATCAAGCTATTTCTCTCAAAGATTATTTTCATAGCTTTATTGCCAATATTAAATAAAATAAACTTGATGAATCCACTACTCCCTCTAGTACTACCAAACCAAAATTAGTTATCGAGGAGCTTCATAAAATTAGTGTCAACTTACATGAGGATACTTGGACCCTTAACTTTGATGGTGTTAAATTCCTTCAAGGAGCTAGGGCAGTTTGCATTTTCACAAGTCCTCTTTGCAAGATCATAACTTTAGATTTTTTTCTTCACCTTTGATGTCACCAACAATATGGATAAGTATAAAGCTCTTATCTTAGGCAAGAGATCTAATCTTGATTTAGACATTTAATACCTTCATGATTTAGGTTACTCTCAACTTATTTGTTACCAAGTGAATGGTGATTATCAATGTAAAAATGAGAACCTCATCACATATCATCAAAATTTAACCACTCTTGCTAAGTATTTCATCTCTTTCACTATTAAGCTTATTCCTAGAGATCAAAATTCCATTGCTGACTCTATTGCCTCTTCAACCTCTCTCTTTTATCCCCACCAAGTCCTTTTCAATCCTACTTTTCTTATATAAATAAGAAAATATCCATCTTCTACTCAACCACCAAATTCACTTATTTGTCACATCAAGGATATTACCTTTCAAAAAAACCTATGGTACCAAGACATCATTAAATTCTTGAAACATCACACTTATCCTCCTAATTTAGACTCTCATGAAAAGACACGTATTCATAAAAAAGATTTCAAATACATATTTTGACACAACATCCTTTATTATCATAACATTGAAGGTACTTTGCTCCATTATGTTATGGGTTAATTTTTGTCTACTCTTGAAAAGGATGTAATCAAATATGCTAAAAGTGCAATCCTTGCTAGCTTCATGATGATTTAATCCATTCACCTCTATCTGAACTTCAAACTATCAAATATCCTTAGCCATTTTCCACATGGGGATTCGATCTCATTGGCAAAATACCTCACTACCAAGATGGGCATGTTTTTATCATCAAGGTTACTAAATATTTTACAAAGTGGGTAAAAGTCATGCCCCTTGTTAATGTCACTAGTACTACCATTTCCAAATTTATTCTTAATCAAATCATTTTTCACTTTGGTGTTCCCCATACCATATTTTTAGACAATGGTAGTAACTTCAAAAATAAATATGTTAAATAACTTTGTAATAAATTCAAGATTAATCACAAATTTTCTACGCCTTATCATCCATAATGCAATGGCCAAACTGATTCCACTAATAAAATTCTCAACAATTTTTTTTAAATGATAATTTATGAAACCTGCATGGATTTACATATTCACCTTTATCTTTTTCTTTGGGTCTATTGGACTAGTATACGTACTACCATTGGGAAACTCCATTCTCACTAGTCTATGGTTCTGATTCAATTCTTCCTTTTTGAGCTTCCCTCCCTCTATATATCTCTTCTTAGAATTATTCTTAATTAATAATTATGTGAATCTCATTTTCATGCCCTTGATCTACTTGATGAATTCCATATTTCCACCTTACACTATACCTACCAATACAAATCTTTCATTTCCAAGTAGCATAATAAACGTGTTAAAGTCCACACATTTAATATTGGTGATCTTGTCTTTAAATTAGATTACACCCATGATTAAAAAAATGTAAATATTGCCAAAAATGGTGGGTACCATTTTTATTTAAATATATTATTGATCCAATCACCTACCATCTTCAAACTAATGAAGGCCATGTTTTCATAGAGCCCACTAACACACAATTTCTCAAAAAGTACTTTGCCTAAACATTTCCTTCTTTTCAGGCTTTCTATCTACATATATCTGACACTTTTTGTAGGTTAATTACATGGGTCTTTCCTTCTACATCAATTTCCTTCCTTTCAAGATTTAGTCCTCCCTTTTGATCTTTTGGTTTCTTGATGTACCATAGTCTTCTTTATCTTCTTACATTTTCTCTTTTTGACACCCCTTAGGTTTTTATTTTATGAGTTACTTCTTAAGGCCATGGATAGGACTTGCCACTCCTCATAAAATTACCTTCTTTTACTTATTTTTTTCCTTTATGATTATTTGTTTGATTTTTTGCACCCCTTGGGTTTTTAATTTGTGAGTTTATTCATAATAACACAAATAGTACTTGACACTCCTCACAAAACTACCATATTTTTGCTTACCTCACTTTATCTTTAACTTACTTGTTGGTACCCTCATGGGTTTATCTTTTATGAAGTTGCAGTGTAAGATATAGGACTTGGTCCTCCTCATAAAATTACCATCTTTTCATCTCTTTTACATCCTTGTTCTCAAATTTATCATTTTACTCCTTTTGATAGATAGAATTTGTGCAAATAATCTATGTTAGCATGTTTTCTTCTATTTCACTCATTCTTATGATAAGTAATTGCACTTTACTGTCATTATATCCCTTTTTTCCCTTTGTCATATTTTTTATGATTTGAATCAATTCAAATTGTTTCATGTTTCACTCCTCTTGATTTCCCCTTTTTTTCACTCCACATTGGATAAAAACAAGGTTGAAGTCAAGATAGCACTTTTATTTCACCTAGATTTATGAAACTCTTAGACCCCATGCTCTTTTAACTTTTCTTTCTTAGAAACCAAGTCCTAAGTATTCAAATGAAATTCATATTTAGTACTCATGTTTGCTTTTCCAAATCCATATGGAGGAGGAATAGAAAAATCCATCAAGAACATTAAAATCCAAATCATTTGAATCAAAAGGAAATGATATCTAAAAGGCAACATATAAATCTCAAAAGTCAACATCAAACCAAAAGATGTGATTATAAGCACATCTCCTATTTCCAATCAAAGATCAAACTCCACAGTTGGACTCACATAGACCCAAGGTCCTTTGGGGTGTGGTAGGTCAGTAGATTGGAATAGGGGAATTCAAAAAAACTCTATATTGCTACCTACTTTCTCACACAAGTACCTAATCTTCGTATTAGACTAATGGCTCTGTAAGGGGTCTTGAGTAATGGGGATCACATTGTGGGGAGGTAGGTATATTTTAATTTTCATGCATATAACCTTCATGGGATTATCTATATACTTTATTTGTTGACCTAAGACTTGTGTGGCTAAGAGAATTTTTTTAGATTCCTTAAGGTTGAAAGTCCTCTTGTTTTTTTAAAGCTAATTTAAGTGTTTTGACTTCAATAAAGAGTTATTCTACCTTGGTTTTTTCCTTCATTCTCCCATCCACCCATTTTATTTCCTCCATTGATAGACAAATTGTGAGTCCAAATCTATTTTCCCTTCTTCTTTAATTCCTTCTTCATCTCTTAAAAACATGCTAGCACTACTTTGTTTCAATTTTATCTACCCTTAGAGAGAAATAACATGTTTGAGAAACTATGGATTACTTCTTTCTTTTTCACCATGATTTTACATTTATATAATTATCTTACTTTCCTTTTACCATTATTCATTTATTTTATTATCCTACTATTACAAACACCTGAGTTCATACCCTTTTTCCATTGTTGAGTGAGTTTGGCTAGTTACTTCTCACTCGGTAATGTTGTTTTCTCTTTTATGCACCTTTTTTCATTATTAAGTGAGATAAGGATTATTAGTGATCAATCATCAATGTTGCTTTACCATTTTTGTTTCTTATTTTACCTTTTGATGTTTTATTACCATCCTTTTTGACATGTATCCTTGGTTTCACTTGGTGAGTTTGCCTTTCTTACTTAAGGTTTACTTGTTTGAGTTTTTTGATCTTTAGTAGCCTTCGATTTTTGGTTACCCAATTTAATTTTGTTGTTTAACTTGGTCATTTGGTCTAACATATAACTTGATAACATATCTTTCCAAATTTCCTAAGTATGCCCCATCCTCATAACACCAGCTATCTTGGCTTTTCTTGCATTTATTTGTTTTCTCTCTTTAGTTTTGTATTCTTGGGTTTGTCAAAAGCAGTCTTTGTGCCCTACATAATTAAAAACAACAACATATTAGACAAAAATCCCATAAAAAATTTAATTAAATGTATGCATTACATTTAATTTTTAATTATTTACTTTTTAATCATTTACTTTCAATTATTTTTGCTTTAAAATACTGCAACTTTTTTTAGCATCAACGTTGTATGTTATTATGTTATTTCTCGAATCACCATCCCCTGATGCACCTTGGTGACACATAATTATATTTGAGTGATGCATATTTATGCACATAATATTTTCAAATTTTTATCAAATACTGATTCTTTACATCTTGTAGGAACCTGTTGAGACTCAATCTCTCTAAGTGCATGCCCTAAAGGCTGCATCAGGAAAGGGGTGGGCAAACCATTGGTGCCTCATAGGATTTTTATTCCCTATTATCACATTATTACCAATCCAAAAAAATCCTAAAACCATTATATAAGCTATTACTCTTCCCTTTCAAACTCCTCCAATCTTTTTCCTCTTTCCATCCTTATTTTTCTCACCTTGATCCCCTTTCACTAGTTGACTATATTATGTCAACTGGGTTAACCCTATATAATTTTTAGCCTCTGATTATTGTAAAAGGTAAATTGGGTTAACCCTATACCATTTTTGGATATTTTCACTTAAGAGTTTTGTTATCCCTTTGACCGACCTAGCTCGAGACCTAGTGATTTATCTCTTGAAATGTATAGGGTCGACTAGGTTAACCTCGTACAGTCAACATATTTAGAAGGATTTAGGGAAATATTCACCTATATATACAAGATAATTTTGTCATTATTCCAATATATGAAATCAATATTTATTATTCATTCACACTTCTTTACAATCTTCTCTTCTGCCATTAGAATTGAGGAGTCTTAGTTTAGGGTTTTTACTTGGAGATTCTAGTCTTATGGATAAGTCTTAGATGCTTTGGCCTTTCTTAGTGATCCTTATAAACCAAAACAACCTATTATGAAGCCCCATTGTCTAAGGGAGAGATTGAGTCTTGATAGGTTCACATTCAGTTAAGTATATTATAACTTTTTTCTACTCTCTTTAGTAGATAGAAGTAGCATAAGTATTGGATTGAATAATATTACTCTTCATATTATATGTATTAGGGTCTTACTCATACTTAGTTTAATTGAGATTTTCCTATACGTGTTTTGATTGCTTTACTAACCCCTCATATTTTTCCACAAGTTTTGTTGTGCACTAGATTAGATTTACTTTCTTGTTATTAGAATAGAGTGAACATTAAAGATATGAATCTTTTAGGGTTGTTTCATGATTATGTTAGACTATACACTTTAGAACCCTTCCTATAATGGTGTATTGTGATAAGTGATCCCCTAATTGGGTCTAAAAGATCCCCATATTGGACATTTTCTTACTTAAAAAATGTATTCCCAATCGGAAGTGTAGGTATGCTCTATCTTCTTCAAGTCAAGATTGATTTATAGACATGATGCATTTTTGATTACATACACCCTTCATTGACCTACTGCAGTATTTATTCTTTGTAGGCAAGGTAATTGGGGGTTATTTTCTACATCATATGGAGCATAAAATTTTCATCACCTAAATTTTAGGAGACACATTCTATAGGTACCTATTTTTTCCTATTAAAGATGTTACATTTGAATTACACAAATTTATATCTTGGAAGAAGAATAACACAATTGGAAAAGCATTGAGAAAATGGATTGTTCCTAGGGAAACTATTATCCTCAAAGAAAATATTTTAGTAACTATCACCAAGTTTTGGATGTGATTCCACATTGGAATGGATCTTCTGAAAAGGTTATATGGATACCCTATCATCCACTTTATTCACCTAGAGTGGGTACCATCACTAGATTTATTGATGACCTTAGAGATAAATTTTGTTCTAAGAGAGATAATTAACATCAAGCTACATGAGAAGGTATTTCATAAATATAAGAGGCCTATGGGATGCCATTTCTACATGATGTCTTACCTTTTAGATGTGGTCATGGGTATAGTCTACGTGCATAATAGATCACTCTAGATCTAAACTCTAAATTACATAAAAAATTGGATATGTGACTTCTAATCATTCATACACATATATTCATATACAAGGAATATAATTAGAATTACAGAGGATATATATCCCTAGGTATGGAGGGATATCCATGAAGCACCATTTCCTAGAATATCATAAAAAATTGTTGATACATTGATGCCAAGAGGATAATATTGGATCTACCTAGAATATATTATGATCATATTTGTAGGGAATAAGGTTACCCTATTATGTCTCCCAAAATATGTGTTAAATAAATTATTTGAACAAGAGATCACATAATAGTTATGGTGGGGCATTGACGAATACTTAACAAATAAGAAGAAGAGTGTATTTCATGACTCTCATTTGATGATCGATATAATGTGCTATGTCAACTAAAATCATTTCAAAGAGGTTAGAAATTTTAGGGAGTACTAATCATTGACCACGCTACCACATAGAGATTAGAACCTACATGATTATATTTAGAAGCATATCCAAGGTCTGGGTATCCTGATCAAGGAGCTATTGAAATTAATACAAGGAGATATTTTAATTTCAATTATATATGCATAGGTTAGGATCCCACCTCTAGGTGGATGGGTTGTTATAGAATTTTAGAATAATAAGACTTCTCATCCATCATTGGAAAAATGGGAACCATCTAAAATGCCACCCATCATGATGACTATTGTAAAGAAAGAATCTATGGTGGAAGAGATTCATAATATTACAAGATCTCTTAGGAGAGCAGAAGAGACAATTTGACTTGACTATTCCAATTTAGAATAATTTATTATTATTACTACCTATTCAACTCTTATGATTTCAAGTGTGAAATTCCCAACTTATATGATTTAGATGGATCCCTCCTCAATTTAAAAGGTAACTCTTTGTTACAAGAGGAAACCTAAGGCCCATAAACCTCCTATGAGCACAACTATCACCATACCATCTATAGAAGTACCTAGGGGACATGAATAGCTATCTATAGGAAGTGTGCCCATTGATGAATATGAGGAGGAATAATTACAAATAGATAATTTACTAAGCATCCAAGAATAAAAAAATAAAATAACTACTAGAGGTTGATAAATCAGGTGAGGATATGACTCCAACTGTATTTTTAGTTCCTATTATTTCTAAAATTCTAGTTGTGTTAATTATTTCTCTCATGTTTTTTGGTTCATTTGATCATCTATTAGTCTTGATGTCTTACCATCCCTAGTGGTTACCAAAGTTAAATTTTTTTATTATAGTCCTATTATCTATCCAACCCTAATTATTTCTTAAGTTCTAGTCATTTATTTAACACTAATTATCTCCACTTCCACTATTATTAACTCTATCACCATTCCCTCAGCTACCCTTGAGTCTAAAAGGGTTTACACTAAAAATAATAGGGTAACCATGGCATGTGCATAATTACATGTGCCATCCACCCAATTGGGATTATCAATACCTTATTCTAGTCCTATCTAGATCACTACTATATTTTCATCCAATAAGTCTAGAAAGAAGAATACTATATATATAGTACATCTAATGCCCGAGTATGGTGATATTAACTAGTATAAGATCATATGGCCATCACTAACAGAACCCTTATAAGTAGAATATTTGAGGCAATATTAAGGGGACTTGTTAGTTAAGACTCCTATGAAACACACTGAACCAATTGACTCCACTTAGTTGGTGATCCCATATTGGGCCATAGACTTGCAAGATCAAGCCTCTCAAAGGCTAGATCTAATAATAAATGAGAAACCCATTGTAATTTAAATCTTAGAAAAATCTATAGGGACTATACAAAGAGTGAAGAAGAGGAAAATTGAAGATGATTCTATTAAGGGCATAGTTTTAGAAGAGAGACAAGATGTCTTCTCTTTATTTAAGAGAAATAGTAAGATACTTGGTTAGTAACCTTACAATGAATATTTTATATGTTATTTGGAAACACAAAAATAATATTTTATATAACTTCATGAGGGAACTGAGTAAGCTATAAGAGAGTTGAAACAAGAATTAAAGCAAATATGAGAATAACAACAAATTGGTCAAGTTCTCATATAAATTGAGGGAGATGTTCAAAATGTAACCTTAAGATTATATAATGTCTTGGACACTATTGGATCAATGAAAGATAAATTAGCTCCTCATATTACTTAAAAAACCAAATTGTTTAATTCTTTAAAAAGGATGAAAATAAGTTGAATTTGTTTTTATATTTGATAAATAAGGCTTACAACCATTTGAACTTGATGACACCATTATAGGCATCTAATTCCCTCAATTTGGTTTTAATCTGAATGCAAGAGGTAAGAGATTGGGTTACAAGTATAGATGCCTCATTACTAAATTTCACATATAAATTAGTTTTACAAATTTTGGATGAATTAAAACCTTCCTAGGCTAGAGACTTTATAGGGTAATCAAAAAGTAGATTCAGTTTTGATTAGCTCATTCAGCAAGTTTTAGCTAATTTCAAACAAAATCTTCAAGGGTTAGCATTAGAAGAAATTGATGTCAAGCTAATTTTTCAAGGAATAAAGTTAACAAATTTTAAATATTTTGGGTCAATTTTTGAGCCACAAAGGCTGAACATACATGATTAATAATCAAGAAAGTAGGGTACATCGACCACCTATTTTGAACATGGACATCATCAATTTTTAGCATGGCATCAACTTCAAATATTAATAATAATTAGAGGTGAAAAATAAGGCTAAGACTAGAGCTTATAGTATGATTACACCTTATATCTCAACTCCAATTTCAAGCTCAACTCCACCATCAATTTTAGTGCCTCCTACCACATCAAGTTCAGCCATGCAATCACATTTTTTGAATAAACCTTACTTATCCAAAGTTAATTTTCTATGTAATTTTGCATGTAAGATTAGTCCATATAACCATAGTTTATTCATACTTCATGTATGCAGATCATAGCTACCCAAACTAGTTTGTAAGCATGCACACATTACATGGAGTCATGTGGGAAAATCTATTTTTGAGCATAATTATGATCAACTGTCATTGTATATAAAAATTTTAGATTTGAATTATAACTAAGGTCCTGATTATTACCATATAACTAAGAAATTTTCATAAACTTGGAAGATAAGGAAACCCCTCCCCAAGTCTATCTATACATGTAAATCCCTCATTTCAAATGGTTGAAAAATTATCAATATAGGAATAAGTCATTTTTTATTGTCATGACACTATGTAGATAAATTTACATTCTAATTCTATGTAATTAAGTGTTTATTTTCTTAGTTGTTTCATTTAATAATTCAAAGTGTGTAACAACTATGGAGAGTTCCTTTTATTATCACTAATATCTATCGGTTTAAGATGTGAAACATATATTGAATAATCAAAAAGTATTATTGATTGTATGAAAATAGGTTTACTATTTCAATTTTGAGTGTGTAGAAGTGTTTTCTTTGATATCATATTCTAGGTGTGAATAACAACTGCCTTAGATACCTTTCTGATTCGAGTTATAATCTCCTAAGTAAGGGTGTGTAATATATACTCTAAAGGAGCAACCTTTAGTTGATATCTTTGAGTTACCTATATTACATCTTCCCAAACTACATAATTGTGTTTGTATGTGAGTGTACAAAAGCTACTAGTAGCAGGTAATAGTTACAAAACTCTTATCCATAAAGAAACCAACCTTGGAATTAATCTCTTGAGACTATATAACCTTCATTTCTATTCTACACTTACCTCTTTTTTAGAGTTTCTTAAATTGATATCTATCCACTTTAGAATAATATACATCCATCCAACTCAACTACGTTTTAATTTCCTTATGAGGTTTCATTCACCCACATGTAAACTTGATTAAGAACTTGCATGCTCGACCTACTATTCCACCACTTGGTTGTTTAAACCTTACCTAAAAATCATTCTATAGAGTGGAGTTTACCTCCATAAATATCCTAAAATGTTAGAGGCTACCTCACTAAATATGGGGGTGTGTAGAAGACCCACATTAATAGGTCCAAGGAGGCTGTAAACAAGGGACATGTTCAAATGGACATGACTTAATCAAATGTACATAAAGGTAAAGAATAACATACTCAAATGTCCATAAAATTCAATGACATATTAAAATTTATAAGAAATCAATCATAGGCATAGAGGCTACATACAATGGATTATATTCAAGTGTTCATAAAAGTGAGACAATAGTAAGGCAAAACACTTAAGGAAGTGTGTAAAGGAAAAACATATAAAACCAACATAAACATGTCATAGTGGCCCATGGATATAATGTGATAGAAAAAAAATCAATTAAATATCATATCAAGTACCCTACACAATGTATAATCTTGGATAATATGTATGTGTAAGTACATATGTAAGCTCCAAGATGATAGTTTAGAGTGATCATCAAATCAGATAACCTTTGTATAGAAAGATTGTAAAATGTGTATTCCCTAACATCCTAATGACATGAGTAAAGGGAAAGCCCAACATCCATAAGTTTATCATGTATTTATGTTTGCCTATATATATTCATATGTAGGAGTAAATAATATGCTAGTCCTCAACATGGAACTAACTCAAGATGTCAAGGAGCCAATATAACATGTAAGTGTTGAAAGTGTTTTTGGATTTTTGAATGTTTTTTATGTTTTTGGTATTTTTTGAAAAAGACAAGACCATCCTATTATCTCATCCAAAGGATGATCATAGGTATCTCCCCACTCAAAACTAGGTGTAAAATTTTGGTGGTACTCCCAAGGAACATTTATAGGTGTAATATATATTTTTTTAGTATTTATGATACTCAACATATGTGTAATGGGACTTTAGGGTCGTGAAGTACCAATAGAAGGAATAGGGATTATTAAAACCCATATTTGCATACTCTATGGTTTATTGGAATAATAATAGTAAGACCATGTTTATGTGTTGTGGATATTTGAATATGGTGCACAAGAGATGAGGATTTTATGGAACCCAATATTTATCTCTAATGTAAAGGTTTCTCAAGCACTAGCCACCTAGTAAAGAGGATAAATTGTTGCTTAGCCCTTTATGGTGGATTAGCCTTGACAAGGTTGATAATCAATTACCTAGGTATTAATTTTTCTTATTCAAGAGGATCTCATATGGAATACCAAAAATTATAAATACCTAATTAGAATAAATGTACTTAACACAACCATGCACTATAAAAGGTATTATTTGAAGAGTATGTATCCAAAGTGGTCCCAAAAACATGTTAAAGACACCTATTTAAGGTATAATGCAAAAATTAGTAACCATATCTACAGGACCAACATGTAAAGGTAGATCAATCTCACCAAGAAATTTCTAGGAGGTCCTGTTAAATGCTCTGACTAATCCAGTAAAGGGTGTAAATCATGATTAGTATAACCCAAATGCTTGAGTAATGTCATGGTGAAAACATTTTTTTCTTGCATGATAATCAATCATAAAAATATGTATGGGGTGTTTATCAAGGTATGCTCTAATGAATAGAGATTTAAGATCAAAGTCATCATCCTTAATTTCACTATCATCAAAGGAAATAGTAGGTTTGTGAACCATATGAGGTATATGTCTCATGAAATTACCAATGACCCCATATAGTGGGTTCTCATAATATGATAGATAAGGATGTGTACTATATGCAATTTTAACTTTTGGTTCCTTTTGGAATGGTCTTGAAAAGGATTATTAGATATTTTCTATTTATGGTGATCACTAGGTTGTGAACCTAATTATTTTGGAGGATCATCAAATATAATATGTTGGTCATCGATAAGGTCATGTATCTTATGATTTAAGGATTTTTTTTTTTTTTTTTTTTTTAGAATTCCTAATGCCTTGGTGATAGTCCCAATAATAATTTGCATCATATTCTTTGAGTAGAGGTATATTTACATCAACCTTTTTAGGAAAAGGGAGAGATATAAAATGACACTATAATAACTTCGTGAGTATTGAAGCAAGAGGATCAAGTAAACATGTAAATTATATCTTTATTGTATTAGATAAGACAAGTAAATTAGTATATTATTTAACTATGCTAACCATGGTTGTTATTTCCTTTTTAGGCTTAGGTGGTTTTAACCTTTAACTTGGCTTAATTGTAAATTTTGTACTAGATGTAGATGTAGCTAGTGTGTTTACTACATACTCGATATTATTCAATGAAATAAGCTTCATTTAACAACCATGTACAACATGTAATAAGTAGTAAAATTATTAAAACTTTTTGAAAACAATGGAATCATGTAAAGGAGCAAGTAAAATTTGCTTGACTATGTCTTGTAATTCTTTGTCTACCATAAGATTGGTCATTTTGGATAGCATTATCTTGTATCTCAAGACATATTCATTGATTGGTTCATTGGTTCCTTGTTTTATCTTTGAAATTTGTGAATAGAAAAGCTTTTTGGTAATTTTTATAGAAAATTGTTCCAAAAACTGATTTGTAAGAGGTTTGAATGATTTCACATATTAGAGAGGCAAGTCATAAAACCACCTCAAAGCATAGTCCTTAAGGCTCCTTTGAAATAGTTTGGTCAAAATTTTATCATTTGAATCATAATAAAAGCATGCTATGTAAAAGGTTCTAAGATTTTGCTCATGATCATCCTTGACATCATAAAATGTGAACTTAGGTCAAAAAATACAATTGTCAAAGGGTGCAAAGAGATCTCAAGTGAAATAGGGTTATGCAACACATCTTGTGAATTTATAGCATGTGAAGACTTTTAAGACTTTTATTTAATGTTTGTAACCTTATCCTACAAGGTTTCTACAACTTTAAGGAGTCATTAAACTATAGGTACAATTGGATTTTGATTAACAATTTGAGTATTCATCATAGGGGCTAAAAAAATGTTTTGAGTAGTAATAGGCACTGAAACTGGTATATGTGTTGAAACAACAAGTAAGTTCCTAATAGATCTATCAATACTAGTTATAGGGAATAAATTTTGGAGCACATAATTTTTTCTCCCATTAGATGTTAAAAGGGATGGATGTATCTTTAGACACTCCTTTTTTTACACTTTTGTGTCTAAATGGACACTGGATCAACTTCTTGTAAACAATACAAGTTAAACTATAAATCATTAGAATATTTTTATTAATCACATCACATCATGTGCATCTTCTAAACCACATCATTGTATCCCTAAATAGGGAAATTCACTATATGAAATCATCATATTCCTCTAATTCATCTTTGATCAAGTTGTGACCTAGCAAATTGACCTTTTCAACCATGTGTGAGAGACAACTTGTCAAAATTTAGAAATGGCAATTAACTTTATTAGGATTTCTTAATTGATTAAACACAATTAAATGTATAGGTGAAAATCATAATGCTAATTAATTGTTGAATTTCTATTTTTATAAATTCATAAATTCAAATTGATGACATAATCATGACATCATATAAATATCTAAAATGATTTCAATTTCATGACATCATCTTTTTTGAGTTTTTAAACACTCACAAAATATCAAACAAAGATCTAGATTTATGAGCCATGCTTATTAATTAAAAATAGTAATGCCTTGTCCCCTCCTAAACCCAACCATGGTTAAACTAAACCTAACCACACTTGAGTTAGGGTTAGTTTAGAAGGCTATAAATACAAGGCTTTACCTATTTTTCAACAAGCTCTTTTGGAGTAATGTTATGATGCAAAAATAACTTCAAAAACCCTCTTTATTGTGTTATAATGCTCATTTGTTGAGAGAGAGCCAAGCCAAGCCAAAGCCAAAGCCAAACCTAATATTGCCAAGGTGACAAGGAGAGATGATACAAGAAGCACCATTTCCAAATATTATTTTATCACATAATCAAACATATTCCTTCATGTCCAACATAAAACTCTTGCTCTCAAGGAAGGTAAATAATTGTTATTTTATCTTCTATTGATAGTTACTTGTATTATTCTCTTGCTCTTTGAGTGTCTAGGATTGAAACGTTAATTTGATTAATGTGTTTTTATTTGGGTTCAATCATATTAATGTTAGATTCCTATTGATCACATAATGTCATTCTTCGTAGGACACACACCCCAAAAATATCTTTTAGATACTTTTTAGGACGTTTTACTAACCATTGTTATGCCAAGTTTTTTATTTAATTACCAAAAATTTGAAGAAATTTTCACTCTCAATTAAAACACAAGGATAATCAATGATATAATAAATTGGATTCAATTTATGGAATCAGTATCGATCGAAATAATAGCCAATAATCTTTGCATCATAAACATAGTCAAACCAAAAACTAAAAAAGTAGTAACAAAATGAAGTTTTTTAAATTTTTCTTGGTACATAACAAGTTATTTATTACATGTTTAACATTATTCTTGTAGGGTAGTGAGAATTTTTGAGTTTAAAACATTATTTATCAAGTGTTTTTCTATCAAAACCTATTTGTTTTTGGTGTGGTTTCAAGAATAGATAAGGATCGTGACAATCATTGTTGATTACAAAAATCAACCACGATCCCTGCTAGTCATCAATGATTTCTCTATGTTTTTTTCTTAAAAATGTGAGAGTTACAACTTTATGTTTTTTTTGAATTAACTTATAGGAATATAATATTGGATCAAACATAAATTAATCCACTAACTTATCTGTAGGGAATTAGGCCAAGTAAGGAAAATATGGGATGCTTTTTAATCAATTTTTCAATTTACAAAGTCAAAATTTTACAAAGGTTAAAATCTCATTCACGTTTGGTTAAGGTGTTTTAAAATTAACTTAATAATTTATATTTTAAGAATTTTAAAAGATTTTACAATTGAAAACATGGCCAAGGGGCCAAAATTTCAAACACATTTCAATTGGGTGTTAGTGAAAAGAACTTACATCTTTAGTTAGAGATTTTAAGAGCTTTTTCGATTCTATTTTATTCTTTAGACTAGTTTAAAATTACTTAGATTAGATTATTTTGATTTTGGCAAACACAAAAGTTTAGCATGTATGGTCTCCCCCATCCCCTTTAGGGAACTTGAGTGAATGAAATCACTTAGTTTATTTCCTTTGTTTGTAAAAACATGTGTCAAAAAGAATGTCGTGTATGCTCTCCCTAAGCTCTGAGTGGCTTGGGTGATTCAAAAGTGACTTTTAAAGTGATTACATTATTTTTATTTATTTTTTCATGTACTTTTCTCATGGGTAAGATTTAATCACCTCCCCATGAGATTTTTAGGGGTAAATTGACCTGGGGTTTCATCTCCTAGCATCATACGAACCCCACTCCATGGTGGGGTATATAAATTGGGATAACTATTAGATAAGATAGTGGTGAATGGTTAGCCTAACCATCCCAATAGGTAATCAGGACATGAAATAGGTAAACATTGGACTCCATTAAGAAGTACATGGCTATAGTTATTATGCAAAGGAATATACCCTTGTATAGTAATCTGGGTAGTTTGGATTCAATTGATGTGATTTCACACATGTGTTAGCCATAATTGGGACCATTTAGTATGTGTGAAACTTATAGTTCTTTAGCCAAACCCAACTTGCCATGAAATTTCATGGTGAATTCTAAGTGCTCCTCACTTTAAGTTTGTGTTATGTACTAATTATTGAGAGATAGAGGGGACAAAAAAACTCTACCACCACATGTACTTTAGTTTTTGGATTAACACTTATTTATTCATGAGGAATATTTAATTGAAGCTATGCACACCCATGTTAGTTATAGGGATAGGATGAGCCATTTGAACTATTTATATTTTATTTGATTTACATGCATGTTTTGAGACTAGAAACTATTTGTTTGATAAAAAATGAGTCACAAAATAATCACATTTTTTACACCACTTTGGCCTGAGAGGTGTTATTCTGTCCGTCTAGTGTCACAATTTTGCCTTAGAATTTTTACAAAACATTTGTGCATGTCACTTGTTTAAATGGGACATCATTAAAATACCCATTTTATCTCAAAGTATTTTCCTTTGAGTTTTAAAAACCATTATCATACCTTTTGATTAGAGTATCATCATTATGATGCTCGTATTATTTCCAAAAAAATGTCTTATTTCAAACCAAATTCAAAACCATGTTTGTCTTTGGTCTAAATTTGGTGTCATTATGTCATCTATTTGGGTCTAGGATGTTTTCCACTTGAATAAATCCAAGTATTTTAAACCAAGTTAGGAATTTTTCTTACAAAGTTTAAATTCCAAATTGATCAATATACACATATGTATTCTTAATTTTGGCTTGGGTGTTTACCTCTTACCTTTGAATTGTACACCTTGGACTAATTCTATGCTTGATTTAAAGACTCATTTTCCTAGATCTAGGATTTATATGTGCCTCAAGTTTATTTTTTTCCTTAAACTAATGTCAAAATTTTATTTTCATGTACAACCTTAATCATAATTAGTTTATATTGAATCCTTGCTTATCACTTGGGCTTGAATGCTTTACTCATCATTCTTATTTTGATTACTTCATATTGACTTTCCCAATTAGTTTTAGATATGTGCCTAAAGTGAATATCTATACCAAGGTTAAGTTTTTTTTAGAATCCATGTGCTGAGATTAAGCCAAAGTGTTTTGAATTGTTTTAGAGTTAGATTAATTTCCTTGCAAGTTTTTACCTTGACCTAGTTTATTTTTAAGACTAGATTTATGCCTTCTTACCAAAGACCTAGAATTTGCCTTAGTTTTTAGATTTAGTTCATGGATTTAGATTCTAGATTTGTACCTTTTTTTCCAAATATCTATCACCATTTTTTATTTATACTAGATTAGGTTTGTTCAGAACACTTTTCCAAAAGACCAGGATTCAAATTTGTATTTCATTTCACCTTTTGTGTGCAAGACCTTAGACCTTGGATATATTTGAGACAAAGTTTACCATTGATGATTTTGGAGAATAACTCTACTATAGGATAAGTTCAAACCATTTTTATTAATAGATTGAGAACCTATTCCCATTGAGCATGGTCATTGATGTTAGGTTTTCATTGATGTCAAAGAGGTCATGATTCATAGTGCATTAATGATAAAGTAATCAGATTGATGGTTTGGAAAGTGTTTTATTAGTTAATTAATTAATGGATGATATTGATGGTATGGAAATGTTTTAGATACCATATGGGATGTTATGAGTGCTTAGAGTGCTTATGGAAGTGAATAGAATTCATCAAAATAGTCATATGAATGTTTAAGCTCAAGTAGTCATCTTAATAGATAAGGTTGAGTAAGTAGTTTGATAACATCATATTTCACACATGAAAAGGTTTAAAGAATAGTTTGATACATGGATATATTACCATATGATATTTAATCATGTGGTTAAAATTATTGGTTTGGACATGGCATGTAACGAAAGTTATTAAGGTCTAAAGTTGGCTTCTTAGGCTAAGTTCACTAAGTTTCCATACTTAGCCAAATTTGAATTATCGAAGATCTACAATGATCATTTAATCAGATAAAATATATAATGGTGAGGAATTAATCTAACTACATAAGGATATAATAGTGTGGTTCAAATTCAAATATTTAATAATGCACGTGCTAGTGATATGTGTCACAATCATAGAGTTTGAGCAGTAGATCTATGACGAGCATGAAACCTGTCAAATAGAGATCAATGATGAGGATGTGATCATATAGTTAATGATTAAATGGATAATTTTGAGTCAATAAGTCAACATAGTTCTTAGATTGCATGTGTAACTATTAAGTTGTGCAATCACATTGACTAAATGGTATAGGGTGCACAAAAGGCATGAAGAGTTGCTAAAGGGCACAATCATGGAAGTAAGCATCTACGATCAACAATGAGAATTAGAAGGTAAAGAATAAGATACTTATGAGGAGATTTATGGTGTGTATTTTTAAAAAAATTATAGGTAGCATAATATTATGACAAAGTTTCCAATGTTTAGTGTTTGAATAATGATCGTTGGAATTTGAATATTCAAATTTGTGAAGGAAAACCAGTGATGGGGTTTTGAGCTATAAATTCTGATATATGTATAATTTTAAAATGGTGTAAAATTAAAATTTTAATAGGAATTAAATTTTCATCCATAGAGTCTAATTATAATATTTTAATGTTTGTACATCAAAGATATTAAGCTTAAAAGTTTACTATGTGTTTGACCATGTTATGCAAGTGACCTGAGAAGGATAATTGAGTTGTTCTTAATAGTATTTTTATGTTTCAAGATCAAATATATATTGGAGGTTGTTTTATAATCCATGAATACTATCTTTATGTATTTTTTATGTTTTAATAATCCATAGTTAGTGTGATCAAAGGCTTGTAAGTTGATTGTGTTTGTTGAATCCACTAGTAGTTTGAGTGATCATCTTACATAGGTAAGTTGAAGGTGTTTTGAGAAGATTTAAGGAATAAAATGAGTATTTATATTTTCTATAAGTATCTAATGATTATGATAATTCATTTTATATCATAGTTTTCCCCTGATCAGATATGGAGAGTCAAAATAGTATAATTATATTTTGACTATGTGTGACTAGTTTGAGTGATCATTTTGAGAGAGTTGATTTAAGTTCTTAGAGATTATGTTGAAGTATATTAAGAAAATTTAGGTGTTTAAAATGTCGTAAAGGGTTTAACCATGTGATATAATTATATTTATATGTGAAATACTTTATTTTTTTCCTCAGATGTTTGAGACTGTGTTTTTTGTGTATGAAGACCTGAAGAGCAAGGAAACCTAATTGGTAGGTTTAAGTATTGATTTGGTGTTATAGGTGGAATGGAAACATATGGGAGTAATAAATGGGATAGTATAAATATTTTTTATGTGTTAAAATAATTTTTAAAAGATAAAGGTGGTCCAAGTAATCTCACATGTAACGTGTGAGTATGAAGGCCTAATTGTTTTACATCTCACCAAGACCTAATGGTGGTTTGGGGATAATGAGGTAATGACATACCTAAGGAGTGTGTGGTTATTACATGAAACATTTATGAGAACCTATTTAAAATAAATAAAAATTATGGTAATCATCTTGGCCAACCAAGATGGGTTATACCAAGAGAGTGGTATAAATACAAGGCATAATTAGACTAATTTTGCTAGTTGTGTGAGTGTAAATTCAAGAAAAGAAGATAAAATATTAAAGATAAGATAAAATTCAGTTATTACCATCTATGTGTGAGAAATATTAGACATTTTTATCTGATCAAGTTGATGTAGGAGGACATATAGGTCATTGGACCTAATGAACCTAGAAGAGGTAGTTTGAGCAAGTTAGCCATAGAGGTACCTTGGAGGTGAAGAGTGAATACAAAGGTGATCATAATCAGTTGAAGATTATAAATGGATAATAAAGGTGATATGTTTAGGTTCCTAAGTGGGTGCTTAGTTTCCTAGGGGGTTGGTTCCTCCTTGTAAGGTAAAACTTGCTAAAAGTTCTAGTTGTTATGGGTGATCAGCTAGACAGGGGCAATAACTCCTTCTGGGATTAGTGTCTCACTAAAATAAGGGATGGGTATTCCTTGATTAGTGGGTGTTGGTATAAATTTTGGATTCTATTTTATAGGACTATAGTCCATGTTTCAAGGTTCAATAGGTTTTATCCCCCAAAAGGGTTTCCCATATATATGATGTGTTCATGTGATATATGCTCTTATGTATGCTTTGGATGTATGTTATTGTATGTTTATGTTGCTTTATCAAGTTGATGTATGCTGAATGTTTAATATTTTGTCATTGAATTGGATTATCTTGCATCATTGATTCACCCCCACCTTTTCAGTGATTATACCTCTAACAATTCCAAGTCCCATTGTGTTATAAACTATTATAGGTCAAATTTTCACCCTATGAGAGGGTGATTCAAGCCCTCTCAACTTGAGATATGAAATGGTATTTAACCTATGCTATGGGTGAGCTTCAAGTGGGTCAAACCTCTAGATTTTAGGCTAGATCTCAAAGCAAAACACCTAAACTAACTAACTACACTATTGGCTTAACATGGAAAAGGGAGAAATGAATACTAAAATTGGAAATGTAAATTGAAGGTGATGCACCAAACATGAAGTACTCATCTTGTTGAATATGCATTATGAAACATTAGACCATAATCTAATTATGCTACTCCAAAATAGTCCTAATCATACTATTGTTTCAATATGAAGGTTAGGGAGATTAAAAAGGTATTAGGATGATCAACCAAGAGATGATAGTATCAAAAACTAATGTTTTATTAGTTATCTAACTAATAAAATTAAGTAAAACACTTCATATGACCTGTGAGAGGCACAAATTTCATGAGGCATGAACATGAAGGACTAATGCAAGGAATACAACACTATCACTAAGCATTCATCAATATAACATACTTAAATTCACTATTTACAATAAGGAGATAAAATATCCATCTTGAATTAATTTCAATAGGCAAGTATAAGACTTAGTTTTGGCAGGGCTTCACCATAACCAATGTGAGAATCCCCTACAAAGCCAAAAATGACTATTTATATAGAGAATTTTGAAGAGAGAGAGATAGAGAGGTGGATGTAGGAAAGATTAATTAAGAGTTTTTAGTCATCATGAAATTAGTTATCCTCTTCAATAAATGAGAATAAAATCACAAAAAACTCCCTTGAGACATGTGTCCATTTTTTCTTCAAGTAACTCCATGAGGTTGGTGAAGATGAGAGGAAAAAGCACTCATTGAACATATTTGAGGTTTTTGAGATCTGCCACCTCAACACAATGGAGTTACATTTTTAAAAAAAAATCATCCAATTTATAAGAGAATATTTACACCTTCCTCAATGTCTGACATCTCAGCTTCACACCTCCATACTCTTTCTACACCAAAAGATAATTTCCTGATTAGGGAGTTAGTAAATTTTTTGAAACTTCCTTGGAGACTCTTAACACCTTTACTTTAACTTGAAAGATGTAAATTATTTCTTAATAATTCATAAAAATCCCCATTAAATTGATATATCTCTTGGACACATACCTTATATATATTCTTACTTGCATATCATGAGGTTCTCTTTCATTAATCATATAGGGCAACTAGCAAACTAGGCCTAGTTTCTTGACACTTGTCACTTAGATAGCCATGTACATTAAATAACACTCCTTTCATAGGTGAGAAACATATGTGTGAATTCCCTTTGTCGTATGGTATATCATGAAGACCTTAGGGTAACTCAAACTTGTTATTTATTGATCATCTATATGGCCACCTTACTTCACATTAGCCCATTGAGACTGTCTTCAACACAAAAACCTATAAAGGTGATTTCATGAATATAAAATATGAATTTTAATGTTTGAGATGTTGAAAAATATACTCATATACCCCTATAATGGTTTTCATCCACTCACCCATCTTTACACCTCCTTTCTCCTTAGAAACCTACAAAAATGTAGCATTTATCACTTCTATATAGGTGATAGTATGGAATGACTATGTGATCAAGACCTTACAAGAGTTTTTAACATGTTAAAACTATAAAATAGGAAAATTAAATGCATTTGGATGTATTTTATTCAATATCTCATCCATCAAGCTTCTGTTAGGGTTTAAGAGAGGTTTATGGAGATTTTGAACTAATGCCACTAGTTTCTAGTATACAAGGTCCCTCAACCTTTCCCATATGATTATCACTCCATGAAACTACTTAATAAAATTATGAGTTCACAAAGGTGCTTCTTGGGTGATCATCATGCATTATGTGCACTCTTACAGCCAATTTAGGCCAAAATGGCCAATTCTAAGTTATCTTTTGTAAACCAATGTTAGTATCACCTCTACAACTAACATAGGAATACTTACATGTTATATTTAGGTCTCCATTCAACCCTTTCTTTCTTGTTACCTTAATCTCTAAGTATTTATGCTTTGAGGAGGTTATTATGATAATAGGTCTAATGACATTATTTCTTGTGTTTTACCCTTAAAGGGATTGATCTAAACACTTGGACACCTCTAAGTGTATGGATTCCACTCCCTATACCCCTTGGATAAATTTTGTTAGCTTGGTTAAGCCATTTTATTCATCCATAACACCTTACATAGTCCACTAACTAAAACATAGGGTGCATCTGTATGTTATCATCAAAGACGGAGACCCTTGTAGCTAATCTTTTTGCTCTGAGCAATTATATTTCACACCCTTTATGTTCCCTATGGTCCTTAGAGACATTACATATATAAATGAAGTCAACTCTACCTTGAGAACCTTGAACTTATCTCTTGTTCCTTATGACTAGTTGTAGGTGGTGATTGCAAGGTTTTAGGACTTCTTTTTTGACATTTGGCACTGCAAATTTTGAGTAAATTCATTAAAAATCTGAGTGTGCTGAAGACCTATCCAACTATAGACATCTAATTCCTAACACCATTTGTGTTGAAATTTTCAATCTTACTCAAAATTTGTGAAAATGCATGATTTAGGCTAAAATCAATTAAACGTACTAAATGGTTTGATCTTGTCATATATAAGTCTTAATTTAGGCTAATGTATCCCTAAATGGGGCAATGCATTTTATGTGATTATTAACTTTTCTCAAAACATTTTGAGTCAAAATGATAGAAATTCAATTTAACCCTCTAAATCATTGAATTATTCTAATTTAGAAGCACATGACACGTGCATGTGTTATTTTACATCCACAATGTCCTAAATAGGATATTGGTCCATATGCAACTAACACATTCTTCTAATTCCACTCCAATCAAATTATGACCTAGTAATATGACATTCTATCCAACTTGATTAATAGAGTGCAACCAATTTCCAAATAATTACATAAAATTTGATTAATCTTACTTAGGCAAATTAATCTAAATAAAGAGCTTAAGTGGAAAACCCATAGAAGTTATTCAATATATTTTAATTGGAAATTGATTTCAAATATTTGCATCACCAAATGACATCATTTGTGGGGTGGCATCTATAAGCCATAGATAAAACAAATATCAATTTTAAGGCCTCCCATGCCTTTTTAATGTCCCTTCCTTCCAGATATTGATGAGGGTATTTATGATTTAAGTCTCTAAAATGGAATTAACTCATGGCCACACATTTTGATCTAAATATGGATGGTCATAGTTGATTCTGATCAAATTTAAAATTCTATAAATAAGAAGCCTCTCACTCATCTTTTTAAGTTTCATTTGTGTAAACTTATTATGAAAAATTATCTCCACAAACAATTTGTGTGTAGTGTTATTATTATTAATTTGTAATAAGATAGCTTCAAGATAGGCATAATATTGATCAAATATCATGAGTCTATTTTCATTGGTGCATAAGAAATGATGGAAGAGCATTGTCATTCATCTGGCTAAAGCCTTGAGCACCAAATCAAGGGGGGAAATCATGTTTTGAGCCACATTTGGATGATGAGATGATATTTGGAAGGTTTGATGAATATGATTTATTTTAATAGATCTTAATTGTCATTTACAAACCCTGTTGAAGGAGATGGCTTAGTTAGTTATGTTCTTATGCATTTTTGTTGAGATTTCTTGATTAATATTTGATCTAACTCTCTTTGGATTTAATTTCTACATCTTGTCATGCTCAGAGGGAACACGCATCCCATAAAATCAGGGAGAACACTTTGGCATTATTAAATTTATTAAAAATTTCTTAAAAATCCATAAAAACAAATTTTATCATTATTTTCCCTATGGTTTTTGGGATTTTATTGACACACAGTGATCAATATCAATTATCTATAATGGGCATCGGTCCTATCTAATCGGCATCAATCCCTATGTAGGGTAGAACATGATGGAAAAATGTGTTTTTTAAGTTTTATTGAGAGTTTTAAGTTGTCATTTTGAATTTTAAGAACTTGTTAGGTCTCTGTCTGATCATTTTATTGTAGGATCTCAAAGTTTTCTAGAGATTTTTATACTAACTTGGGATAATAAAATTTAATTATTTTTTGCCTAAGGGTTCATAGGTAATTGGCATCAGTTCTCTTTTGACTGGCATTGATTCTATTCTAACCATCATCAATCATTAGTAACCAATGTTGGTCTCTATGTAATAAAAATAGAGAAACTTGAGAGCAAGTTTTCAAATCTTGATTTTCTCATTGATAATTGTGCTTCAAATCAAAAGGAAAATCTCTAAAAATTGTAGGTCATGCATTGAAAAAAAGCATAATTTTGGCATTGATGAAGTCTTGAACTTCTCATTTGGTGCTTTAAACAAATTTAGGGGTTTTATACTTAGTTTATTTTCTAAAGGTTTTACAAATCTTGAAATTAAGGCTAAGGGTCCAAGAAAGTTTCAAAAACACTTCCATTTGGTGAATTAAAGTAAACAATTGTTTATTTGTTTTATGCTAGATATTTTATACTTGTTTATTTTTTTGGTAAATGAAGGATGTGTGCATGTTCTCCCCCCATCCCCCTTAGGGAACTCAGGTGACTAAAAACACTCTTTTATCATAATTTTGACTTGTCCAAGGCATGGAAATAATGTTGTTAAGGATCTCCCCAAAACTCATATGGTTTGGATGATCTAGACACAACCTTTAAAGTATTTTCACTTGATCATTTATTTTATGCAACTTGGCTTATGAGCAGGATTTCATAGCCTCCTCATGAGTTCTTCAAGGAATATTTGACCTAGGGTTTCATCTCTCAGCATTATTTCAACCCCACTCCATGGTAGAGTATATAAATCAAGGCACATATACTATGATTTCCAAGGATTTGAATGGCTAACCTCTCTAATCATAATGAAAACCCAAGTTAGGTCTGGCTAATTAGGGGATTCTAATAAGTACATATATGGAAAAGATATGCAAAGGAATAAACCCTTGCATTGTAAGTTACCCAATATGAACTAAATTGATGTGAGTCATATTTAGTTTTAACCACACTTGGGACCATCTAGATGATCAAAAATTTAGTTTTAAAACAACCCCACTTACCGTAGACATATTGTTTTGATGTAGGGTGAGTATCCTGAAGTTACATGTCATCGTACAATCTCTTGGGAAAAGGGAGGTGTAAAATCAATACTAATTCATGTGATTTTATTTTTGGATTAACACTTAAAATCCTCCCAAGAGCACATATATAAATAGAATTCAATGATACAAATCAACCTTCTTAGTTTAGGGCTTGGGATGTTATACTTAGTTATATTTGGTCTTTTAATTTACTTGCTTGGTCTTGATTAAGTCTAAAACTTTTTTTTAAACTGAAACACATCAACCAAATACATTTTTTATCCACCATTTTATTTGAACAAGGAGGTGTTTTGCTGACCAAATCAAAATCATATTTTGACTTATTCAAATCTTCATTTCAAACATTGTGTTTGTCTTATCTAAAAAACATTATTATGTTATCCATTTGAGTCTAAACCATTTTTAAAAAAAAATTAAGTCTTTCATTTTTAATTCAAATTTTAAATCTTACCTTTCTAAGTTCTAGGATAACCTGTTAATTAGTTTACCATTTACACTTGGTTTGAGTTAACTTGGGTATGATTTCCCATTTGGGTTGAAGGCCATTTTATAGACTCATCATCATTTGATCATTGTGGAGTTAAGTTATCTTGTGTTTCTCTCATGCTTTGAGTCTTATTACCAATTTTATTTGCTATTACCATGTGGTAGTGTTGTGTTACCCATTTGGTTTTAGTTTTATACTTAGGAATTCTTATGTGTTTTCACAATTTGAGTTTATTAATTTTAATTGTTACTTTCCTCATTAGAAAGACTCTCTTCTAATTTTATAGTAGAAACTTGTTGAATTTGTCCCTAACTTTTATGGTATTGATGTATCTTTGACCTATGTTTGGTGTACTAGTTTACGCTTTAGGTTTCAAATTTATCATACCCTCTTCCAATTTGATGATTTCAACCAACGAAAGTTGAGTAATTTTATAACCATTAATTCTAGTTATGTGGTACTATGCCACCTTCTCTTTATTATAGTCTCATTTTACCATGTCACTTGTTTGGATAAAATCAAAACACACTTTGTTAACATTTGTAAAACATTTTATAAATATTATCAAATGTAGAGAATGAACTTTTAGATAGGACACAAAGGTACACTCATAGTGCGGTCTCTTACAACCCTAACTATGAAGAAGAGAAATTTTATGATGGACAAGATAATCCCATGGTATTTTAAGACATTCCCATGACTTTAGGATCTGAGGAAGACTATTTTGAAAATCAAATCCCAGAGGATAAATATAAAACACTCCTAAGGTTGATTGAATCTAGTTATAGATTGCCATCACACTTTCCTATGGAATAATTTCATAACTTGGTTAGGATAGAAGAACAATAGTGAGAACAATCCTTCACTCATATTGTAAAAATAAACATTACATCTTCTAACAAAGGAAATGAAGTGATCATAAAGTCAACAAATAATGATCAAGATCTTATCACCAAGATCAAAAAGATAAGTCAATGATATGCATACCAACTTATCACAGACTTGACTGACTCTTTTGTTACTACTTCCATACACAATGATGCTTTCAAGGAGCAAGGGAATGTGGTATAACCAAGGCAATAAACTTTATTTGAGGTCACACCTAAGATGGATCATGATGCCTCAATTTAACAACCCAAGACTCAAGAGGTTCCACAACATGGTTTTCCAGACATAGAGCATACATTTTTTAATAATCAATAACATCTTATTCCTTTACAAAATCAAAGAACAAAAAATTTAGTATGTATTTAAATTCATTAAACCAATTTGGTAATCTTTTCCCATCCAATGCCTACTTTGGTGAATCTACCATGGACTCCATAAAATCAATAGAACATGTACAATTCAAGGCAGCTTACTTTGGTGAATGTTTATCAACCCAAGAATTAATGGATCATTTACTCAACTCAAGGAGTGAACCAAAACAAAGTTACAGATCATAAGGTATATATCCCTAACAAACCCATGCAACATGGGCACATACCACCCCAATAGAACTATATTCCACCTACCAATATACCAAATATGCAAAAGTGGAATTTGATGAAAGAAACTATGTCATAATTGGAGATAGGAAAAAAATTAAAAATTACAAATTTGATAAGATATGTCCATATCCATTTTATTTGAATATTCTCAAAGTACCCTTTCCACCTCATTTTTAGGCACCCAAATTTGAAAAATAAAAGGGAAGGGTGACCCTTGTGAACACATTCAAGCTTTTTTGTATTATTCTAAGAGGTAACTTATAGTAACATTTATTTGCTTCATTTTTTTCCATGAAGTTTAGTGGGACAAGCTTTAGAATAGCTTCTTAAGCTACCCAAGGTATTGGTGGAAAATTGGAATGATCTATCTAAAAAATTCCTCAACCAATTCTCTTATAATATTGAACATGAATTAACTATTATTAATTTGTGCAAATCCAAACAACAAGATGGAGAAATACTCTTAGTATTTATATAATGATGGATAACATTAGCTGGATGCTTTCAACATAATTTTCTAGACAAATAGTTGGCCTATATTTTTGCATAGAACCTACACCCTGAGGTTATGCACAATATATGGCTTGATTTTAAAAACACATTTGAAGAGATTATAGAAAAGGGTGTACAGATTGAGAATTTGCTTATCACAAAAGGCCTTGTCAATATTTATTCACAAAGTCAAATGTCAAATCAAACTTCATCTCCTAGTCAAACTATTTCAACAAAGAAACCCAAGGGGTTTAATGAAAACAAGAACATGATAAAAAATAGAGTAACTAAATAAATACATGTATAAATATTACAATCCTTACCAGCTCTAAATATATAATTAGCTCCACCTAATCCACCAAATAATTTGTAAGGAGTCCCTCCATGAAGGGAATTCAATAATAGGTATAGAGTCTTCATTAATTTGGGAGTACCTATTGAAATAGTGTTGTAAAAGATCATAACAACTAATTTGATTGTGTGGCCTACACCAAGGCCATTTCCTAAATATCAACCCAAACCTAATTGGTATTGGGAAAAAAAATATTGTAACTTTCATCATGTTATTGGTCATCGTGTTTATCATTGTGTTCAATTATGACATCTCATTGAAGATTTGATTGAAAGTGGTGAAGTTGAAATCAAACTTACTCCATAGGAAACTAATTAGGAAATGGGCATATACAAAGATCCATTTCCTTGACATAATAAACAATCACCAAGGAATAATTATAACTAAGGATATAATTAGTGGTAAAATCAAAATCAAGGTCAAAATCATAATTAGCATGATCATAATCAGGATCATAATACCCATGCTAAAAACCTAGGTTATAACACCATGCATTATGTCTATAATAACACTATGGGGTGAATTTTTTCAAACCACATTACTACTGTCACTATTAAATCCCATGAACCATCTCATAATTATCATAGTATTTGACCCATTATTATAGGGTCAATACCCTCTCCCTCAAGTAACACCATGTCGAGTTCAAGTAATTCTATTACACCTCAATTTGTGTAGGTTACTATTTCTAGTCCCCATCCTTCTAATTATAATGACTCCTTGTCGACTCAAAATTTCTCAAATGTAACTAGATGCCCACATGTCACCCTCTAAGGCCCTTTTATTTTATCTTCTAATTATAATGGATTTTTTCCACCTCTAGATTGTGCAATTGTAACTTCACACTCATGAGTTACCCTTTAGGGCCCTTTTCCCTCTTCTACAACTAAAACCAACATGAACATTATGCCTTTGGATCCAAAATTGAACACTATGCCAACTAAGACTAAACTATCTCATCCTACTATTGAAAAGCCTTATAGTATATTAGACCAAATAAGTAAAACCCTTATGCATATTTTTATTTTAGATCTTTTACATACATCTGAAGTCCTTAGAACTATTTTGAATAAATTTCTTCAATAATCTACTATGCCTCAATATATTAATCTTAAATATTTTCAAACATTAGTGGGGCATTTTTATTCATTTAGACTAGTTAACATTGATCAAAAGTACATGTCTACTCTTGGTCCTAGCCATAATAACCCCTTGTATATTGAGGTCATCATTAAAAAGCATAAAATCAAGTGGGTTCTTATAGACAATCATTCAGGATTAAACATAGTGTTTCATGTAAATTTTCACTTTAAGTTCTAAGGGAGAGAGAAAACAAAGTTGATATGAGTATGGTTGAAAAATCTATTTGATTGTGCATGCATTGAAATATAAGATTATGAAGAGATTCTATTTGGATTAGGAGGAAGACATGTAGATAAGAAAACACTAAAGCAAACTTGTTTGTCAGATAGATAGTTGGGTGGATTGTCTAGAGATAGATAAATCCTAGAAGTGAGAGCTTCCTTGGGGGATGTTAATCCATATGTTTTAAATAATTAAGTTCATAAATTAGGAAAGAAGGTACTTGCATCAATAATAAAAAATTATTATAATTGAACACCAAAATGCCTACCTAAGAAAATAAACTAAAAATGATCGAATTAGTGATATACTAATTAATACTAGTGTTAAGGGGTTAGGATATGATTTATAAAATTTGAAAGAGGTCTATGGACAAGAAGGAACACAGAAAATCAGGTTTGGTTTAGGGTAGATGGGTGAAAACAACTTGTTGGTTTTCACTACCATAGTGACCATCTATGGTTAGGGTAACCATCGATGGTTAACGTGACCATCAACAATTGGGCAGACCATCGGTGGTTGAGTCAACCATCAATGATTACTATGTGAATATCTAGGTTGTTAACTATTGAATAACATGATCTAAAAGATGGATTCTAGGAGATAGACAAGGGTTAGGCTAATTACTAAATAGAAACAAAGTAAATGAATATTAACAAATAAGTACTTATCTTACCAAAAGTTGACTGGGTGAGTGGTTGAAGTAATTAACTTATTGGTGTAATCTAGATTGATTCTGACAGAATAATAATACTCGAGAACTTGAATGAGAGTCAATGGTGAATTATCTCTCAATAATATTGTTGATGATGCTTGATAATGATGATATCATTGATTGACCTACAAAATAAAACTCTTGAATGCCTAAGCTCTTGATAATTATTGTAGATGGATTTCTCTTTTAGGCTCTTCTCTTCTTATAGGCACAAGTAAGAGGTAGAAGTCAAGGTGCAAGCAAGCCATCTAAATATAATTTATCCATATAAAATCTCGTAAAAAAATTTAGATGAGATATATTTAGAAAACCATGGTAGATGGTTGTATGTGCTTGGTAAGGAGGTGCATCTTGACCATCAATAGTCAGGGTTTCCCAAGGTTGACTATTGACAATTACCTTGATAATTTATGGTCAAGTCCCAAAGGAAAAAGGTCCTAAAGACTAGGTTGAGCCAATTTGTGAAACTGACTATGGATGAGCTTGGTTAGTTTAGATTGGTGTAGATTGGTGCCAAGAGGGTCTTAGGTAGTCTAGGGGGTTTATTGACATTCAGAATCATAGTGTGTGGATTTATGATGTCTATATTTTGCCCCTTTTTTAGTGTATCTTGTGTGAATGAGCTACAAAATAAAAATGGAGTATGGGTCAAAGGTCTAGTTGTCCTAAGAATAGGAGGATGTGTTTCCCCTCAAATTGGGAATTGATGAGGAGAAACCAAAATTAGGTTAGGTTTTGATAAAAGGTATATGATGAGTCACGAGGTGGTGACGCAAGGTTGGGAATTTGAGACACAAACTTGAACATAAAACATAACTAAGTGCGATTGGTCAAGATCATGCAAAGACTAAAAGTGCCATTGTTGGTAAAAATAATGGTTGAATCTAGAAGTATAAGTGATAGGGTAACCATTCCATAATGCTAGGCATGGTTGATTTAGTGAATCTATAAGTCATCTAGATAAGGTCAATATTATGTGCAAGTACCTAAGGTAGAAAGTGCTCCTACAAAATAATAACAACATGATTGATTAGGTCATGCACTAGGTGGTGCAAATTCAAATGGTCAACATGTTAAAAATGATTAATGTGGCCATATGGACCATGCAAGGTTATCATAAAACAAGTGAGAAATCTAGGCCAAAAATGGCTAGTGTCGAGGTGGATGTTGTCAAAAGGTGGGTTGAAGGGTAATCTTAAAATTCCAAGTTCTGGTTGAAGTGAGTTGAGGTGAACTCTAAGGTTAAGCACCAAGGTGTGGGGATTTTAAAAATTTAAAAGGTTGGGGACCCTGAATGTCAATGGTTAGAAGTCCTAAGGTTGACTGTTAGTAGTCACCTTAATCATCGATGGTCAGGTGAATCCCAAAAAATCTAAGGATAAAAATTAAAATGTGAAATCATTTTTACCGTTATGTTTTAGCATTTTACTCTCTGGTGATTTTATGTATTTGGCATCTTGTGTTTGGCTATGGAGAAGATATGATTTATTGGAGTATGTGATTATTGAGGTGTCAGGTTTGACTATGGAGATTGACCATAAGTAACCTAGATGGATGGTGGATGAGGATGCAACCAAGCAAGGAGGCTAGGGCTTCAGCCATAATAACACTCATGTAATGATGTAAGAGTGAAGTGGTGGATAAAATAGTTTAAGAGTATAGATTTTTAAACATTAGGGAAGGTTTATGATGTTAAAGTGGTAATAATGGTTGATAGTTTGATATTGATAGGGTGTTAAAATGACTTTGGTATTGTAAGGTTAGTGTTGGGTAGAGGGGGAACAAGGTTTTTGTGATAGAATAATATGGGTCAAAAAGGGATGTGGTTAAGATGTAGAGAATTTGGGGTTTTTTTAGATCATAAATATAATTGGGTAGGTTGAAGTTAGTTTTAACAAGTATATATAGGTTAGTACTTAGCTCGAGGTGGAAAACTAAGTGTGCATGCTAATATGATTGTTTTTTAGGAACATGAGTAGATCCAAATACATGATCAAGTTTTAATAATATTTTCAAAGGTCTATGATGGTATGATAGATGATGAATGGCATCATATGGAGGATATTAGCCTAGGGACCATGAGGCATTATGAATATTTGCCTCTAGATGTAGTGATGATCATGGCTCTCATCGAGAGATGGGATATAGCCATGAACACTTTCATGTTGCCTACTGAAGAGATGAGCATCTTTCTAAAGGATATGCATAAGATTACATGACTATCAATTCATGGGGATCTAGTTTACCATATAAAGAGTGAGCAGTGACACTGCTACATGGAGTGGATTTACAATGAGGATAAGGAGTAGGTGAGATTCTATGCAAGTGGAATGTGGTATGAGCCACTATAATAGAGTGCACCAGTGAATAGGTGCCTACTAATGATGATGATGATGGGTATATCTTACTTTTCCCTTCTTGATTCAAGTAGCAACCACTTCCCTTATCTACTACTAGGGGTGCTAAGAGAGATATTGCTATGGAGGATGTATTTGGGTGGGCTCCCATTTTATTGGTGTAGATTTATAGAGAGTTATAGTCCTTCCATGCACATAGGAGGTACAAAATTAATGTTGGGTTCATGCTCTACTATTGGTCATATGAGCATATTAGAGTGCTTAGACCACTGGGGCTCCCATGGGATGGTTTCATGCTTATAGGCTATAGGATAATTTTTATGTGATTGAGAGGTGATTTGGCACTGATAGGGGTTGGTAGAGGTGCTTGAGGTATAAATTGGTTTAGAGACACCCTATATGGCTTGGTAGTTAGTGATGTGGTGTAGAGATCATACTTGGGTTGGCCAATCTGGGTAGGCTATAGGTATCATAATTTATCATTACAGAATAGAAATGGATTTACGGGAGATGAGAGGGTGAAACTAAGCTCATCCCAAATGATTAGGTAGTTTAGATTGCTATAGGAGATCCCTCTATATTTTCCTCGATACAAGAGGGAGGATGTTGAGTTCTTACTCCAAGAGCTACAACTAGAGGAGGTTATCCTAAACTATGAGGAGTTGCTCATGAGAGATCGTATTGATGATGTTAGAGTGGCAGATGGATATGCATCTTAGTACTAGGCTAGATATGCAACAACCAATTTTAGATGGGGGGATGGGGGTTAGTAGCCTATGGATGTGGACCTGACATATGCACAATTATATGATGCATAGGTGATAATGTTACTAGAAGTAGTGTAGGCCCAAATTATAGAGCTATAGGGACAAGTGGTTACTCTATAAGCATAGGTGGTGACTCTAAATGGTGAGTGAGATTAGGCATAGACATGCCTTGGGGTAGTCCTGTAGGAGAGAGATGCTCTTAGATAAAGGCTAACAATAGGAAGGGGACCAAAACCAATAATAGGAGGACCACTAGACATAATTATGAGGCTCTGATACTTAACCACCATTGAGGAGGTCAGGTATTATGAGGTAATGGTGTTATATCAGCTACCACGAGTGATGAGATACAGAGAATATAGGGCTAATTTGGCTAGTGGGCCTCCATAGTGGGCTAGTTAGGGATATAAAGGGGACCACCACTAGATGGGAGTGTAGGGGTAGGTGGCATTGGTGTAGGTGCTCTAAGGGCATGATTTACATATGTTTTTATATGTTTGTATATATAGGTGTACATTATTTTGATACCGGCCTACGTGTCAATGCAGTGAGATGTACATGTTTTGAGAGAGAGTTTACACATTATTACATGTATTTATGATGACATGATGTATATGATGATGATGTATGGCTTATAATGTTATATATGATGTATTTTTAGGGTTCATGTTTTATATGCTAATGTGGTTATTCATGTTTATGCTTATGGTTGATGGTCTATGGTTTCTTGTATATGCTTTATGAGGTGTTGAATCAGTAGCTTAGACATGTGATGTTTTTAAATATGGTTATGATGCTCTGATTTTTCTCATGGATGTGATAGGATGTGTTATAGATGGATATATGGAATATAATGATGTAATCATAATGGCTTTGTTTATAGTTATGTTGATTTGGTTTTATAAGATGTATTGTGGTAATGTCATGGTAAATGGATTGATTTGTAGATGATAGGTGATATGGTTCATGATATTTTGATCATTGATTGTATTTATGTGTATGATAATGAATGGTTTAATTAGGATATGATACATTTTCAGATGATGTTTTGATGTTTTATGGATAGGATGATGTTTATGGCATGATGTGATATGATGTGATCTCATGGTATTTTGATCATGAATAGGTATGTGATGTGGTTCATGGATATAGCTCACAATGTTGCATTTGTTTATTTGATTTTTGTTTTTTATGATCATGGAGATAAAATGTGAATATGGTTGAAGATGTAGTGAGAATACATAAATTAAATAGATAAAAAACTAAATTTTTAGGAAGTGATAAGAATCATGAGAGGTACATCTACATGAACCAATAAAATATAATAAAAGAAACATGATGCCTTTTCATTAGTGAGGACAAAAACAAAACCCAAATTTAGATTGGCGTAGTGAAAATTAGCCTTTCAAATGCTTCACATTAGTGTGCTTTGGTCGATAAATGGGTATCTTGATCACATTATGTTAAGTAAACTCATAATCCCATGCATATGATATATAGAGGGAGAGTGGGTGAAACTAGAACCTTTTTGTGAGACTAACATGCCTCCTTTATAGGCTTCCAAGAAGATAGTATAAGTAAGTCTATACTCATATATAAAGTGCAGACTAATTGATCCAGGAAGTCTACTAAAAAGATCTAATTTTAGGCTTCCAAAATTATAAATTGTATGAGATTTGATTGAGGCTTTCAAAATTATTTTGTTTTGCTTGTGGGTCTTTTTCTCATTTTGATTTTTCTTAGAGGGTTGGGGAAGCTGATCGATGCGAGAAGCTTCCAATAAATTACTAGCTTTGACAAATGCTTTATTTAACCATCCTTCAAGGGAGTGGTATAATTTTATATGCTTAGTTTAAATGCTTTTGATAGTTATCCTTTAAGGGAGCAATCTACCTTACATTTTTCAAATTTGAATAGGTTTTTGACAACTATCCATCAAGGGAGTAGTCTATGAATGCTAAGAATGACCCATGATTCATTTTTTTTGAATTTGCTATTGATTTTTCTTTTTTTTTATTTTGATTAACATAGACTTTCTTATACATGTTCAAGGGGTTACCTTTATGAAGGTAAGACTAAGAACATAAGAAGGTTACATAAGTGAAAAAAAGATTAGGTGACAATGACCATGGGAACCAATCTTGAAAAGAGATGGAAAGTACCATGAGAATCATGCCATGGATAGAGCTATGGTACTCATAGTTCAAGATTAGGCTATGAATGTGATGGATAATTAGATGATTAAGCTATATTTAGTTGCCCCTAAGAAAAGGGAAAATGAATGTGGTTGTATGGGATGAGCTTAACTTAGACAAATGGCGATTGTGACCCCTCTTTAACAATAGAAAGGATGAAGATACAAAGAATCAAGAGGCTCAGATTTTAGTTTTCCTTTGAGAGCAAAAAAATGATAAGCTTCTGATCCATACTTATGGGTTATGATGTAGGGTCTAATCTAATTGAAAGTAAATTTTCTCCTTTTGATTTTATCCATATTAGTTACATTTTGATTTTCCTTGAGAATGAGATCTCTAATATTGAATTCTCACACTTTCAGGTGTTTTTTATAAGCACACTAGATTCATTCTTGATAGACATGAAGATGATAAAGAACAGCCAAATGATGCTCATCAAGTAGCTCAAGTTGAGATAAACATGTCAGGATCTTAACAAGATACAATTGATTACTTTTGTGTAAGCAACTAAACATGGATTAAACCAAAATAACAAGTAACTAAAAATTAGAATCAGCAAAGAACAAGAGATACAAGAAACAATGAAAACTTGTATTAAACTCTTCTAAAAGGAAATACAATTGAAGAAATCTCTCTTTCTTCCACACCTCTCAGATGTATAGATCTCTTTCCCTTAAGAGTTTTCTCTCACAATTACAAACACAATTTAGCTACTTGAATTGATTCACCCTTTTTCATATCTACAAGCTATGAAGATCTATCCCTATTATATAGAATTAGGGATCATGAGCTATGCATTCTCAACCATCAAATATACCTCCTAATCAAAGGTTCAAATCAGTCCTACCTAAAATAGAAACACGGACTTACAACTAACAGCTTATCATGCAAACAATCTGTTCATCCCATGAAAATAGACTTTTGGAATGCACAGGTGATCGATGTCAGTCCCTGTCAGTCTGCACATGACCGACATCGACTGATCCATAACCGACGTCAACAGCCTCTTGTCGATCCCTGACTGATGTTGGTGGCTGTGTAAAACCAACAACCTTGAAATTTTCTCATTGGTGAAGCTTTTAGCTCCACAACTCAACAATCTCCCACTTGGAGATAAACAGCTACACCTGTACCTATACAACAACATCTTCTAGCTTCTCCATATTCAGGCTCAATATTGAAGACCAACAAAAGTTGAATGAAGATTCAACTTCTACTTTGTTATCGGTTTTGTTAACATATCAACAAGGTTCTTATCGTATGGATCTTTTCCAGCTTCAACTCACCATCCTCCAATACATGTCTAATGAAGTGGTACATAAGCTGTATATGTTTGGTTCTTGAATGAAAGGCTAAATTCTTTGCCAAATGAATTGCACTCTGAATATCACTATATAATCTACAACTCTCTTGCTCCTTTCCCAACTCTTCCATGAACTGTGTCATCCATATCATCTCCTTGCTAGCCTCCATGACTGCAATGTATTTTGCCTCTGTAGTAGACAAGGCAACAACCTTCTGCAACTTTGAAATCTAGCTTACTGTCGTTCCACCAACAGTGAAAACATATCCTATGGTGCTTCTCCTACCATCTAAGTCACCTACCATATCCACATCTACATATCCATGTAGAGAAGTATTTGACCCTCCATAACATAAATGCCTACTGCTGGTCCCTCTCAGATATCTGAGAATCCACTGAACTGCTTTCCAGTGTTCCTTTCCTGGATTGGCCATAAACTTAATGACAACTCCCAGTGCTTGGGCAATATTAGGTCTAGTACATACCATTGCATACATTAAGCTCCCAACTTCAGAAGCATATGGAACTCTACTCATGTACTCTACCTCATCATGTGAATTAGGACACTATTCTTTACTCAACTTGAAGTGTCTAGCCATAGGTGTACTCACCGGTTTTGCATCCTACATATTGAACCTCTCCAACACCTTGTTCACATAATCCTCTTGAGACAAAATCAACCTCTGATTTTTCCTATCTCTCTTAATACTCATGCCAAGGATTTTCTTTGCTTCTCCCAAATCCTTCATGGAAAATGTGTGAGCTAATTTTACCTTAAGCTTAAAAATATCCTGCATGTGTGACCCTACAACAAGTATATCATCTACATACAGTAATAGGATAATATATCTACCATTATCCAATCTCTTAAAATAAACACAATGATCAGATTGACATCTACTGAAGCCATGCTCAGTCATAAACCTGTCAAATCTCAAATACCATTGTCTAGGAGCTTTCTTAAGACCATATAAGCTTTTCTTCAACCTGCACACAAGCTTCTCCTTACCCTTGACCTCAAAACCCTCTGACTGATCCATATATATTTATTCATCCAAATATTCATGAAGAAACATTGTCTTAACATCAAGTTGCTCAAGATGTAAATCCTCAATAGCAACTAAAGACAATACAGTCCGAATAGAAGTCATCTTTACTACAAGAGAAAAAATTTCACCAAAATCAATAACTGGTCTCTATGTAAATCCCTTTACTACCAACCTGGCCTTATGTCTCATCTGTCCATTCTCACCTTCCTTTATCCTATAAACCCATTTGTTTTTTAGTGTTTTCTTACCCACTGGCAACTCAACCAAATCCCACGTTTGGTTCTCTTTCAAGGAATCAATCTCCTCATTCATGCCAAGCTCCCACTATTTATGGGTTTCTATCTGCATTGCTTCATCAAAACTCTCTGGTTTTCCACTATCAGTGGGAAATAATTAGAATAATGAAGGGGAATATCAAATTAGAGGTTTACTTACACTTTTTGACCTCCTCCTAGGCATTTGAAACTCATTTTCATCTTGCTATCTACCCAAATTCTCTGTCAGTGACTGATCTCGATCATCTCCTGGTCTATACCTGACTGACGTCGGTTCCTCCTAACTGATGTCAGTTCCTACTTGACTGACGTCGGTCACTATCTGATCGATGTCAGTTCCTGTATGATTGACATTGGTTCTTACCTGATAGATGTTAGTGCTTGTGTTTTCCTGAGTGTGAAAATTCTTTCCCGCGAGCTCATTTTGGATCATCACCTCATCCAATTCAACATTGCCCTGCTCAAAATTCTTCAGCTTCTTGAGTTGATCACTGTACATCACCTTCTCATTGAAAACAACATCATGGCTTCTAATAATTTTTTTAGTTCCTAGATTCCACAACTGGAATCTGAAATCTCCAAATCCATAACCAATAAAAGTGCACCTCATAGACTTAACATCCAGCTTATTTTTATTTTCCTTATCAATGTGCACAAAAGCTTCAAAACCAAAAACTTTGAGAAATGAAATATCTACCTTTTTACCTATCCAAGCCTCTTCTAGAATTCCACCATCTAGAGTAGTAGAGGGTCCTCTGTTAATTAGGTAAACTACAGTGTCTACAACTTCTATCCAAAATTGTAAGGGCAAACTAGCATGCAACCTCATACTTTGTGCATGCTCCAATATCATTCTATTCATTCTTTCAGTAACTCCATTTTGCTGAGGTGTCCTTGGAACCATCCTTTCCCTATGTATTCCACTCATAGAATAGTAACTATTGAACTTATTGATGTAGAACTCACCACCATTGTCAGATCTAAGGCACTTCAATCTCAAACATGTTTCATTCTCAACCAAAGCTTTCTATTTCTTAAAAGTGTCAAAAACATCAAATTTCTTCTTTATGCAATAAACCCATACCTTTCTTGTAGCATCATCAATAAAAGTAACATAATACTGTGATCCTCTAATAGAAGCTACCTGAGCTGGTCCCCACATGTCTATGTGAACAAGCTCCAACTTGTGCTTCCTCTTTGTTGACCCAGTCTTGAGAAATCTCACTCTCTTCTATTTTCCAAAAATACAATGCTCACAAAAATCTAGATTTATGATTTTCAAATCTGAAAGCTTACCTTTTGACTTAAGAACACTCATTCCCTTCTCACTCATGTGGCCAAGCCTACAGTGCCACAACTTTACATCTACATCTGAAGTAGATAATACATAAGGAGAATAATCGGTAATATAATTATATAAATAGAGAGTACCTACTCTCTTACCTCTAACAAATATAAGTGCACCCTTGGTAACCTTCCAAGATTCAGTTGTGAGAGTTATTGTGTAACCCTCATCCCCCAACTTTCCTGTAGAAATTAGATTCCTCTTCAGGATGGGTACATGCATGACATCCTTCAACACCCATGTGTTGTCATTCTGCAATTTTAGCTACACTTTTCCTTTGCCAACAATTTTACAAGGCTCATCATCCCCTAAAAAAACTATTCCAAAATCTCCCTGGACATAGTCATTGAAATATTCTCTATTTGGGGTAGCATGGAAAGAGGCACCAAAATCTAAAACCCAAGATTCTATTTTATTATCCAAAGAAAATATGAGAGCATCTTGTGCAATAATACCTACAACTTTTGCTTCTTCTTTACCTTAATGCTGATTTTCTTCTTTAACCAGCAACCATCAATCTTTCTTTGCATGCCCTATCTTTCCACAATTCCAGTAGGTTATTTTTCTTCCATTTATGGATTTGGATCTACCTCTCATCTTTGACTTAGACCTTGATCTCCCTTGCTTGCACTTCTCTTTTTGCCTTCCCCTACTTTCAATACTTAAAGCATTACCTGATGTTTCCTCTATGCTTTTCCTGTGAATTTATTCATTCAAGATTACACTAACAACATCATCTACTTTCAAGATATTTGTATCAGATGTAGTATTACTAACTACCATTACCAAACTATGCCAACTTTCAGGTAAAGAGCATAATATTAAGAGAGTCTCAATTTCATCATCAAAAACTATTTTGACTGAATTTAACTAATTTACTATTGCATGGAAATCATTTAGATGACTAGATACAGATCCACCTTCCTACATTTGCAAATTAAATAACTGCTTCATAAGATATACCTTATTTGAAGCTTATGACTTTTCATATAAATTTTCTAAAGTATCCATTAACTCTACCATTGTCTTTGCCTGTGACAAGTTGGAAATCACAGAAGATGCCAGGCTCAACCTTATGGATCCCAGAGCCTTTCTATCAATAACATTCCATTCTTCATCTTGCATATCTATGGGTTTGCTTGAAACCCCACCCAATGGTAAGTACAGATCTTTTTGATATAGATAATATTCTATCTACATCCTTCATAATTGATAATTCTTGCCATTAAACTTATCCATTCTCAGTTTACTTTCTTCTGCCATTGTTATACTCCCACTCAAACAGAAACCCCTGTGAGTGACCTGTAATCAACACACACTAAATAGATCTAAAACCACCTATTAGTGAACCCAAGCTCTGATACCACTTGTTAGGATCTTAACAGGATACAATTGATTACTTTTGTGCAAGCAACTAAACACAGAATTAAACCAAAATAACAAGTAACTAGAAATCAAAATCAGTAAAGAACAAGAGATACAAGAAACAATGAAAACTTGTATTAAACTCTTCTAAAAGGAAATAAAATTGAATAAATCTCTCTTTCTTCCACACCTCTCAGATGTATAGATCTCTTTCCCTCAAGAGTTTTCTCTCACAATTACAAACACAATTCAGCTACTTGAATTGATTCACTTTTTCATATCTACAAGCTATGAAGATCTATCCCTATTATATAGAATTAGGGATCATGATCTATGTATTCTCAACCATTAGATATACCTCCTAATCAAAGGTTCAATCAACCCTACCTAAAATAGAAACATGGACTTACAACTAACAGCTAAACTTATCATGCAAACAATCTATTCATCCCACAAAAATAGACTTCTGGAATGCATAGGTGACCGACGTCAGTCCCTTTTAGTTTGCACATGACCGATGTCGACTGATCCATAACTGATGTCGGTAGCCTCCAGTCGATCCCTGACTGATGTCAGCGACTATGTAAAACCATCAACCTTGCAATTTGCTCATTGGTGAAGCTTTTAGCTCCACAACTCAACAAAACATTCTTAATGATAATCATCTTTACAAATAAGATCACACAAAGATATTCAAAGAGAAGGTATTTAGACTTTACGAGGCAATATAACCTTAGCTCCAAACAATAGAGAAAAATTTGTAGCACCAGTAGGGTTTATATGTTAGCATGATATGCCCATAAGGAAAAAGGGATGTACAAGTGTCAATCCTGACCTAAGGCACTCACCATTTTGGTAAGCATGTTGTTAAGGGTTTTGTTATAGGATTTTGTTTGTCTATTTACTTATGGGTGATAAGGTGATGAAAATATTAGTTTCTAAATACAACATAGATACCTTGAACTTATTTATTTTCGAAGGATTTATCATTGTTGATAATGATCTTATGGGAACACCAAAGTGATAGATGATGTGATGGGTGATAAATTCAATAATATATTCAGATTTTGTCGAGACATGAGGAATAGCCTCCACCCATTTGGTGAAATATTCAATCATGGTGATGATATATTGATGTCACTATGAAGATTGGGGGTTAATTTCACTAATAAGGTCTAGACCCCATTGTGAAAAAGGATAGAAGCTAGTGTAAACTTGAAGGCTATGGCTAGGTTCATGGTGTAGATCAACATGTTGTTGACACTTGACATACTTTTTCACATAATCATTATAGTCTTGGTTAAGGGTAGGCCAGTAATATCCCAAACATAGGACGAATTTAGCCATAACAAGTCCACTAAAGTGGCCTCCATAGATACCATCGTGCATCTCATTGATGGAATGAGAGGCTTATAGACCACAAAGGCAATAAAAAAGGAGATCATCAAAGGCAAATTTTTATATGATGCCTCTCATAATAGTATAGTGGGAGGTTCTCTAGAGAAATACTTGATGTGCATTCCTAGAGAGTCTAGAGGGAACTATGCCAAGGTTAAGGTAGTCAAAGGTTTAATGATACAAAAGATCAGGATAGATCTCCTCCACATAAAAAATGGTTGGATCATTTGGGTTGATGTAGGAGGGTTTGATGAGGTGATGGATAATTACTAATAGCTTAGAGTATGAAGGTACTAATGAGATTTGGGAGGCAAGAAAAGCCATAGTGTTGACAAACTTATTGGTAGATCATGGGGTGGTTTGAATATGGTAGTGTTCAAATGATGTCAAGAGTTTTATGAATAACTATCTATATAGTTCCAAAATATCATTCTTACACTGGTATATGCATTTGACTTGATTGACCATGAGTTGGGAGTCATCAAAAATATTTATTGTTCTACATCCCTAGGTTAATGTGCTTTGGAGACCTATTATTAGGGCTTCATATTTGGCCATATAGTTGGTACATTCAAATTCAAGCTTAAAAGATAATGAAAGTGGGTCACTGAAAAGGGGGATAAGGATGATACCAAATCCCCCACCATGTTGACACTTGAAACCATCAAATAACATGGTTACGTGATTGGTGAAATCCACTTGGGATAGGCTTGTAATAGACTCATCTAGAAATTCAAGAGGAGGATGTTGGATTTATATTAGGGGTGCATAGACAAATTAGTAAGCAATGAATTTCCCCTTAATTAACTTCTAATATAATAACTCAAGATTAAACTCTAATAAAATCCTGAGCCACTTGGCCATATGCTAGTTTTGGTATGGCTTGGAGTGCATGTACTTGAGTGGGTCGATGTTGTTTATGAAAAAAATTGTGGTTAAGAACGTGGTGGTGAAGTTTGGTGGACACAAAGACTAAGGCCAAGAAAATTTTCTTGGTATGAGTATACTAAGTTTCATACTCAATAATTTTCTGACTTATGTAGTATACAACTTGCTCTCTATGTTGTTTATCTCAGTGAACCAACATTGCCCCTAGGGAATGGTCAGTGGAAAAAGTATATAGGTAGAAAGGGTGGTCATCCTTATGAGGGGTAAGGATAGGTGGAGGTAGAAGGTACTCTTTGAGTGCATCAAAGGCCTTTCAAAAATCAATATTACACTTCAAAGAGACATCCTTCTTCAGAAGGTGGTACAAAAGGTTAGACCAGTCTGAAAGCTAAGAAGTGAAATGATGAATGGACTAAAACATGGCTTGAAAACTTTGAAGTTTCTTAAGGTTTGTATGAGGAATAATGTCTATGATTTCTTTGATTTTGGCAAGATCAACTTTAATTATATGAAGGGAGACAATGAAACCTATAATATTTCTTAACAAAACCTAAAAAATACATTTATTGGGGTTAAGGTAGACATGGTAATGGATAAGTTGCTCAAAGATGATCTTGAGAATAGACAAGTGATCCTTTTAGAGTTTATATTTGATAAGAAGTTCATCCACTTAGTCCTATATAATCTTATGGATAAGGTCATGAAAGATATAGGTCATGGCAAATTGATAGGTTTCACTAGAATTCTTTAACCCAAAAGGCATGACTCTATAGAAGAAGGTCCCACATGGAGTGGTAAAGTTGGTTTTATGTTGATATTTAGGAGCAATCAAGATCTAATTGTAACCCAAGAATCCATCCATAAGAGAAACATCTCATGGCCAACTGTAAGATAAATAAGTTGGTGTTAGGTAGAGGAAAGTCATTCTTGGGGTAGGTGAGGTTGAGATCATGAAAGTCCACATAAATGCATAGTCCCCCTATGGTTTTAGTGATAGGGATGACATTCAAGACCCATTGGAGATAATCAATAGGTTGAATGAAGTTAACAAATAAGATATGCTAAATCTCTTCCTTGACAAGGAAGGTTATGTGAAGATGCATACATTGAAGCTTTTTCTTGATAGGTTTGGCATCACAGTGAGTGACTATGTTATGGGTAGTGATGGTGGTGTCAATTCTGGGCATATCATTGTAAGATTACGTGAATAATATGTTATTTTCTTAGAGGAAAGAGGAGATATATTGAAAGTCCTCATTATTTAATGATTGGCCTATTTTGATAATGTAAGGGTTATCTATAGTGCCCAAGTTAATATCCATGATAGATTCATTCAACATGGTTGAGGTCTTAGGAGGAAGGGATTTGTGGATTGAAGAATCTAGGGGACCAAAGTAAGTGAGGATAAAATCATCATCCTGGCATTAAATAATATTAATGGTAGGAGAGTCATCTTCTATCATCTCAGGATGGGTCAAAGGGATGATTATGATTTCCCCTCCTAATAAATCAAGGGTTTGAGGTTAATTATGTTGACAAAAAAAATTTAGGTGGAATGATGTCATCATCCTCACACGGAGGTGGAGGCAAAGTTGGTGAGGAAGGGGTATCTTCTTTAATAATGGTGGTGGTAGGTGGTTTGGGTTACTTCTTATTAGGTAGGATGAAACCAAGTCTATGCTTCTCATGAGATTTCTTGGTCTCAATAGAGACCAACTCATGTGGGGCATTTTCATACCATCTAAGACCAAAACCTTTCTAGGCACATCAATGAAGGTATGCCTTGGCAAAGCTCAGTTTTTCTATGTAGGAGAAATTAATGGTGAATGGTCATGGTGGAAGAGAGGTGGTAGGAGCATCAAATGATTTATTGAGTTCTCCATTGAAAAATTGTTTGACAGTTGGGAGGCTCGAAGGGAATGATAGTTATGACATTGGGGTCACATCTTGGTTAGTTGGTAAGTTACCCATACTCATGAGGAGTAGGGAAAGAATCAAGGGTGAGAAGGTGATACTCCCCCAGTGAAAAGGTGATGGAAAATTAATTCCAAAGGGTCTATGGTAGGAATTTAGTGTGAAGGTATAGAGGATCTAGTTGATACCTCATCGGTAGAATGGGATACGGTATCCACTTTGGTAGTTAAAGGTTAGGATTTAGATATTGAGGGTGTGATATATGGGGGTATGAGGACATCATTGGGGTGGTAGGTCATATTCCATGTTGAGAAAGGACTTGGGTTAGCTTGGATGGTGATGACCTAGCCTTCATGCTCAAACTTAATACAAAAATGGAGGGTAAAGCGAACACAACCTATGGAATGAATCCAAAGTCATCCCAACAAGATGTTGTATTAGAATTCACCTTCTACAACATAGAATAGTTTGGGGAGTGTGTAGGGTCTTATATGGATGTGAAGGACAAAATTCTCAAGGTAGTGGCCATGGTATCATTGAATGAGTGAAGGATGGTCAAAGATTTAGACATGACATTATCTGATAGGTCAAGTTAGCTATAGGTATGCGAATAAATAATGTTTATGCTAGCTCCCCCATAAATCATAACCTATTTGATGTGGTTTTGGTTGATGTAGGTAGTGATAAATAGAAGAGGGTTTGGGTCCTTAGGATGGATGGAAGGTATTTATGAATCCTTAAAGATAACAAGGTTGGAAATATAAAGAGACCTAATAAAAGTGGCTAGAGGTCAAGGGTCCTCAGGTTAGACCTAAATGGACTACAAAGCATCTATTAGTGCTTGGTGATGATGAGGGAAGTAGAGATCAACTCATACAATCTCATCTTCACCATATTCTAATGAAGTTGTTTGAGGATAACTATCCTAATGGATTATGATGGGTTCAATTGGGAGGCACAAAAGATAGACACTTTGGGTTTGGGTGAAGATGGATATAGTTGCATGAAGGTTGGTTGGGATTTCAAAGAGGGGTATGTCCAAGGGATATACACCTTAGACTTCCCATTATCTTTTTATTGTGCTCTCATAACCATGTTGATAATATGGATGGAAGGAGAGGTTGAATTGGAGGAGTGGTTAAATTCATTTACACTTCGAGGTGAGCATGGAGGAGTGGTTGAGTGTTGGGTAGGTACAATGGGTGGTTATGTAGGTATAGGATCCATAAGAGTTTCATATATTAATAGATCATGCTCATCATAAATCTAATGGATAAGGGTTTGGAGAGCTTTGTAGTTCTCTATGTCATGGTTTGGTGTCCTATACTAAGCAAATATTTGGTGACCATTGTACCAAGTAAGTTTTCAAGTGAGTGAATCAAAGGGTTTGATGGGAGGTAAGGTTAGACAAGAATTCTAAAATAACCTATATAATATGGTTAAGTAAGAATCAACTAAAGGTGGTAAATATGTAATAGTTTTAGCTTTGGTGATTGGGGTAGGAGGTTTCTTGGAGATGGGTTTTGTATTAGGTATTTTGGGTAAGGTAGCATGCTTGGTTGATGGCTTTACTTTAGGTAGGGGGTTGATGAGCTAGAGGTAGAAGATCACAAGGTAGGTATCCTAGGTACTATTGGTGTGGTAAAGAGGGTGCATCAAAAAATAACTAAAATAGCGTAACCAAGATAAGTAGAGGGGCTTTGGTGGAAGTAACTAGATTTCAGCTCAAGGTAGAGGGGTGAGGCTCTAGAATGGAGGGTAAAGTCAAGGAAGGCAAGATTTGGGCCTTACGGCCTTATGTAGTTTTGCCTCAGTCGTTAGTTTGGTTTGACATTTGGTTGATAGGATTAAATGGATTAGGTCTACTTTCATAGATGGGTGACTAAGGCTTGGTGTATGGAGGATGCCAAGATTCTTGGTAGACCTAGTTGAGATGATAGGAAAGGTTCTGGCTACTTGGGTATGAGTTAGCTTAAGTGGTTGAGGGTTGGTTTATTTGGTGTAGGTTTTAATTGGCTAGTTAGATGGAATGGTTGGTTAGGTAGATATGGTAAGATTTTGGTTAATGGAGGTGGTAGCTTAGTCAAAATGATAAAAGGTTGGAGGCTCTGATTGGGTAATGTAAGAGAAACCTAATTGTTACCAAAAGGTGGCTCAATCCATATTAGGGTTAGAGACAAATTCTAATTTTTACACTAGCTTAAAGAAAGGTTTATAGGTTGGTTTGACTCCTTGAATGGTAGACATGAAAGATAGGCCCCTAGGTGGGGACACAGGGATGTTATCCTCATCCTTTTCCTCAATTATTGGATGGGTGTCTTGGATAGATATTTCCCCTTTCAAAATGATTTTTGAAGGAGGAATAGTTCACGCAGTAGTTAAAGGTGAAAATGAGGTGTTAGTGGTTGGTTATTCCAGTATATTAGTTAAAAGGGTGGATATTGTCTCCACTACCTCAATAAGTGGAGGGGGAGAAGATGGTACTTCTTAGGTTTGAGCATCTAAAGGGAAGGTGACTCTATTACCTCAACAAATTGAATAGGTGGAGGATCAGAAGGTTATGGGCTAGGTGGTTCAGTAATGATCATATCAAGGATCATGTTAACTATATGGGAATCATGAGAGCATTTGACATTATTTCTTTCATTCTGGGTAGGGGCATGGTTCAAAAAAGGTTATCTAAATATATCAAGGGCCTGGTTTGAAGGTGCATTGGGTTTGTCTAATGTAACTCTCCTTTGTCAATGAGGGATTGAACAAGGCTCTTGAAAGTGTTACACCTACTAATATCATGTCTTATCAATCATTGTAAGACACATAAATCATTCTCATTGTACCAACTAGGTGTGGGATTAGAGGAATCAAATTGTTGGGGTAGATTTATTAGAGGAATGTGAATGATATTGGATTTCAATAACTTTTCCAAGATATAAGCATAGGATTCCCCAAGTAGTGTGAACTACTTCTGGTTGTTCCAAGTTTGGTTCCTTGGATTTTACTTTGAGGAAATATAGGAATTAGATTGGTCAACAAAAGGTGGGGTAGGTGGATTTAAATACAAATGTATTCATGGTTCCCTTATTCTTGGTGTTGGTATTGATCTGGTTGCTTGACTTGGAGGAAAAAGTCTTAGTGGTTTTATAGGTTGAGTTCTTGTTCTTGATCTTAATCCTTCCTTCATCAATGGCTCAGTTCTCTAACTTATGTGCCATGGTAAAATATTCATCAAAGGTTTGGAATATTTAGACACACAAGGTAGAGGAGATTTTCTTAGCACATGCTCGAGCAAAGATCTCTATGAGTTTGGGTTTGGGTAGGGAAAAGGATAGCTGGCTGATAAGGCTCCTCTAATGAGTAACAAAATTAGCAATAGATTCATCCTCAAAATATTGAATAGAATAGAGGTCAGTGATAGACACTTTCTTAGAGATATTGATTAAAAAATAGTCTAAGAAGGTTTGAGCTAGTTGGGTGAAGGAGAGGATGGAATGTTTGGGTAGGGCACTATACCAATCTAAGGTTAGGATAGCTAGAGACATGGGAAAGGTGAAAAAAAGAAAGGCATCATCATAGGTGATGAGATAAAAATCATGCCTAAATGCCCTAAGGTGTTATTGAGGATCCTCCTTACTTTGAAACTTAGATAACTTCAGAAGTTCCCATTGGGGGAATATGGATTAATAGGTATGAATGGATGGATAGGCTCATTTAAAATATGGTCATATGATAGGATGTTATGATCATCTAAAATGGATGACTTTAAAGTGGTCATTTTATCCATAAGCATCTTCATTAAGTTATCTTGGGGTTGTATACCAAAGGATTGTAGGATGCATATTGTTTTTGTGTTTGAGAGACATACAGATAGTGGGTGGATTTTGGGAGGATGCCATATATGAGTAAGTGGATGGTAATGGTTGGGTGGAATACACATAAGGGGAAGTAGAGTGAGGTGGTTTGGTAGTGGGTACATGCCCTTATAGATTAGGGATGTAGCCAAAAGTTGGTCTAAGGGGTGCTTATTGGGTAAGAGTAGTAGCTGGGTTGGTGACCCTTGTATTAATTAGTGGAAAGGTAGAGGGTATGGACACCATAAGGCTTTGAAGTAGAGTGGTGGTTGATATGTTGAAGGTAACTAAAAAGGGCTTGGTAGTGCTATAGGTAGGCACTCTTATAGCGGTAGAATGGTTATTAAGGGTGGAAGGTATAATGGTAGTGGTAGTTTGGGTTGGTTGGTTATTTATGGTACTTTTAAAGGAGTTATTAGTTGAAGATGAATTTTGGATATTTAAAGTTTGTCTAGTAATCATGGAAATAGAGTTATTCCCCATGATATGGGGACACATGCCATAATGTGGATCTACAGATGGGGTCAAAGCTAGAATATAGTAAGATGTGGTTGTAAGGTAATGTTGTAAGGCTATATGATTATTATTGAGGAAAGTGGAAAAGTTTTGATCTCCTTGAGGGGCCTCTCGAGGGAAGGTAGGACTTCATGAAGGGTGAGGAGAGTCTACTAGTTCGAAGGTATAATCCATGGATGAAGAGGTGGAAGAGGTAGGTTAAATTGGTGTTAGGTTTTGCTCTGCAAAGTCTCTTTTTTACTAGTGAGTGAGAACCATATGAGATAGGGGAGATGGAAATCACAAACAACCTCACTAATCAAATAAAGATAAGTCAAGAAAATGATCAAAAAAATCCAATCACACTCTAAGAGAGATGTCAAGCACTAGAATTTTAATTAAGCTCTCTTTTGGCTTATGCCTTAAAAATGTGAAAAGGAATTTGGTTTATAGGTCAGGTACTATAAAAGGCAAGATATGATTGGTTTTTGGTTAGTTTTGGTGCTCAAAATAATTTGTACTAGATCAGGTATATGGATGGGTACTTGGGGATATACCCCTCACTTCATGGTCCCACTATAGAGTCAGGGGCTTAGCTGATATACCATTTTTCTAGAGCTTATACTTAGAAAAATAATTGAGTGGGTTCTCCCATTGGTAATAACCTCCCAGTAGGATTACTGGGTAGGGTAAGGTTTACCGTTAGGTAATGAAATCCTAGTTGGGCCTTATCTTAGGCAGGTTTAGATGTTTAGTTTGTAGAAGTGATTTGGTTTGTGTAACATACGTGAATTATGATTTAATTATGATGCCTTTAATTAAGATAAGTGAGCTAAAATAAGCAAGTAATAAATGTATGAAAGAGTTTTATTTCAAGCCCAAAAATCGATTTTTAGATTTCATTTGATGAGTGAACAATAAGAAAGAAAAGGGGATATTGTCGTACCAAGCATGCTATAATGTTTCATGTGAATTTTCAATTTAAGTTCTAAGGGAGAGAGAAAATAAACTTGATATGGGTATGGTTGAAAAACTTGTTTGTTTTTACACGTGTTGAATCAAAATATTGTGAAGAGCTCCTCTTTGGCTTGGGAGGAAGACCTATAGATTATAAAGCACTAAAGCAAACTTATTTGTTAGATAGATAGTTGGGTAGATTGTCTAGCAATAGATATAGCCTAGAAGCAAGATATTTTGTAGGGGCTATCAATCCACACATTTTAAACAATTAAATTCATAAAATTGGAAAGAAGGTAATTTCATCAATAATCAAAAGGTATTTAAATTGAACACAAGAATGATTACGTAAGAAAATAGACTATAAATGATCGAATTAGTGATAGACTAATTAATACGAGTGGTAAGGGGTTAGGATATGCTTTATAAAATCTGAAAAAAGTTTGTTGACAAGAAAGAACACAAAAAATTAGGTTTGGTTGAGGGTATATGGGTGAAAACAACTTGCTAGTTTTCACTACCACAGTGACCATTGGTGGTTAGAGTGATCATCGACAGTTAAGGTGATATGTCAGTGCTCAAGATGACCATCAATGGTTGGGTAGACCATCAGTGGTTGAGTCAATCATATATGGTTACTATGTGAAGATTTGGGTTGTTAATTATTGAATAATGGGATCTAAAAGATGGATTTTGAGAGATGGATAAGGGTTGGGCTTATTACAAAATGGAAACAAGGTAAATGAATATTAACAAACAAGTACTTGTCTTACAAAAAGTTGATTGGGTGAGTGGTTGAAAAATTTAACCTATTGGTGAAATATGGCTTGATTTTGGTAGAATAGTGGTACTCAAGAACTTGATTAAGAGATGATAGTAAGTCAGATCTCAATAAGATTGTTGATGATGATTGATAATAATGATATCACTGATTCACCTACAAAAGAAAAATCTTGAATATTTGAGCTCTTGGTAATTATTATAGATGGATTTCTCTTCCATGCTTCTCTCTTCTTATAGGCATAAGCAAGAGGTGGAAGTCAAGGTGTAAGTAGGCCATCTAAATATAAATTGTCCATGCAAAGGCTTGTAACAAGATTTGAATGAGCTATATTTATAAAATCTTAGCAAATAGTTACATGTTCTTAGTAAAGAGGTGCATCTTGACTATCGATGGTCAAGTTTCCCAAGGGTGACCATCAATGGTTACCTTGGCTGTCAATGGTCAGGTCCCAAAGAAAAAAGTTCCTGAATGCTAGGTTAAGCTGATTTGTGAAACTAACTACAGATGAGCTTGATTAGGCTAGATTGCTCCCAAGAGGGTCCTAGGTAGTCTGGGGAGTTTATCAACATTCAAAATCATAGTGTGTGGATTTACAGTGTCTACACATAGTGTCCCTCAAATTGGTACAAATATTACATTACACTATGAAGGATATTCAACTAGAGATGATCACCATAAAGGCTTATGATAATGCTAAGAGGGAGTTTTGAAGTACTAGTTGTTTTCCAATCATTATTAGGTATGTGTCCCATCACACTTTATTACATATTATGGATATAGAGTTTCCTTATAACAAACATCTTGGTAATCCTTATATCCATGAAGTATAGGCAATTCTATCCATCTTGCATTAGTGCCTTAAGTTTCCCCATGATAGGATTGAGGTCATTATTCTTGCTAATCTACAACCTTATCAGTATAGTAAAAACCTAGAGGCTAAATTTCATAATTATAACTATTGTCTTGCTTTAGAATTCATTGCAAAGAAGAATAAGTAAATAGTTTTAGATCCACCAAAATCCAATTATATCAACCCTAGTGACCTTTCTTCCACTTCGATTGATTCATTCCCCATAAATCTTGTAAAATAGGTTATTATAGAAGACCTGGGCATTTCCACATAATGTCTTAAGGATGCCTTCCATGTTGCTAAGTTTCCCAAGTCTCCCAAAACATTTGGTAAACCCAAACCTTCCAAAATCCCTAATAAACCCAACCTAATTTGGCAAAAGAAGAAAGAAACACAAAAACCACTGATGGTATTTGTACCTACTACTTTTCCAAAATAGGATTAAGAGACTTTCACTGAAGGAGACTAGCTATATTCTAACAACATTTCTGATTATTTTTAGAATCTAAAATATCTTATCCCTAATTGGATCATGGATAATTTTTATTATACAAAAAAATGCCTTAGCCCATGAGCATAAGGAATCCTAGAACCTTTATCAATTGGTAAACCAAACTTGAATCAAGGTCTCAAGTTTATATTTCCTAAGGGTGACCTCATGAATTTTTATAGTGATTTTTCTATATTGACTAGTGACAAGACTCCTAATAGTGATATAATGTCTCATTATAATTTTTTCTAATGAGCTTGCTTACATGGACTTATTTGATTTAAAATCCATTATGACCATTTTATAAACTAAATATGTGTAAACACAATGAACTAATCTAAGCTAAATTAAACTAAATATAGAGCAACAAATGCAAAAAATAATAATCAAAACTTCACAATTGAGATACAAGAATCCTCCATTGTGATTTGAGTCTGATTTTCTCTATCAAGAATGTAGTACTCACTTCTCCAATGCAAAGGGAGAATGGATAATGTTTTGGTGTAAACTAGATAACTTTAACTCAATTTGATTCATTTTGGATGCAAGATATGATTATGATTGAAAGTATGCTTATGATTGTGGTGGTTGAGATGACCGTAGAGACCCTGTGTCTCTAATTACTGCCTACATAACCCATTTAGACAATGTATATGTGTGGATATCATACCATATTTAGTTCACCAAAAGGGATGATTATGATGGAAAAGGATTCTCATCATTAAAAATGGAGATGTGCAAGCTTATTTATAGAAGCCTAGAAAAGGATCCAATGGTAGAGGATCATTTGGAATTTTTTAATGCTCCAAATGATTAATGGTTGAAGATGAGTCCTCATCTATGAGGATGGAGACTGTTTCAACCTAGTGGAGGAAAAGAGGGGTTGGTTAGCTAAATTAGTCAATTGGATTGATAACTTAGAGGAGTCACAAGAGGTAGAGAACTTTTGGGATTTGGTTGGAATGAGGGAGAGAAAGGTGGGAGAGGTTTGAACATGTGGAAAATAAATGAATTAACTAATTAAAATAAAGACTATAAGGTGTACAATTAGATTTTTCAAAATGTTTGAATTAATCAATTATTTTATTTTAAAAAGAAATCTTAATTATTAATTTAATAAGAATGATTAATAAATTTAGATGTATTTTGACACTAAATGAAATTTAGGTGTCTAAATTTTCCCCTCTATTAAATGGTGTTGTGAAGCAATAATATTTCAAAGAATAGAAGAAGTAGAGTGTTGATGATATAAAATCAAAAAATTGCCCCAAATGAATGTGATGAAACTGAAACCCCATCGAGGGTTTGTGTGAGAAATGTACAAATGCTAAAAATTTATGAAAAGAGGAAAGAGTTAATAGATGAATGAAAAACCAAGTTAATTTAGAATTGATGTCAATTTTGCAAAATTTTGGTAACATAAAAGAGTTTCCCCTATTTAATTAAAAATAGAGTTTTGATTTGAAAATCAATAATTTAATCACTTAGAGATTTCATGATTATTATTGTTTTTTAATGACTCAAGAGTGAATTGAGCAGGTGTGGGAACAATATATCCCAACAATAATAAACTACAGATCTATAAATAAAAAAGGAATTGATTTTGCAAATGATTGTGGATTTTATGTTGATAAATGATTGAAAGAATTTGAATACAATCCAAAATAATTTGAATTTATGTTTCTATAAAAATGGATGGATAATGAGAAAACTATCATCAATAATATAGATACTCATTTCAATACTAAGGTTTGAAAAATTGTAGAGGGTGCCCATAAAACTATTTGCCCCTAGATGTTAAAAGCTAGATAAGATATTGGAAAAAGTAAATTTATCACTTTATAGACTACATTCTTATATTGTGCTCAGACTTAGGGGTCTCAAAAGTGACTGTGGGAATGATATATCCCAATGATGGTAAGCCATAGGCTAGAAAATAAAAAATATAGATTGTCTAATTTATGATAGGAATTTACAAAATTGATATTTGTAGGCATTGATAATGAGATATAACACTTTGATTAAATGACAGTAAAAAATTTGGATGAAATGGATTTGAATGGATGATGGTAGAGGTAGTGGTTTAGCTGACCCTAAAGACCCCATGTCTCTAAACGTTGCCTACATAATCCACTTAAACAAAGTCCATGTGTGGATATTAGGCTAGATGTAGTTCTACTAAAAATGGGAAGAGAAGTGATGATGCAATTTAATATTGACCCATGGATGTTAGTAACATATCTAAGGTTATGCTTTCACATTATGTTTTGATGATGGAGTAAGGATGAAATGTTGTGATTTTATCAATCCCAATCAACATATGCAAAATATTGAATGAAAAAATAAGGAAATGATTGTGGATGATTAATATGCAAATATTAACAAATAAATGAATCATCTACATGGATTAATGATGATAGATAAAAATATTTAGACAACATAGATGAGATAAGGATGAATGAAAAAGAGATATGACATACATATGCTTCTTCTAAGAATGTGATATGGTTTGATAGTTTCCTTGTGTTTATTTCATTCTTTGCATTGGATTTACAAAAATAATTCCAATTGAGTAAGAGTTGAGCAACCCAAATTTTTATATTGCATATGATAATATGCATGAATGGTATATAAAAACCATGATGACTATCTTGTAATATGCATAAGGACTAATATATTCAAAAGGACAAAACTTAGTGCATCATTATATGGAAGATCATAATAACACCATTAGCAATGCACATAGTGATCTAATCAAAAGAAACAACAATAAAGATAAGATAAAAAGAGATATTTGCAATAATGAAAATGATGTAAGTAAAACAAACACTGCATAAGCAATTAAACACCCATGATGAAAAAGAAAGTAAATGACTATATAAACAGATAAGCAAATGACTAAAACAAGTAAGTAAATATCTTTTTTGTATGTCCTTGGCTAAATTAAAACCCTTTGGCATATTAGACTTTTGATAATGTTAAACTATTCAATGGGTAATCTATATAAGGGATGACTAGGGTATGTAACTAAGGACAAGAGATTTTTTTGATTGTTTTTTTGTTTTGTTAGATGTTGATGGATTTTCTAATGTTTGGAATTTTTTTTGGTTTTATAATGTTTTTGGGTTTTTTTATAAGCTTATATACAAGGAAGACAAATAAAGGGAAAACCACATTTTAACACCGAGGAGTGAGTGGTATGGGATGAAAGGAATACATTATATATGGAGTATGGATGAATAGAAATGGATTGGAATTAAGATGATAAACTCTAGGGAACACATGAGGTAAGAATTAAGTGTTTAGTCATTAAAGTAGAATTTCAAGGATACACCAAGATGTTTCTAAGAACATGTCTCAAGATATTTCCACTTCTATATCAAGGTCAAAATGGGAAGAAGGATGGTTTTATGATGGAAAGGATTGGATGGGTTTTGGGTTAAATGGAGAAGGACATTTTTGTATAGGTAAGGGTATTCAAGAATGGTGTATGATGTTTGAGGATGAGTAAGAATGGTTTAGGGTAAGCATAAGATGGGTAAGTATGCTTTAAGATAACTTAGGATAAGTAACCATTGATGGTTTAGGGTAAAAGGATGGGATTAAAAATGTTTTAAGATGGGTAAGGATGGATGGATGATTCAGAATGCATATGATTGAAATGGAATGAGCTTGCCCCAAGTGTAGGGTGCTTGTAGATAATTTATTATTTTACACATGATGTCAAAAATTAGTTTTCATCATGGTACTTTCCCAAGGTTCCATATAAATAGTTTTCACCTTTGGATGAATTTATTTCTCTCTGTTTTTGATTTTTTCTTTTCTATTTGCTTTTTTTTGCTTTACTCTTTTTTTTAGCATCTTAATTATAAAAGGGTTCAATATGCATAATGTTTAACACTATTGATCTTTTATGTATGTACTCTAGATATTTTTCATCAACTTCATTTATTTCTATGTTGGCTTCTTCTAAATTTACTAGGATACCATCATAGCCTCTACAATAGAGGGTGCTGCCAAAAAGGGTGAAGCAGAAAGTATGTCAGATGAAAGATGTATGTTGAGTGCATGGAGGATTTTTATGGATGGAATTATAGTGGGGATGAATATATGGTTCATGATATAAAGGGTGAATGGGACCAACAATCTCACATTCATCAAGACTAGGAGTAACTACAAGTGGGATGATTTGAGAATTCAATGCTTCTTCAATTTTTTCTGGGCATACATCTTGCACTTGTGCTAATGAAAAGGATATATTAATTTTATCAACTATTGGTGCCTTATAAAGCTTTTCACCAAAGTATTCTTCTTGATTTTTTGATTGAGATTTAGATTTGGATTGTCCAATAGTTCCTCAAAGAGGTTTTCACTAAGGGACTCATCTTTTTGATTTTATATATTTTGATTTGAATTTTGACTTCAATTTTTATTTTGATCATCTGATAGTGCCTCAAAGAGTTATTCACTATGGGGTAGGGATTTTATATTTAGACTGTAGTATTTAGTTTGATTTAGGTACACTTTTTGTTCCTTAGAACATGTAGACATTTTTTGATGCTCTTCTAGTAGGAGACTAGCTAGGAAGTCTAAAATTATTTTATTATCATGAAGTTAACTATAAGTAAGATTGTTGGTCCCAATCAAAAGTTGTAGGATAATGGATTTCAAGATGGAAGTAAGGATTAGTAATGTTTATGAAAGGAGTGATGGAATAAAAGTCCTTGTAGAGACTATGAATATATCCTATTTTAATTATCGATGAAGTTACCTTAGAAACCACAAAAGTATAATTTCTTACTCATGGATTGTTTTATCTATAAGTATCTCTATCACTTAGGTACATGTTGTGGGGTGATGGGAGATTCCATAGGTGATAAGTAGTTAGGTGTTTGGCCAATGAGTGATAGGCTATGTTTGTTTAAGGAGGTTTCATCCAAGATAAGATCTTGGTCAAAAATAGGATCTTTGTCAAAAATGGGATCTTTGTCAAAAATGAGATCTTGGTCAAAGATAGGATCTTGATCAAAGATAGTTTTTTGGTCAAATATAGGCTCTTTAGTAAAGATGGGCTCTTTATCAAAAATGGCTGGTAAATCATGATTTTCAAAGTTAGGTTGATTTTCTATGGATTGGTTGAAAATGGATGTGTCAATAATGGGATCTTGGGAAATGGATGGAAGATTATGACCTTGATTTTGAAGTAGTATGGTTTGACTAGGCTCATTAAAGACATCTTGGCATGTCCCCAAGCTATGATTTTTAGATGTGGATACACTTGAATCTACCTTGATGTACCCTTTATCAATTAAATCTTGGATATAATGCTTTAGTCTCATAAAAAATTTATATAATGACCTTCAATTTTGTGATAATCATAATTTTCACTAGGTCTATACCACTTACGTTTTGGGACATTTGGATCAAAGTATTTGGTGTTTGGATATATGAATAATTTTGCAGTGACCAATTTTTGATAGAATACATCATAAGGTTCCCCTAAAGGAGTGATTTTTTTCTTAACAGGCATGGTACTAGTTTTGATAGGTTAGGATTTTTGATGTTGTTGTAACTTTGGGGGTGAAGTGATATTAGACATTAGGGGTGCTAGAATCATATTCCCTTTGTTAGTGTGATATGGGGTGTTAGAATCAAGGATATAACTAGTGGAGGGAGTCTTGGTTGGTTTTAGAAAATAGGAGGATGTTGATGCGGAATGTTTTTGGATTCTATAGATAAAGAGGTAGCTTAATCTTAGAAGGATAAATTTGTGAAAGTTGATGGACTTGATGGATTGGTAGCTTGATCTTGAAAGGATGGATTTGTGATGGTTGATTGACTTGGATTTTATGGACTCAGGTTTTTGAACAAATGTGAATTTATGTAGTTTGGTTCAAGTTTGGAAATGAGTTGGATGCAAAATAAAATGATTGATTTAGATGACTTTAGAAAGGTTGGATTTGATGGGCGTAGGAGTTATAAGGCTGATTTAGATGGAACATAGTTGGATTGGATTGAATGGGAGTTTCATTTATGAATGGAATTTGGTTAAAATATATATTTTAAAGTGATGGTGAATCAAAATTTTTATTTAGATTGATGTTAAATTTAGAACTAGATGGATTAGTGTAGAATTTTGAGTTTGAATTTTGGGTTGAACTAGATGCAAAATAAAATGATTGATTTTTATTATTATAGAAAGGTTTATTTAGAAAAATATAATGACTATTAAAGTTTGTATTTTATTTATGGATAGATTAGGATGAATACATTTATAAACTTAGATTTGGATTTGTTATATGAATGGTTTGATATTGATTCAAATATGCGTTTGAATCAAAATTGGTTGGATGGAACCCTAGGTTATAATATGGACTATTGGGATTTTGATTCAAGATGAAATTAGTCAAGGGATTGTTCCACATAGTCATACTTCTTAAAATATGTCTAAGAAAAATACTTGGCTCAACAATTAAAAAGACTTGAAATTAGACTCTAGTAAAGCTATGTACCAAAGTGACTAAAATTTTGATTGCTAATTAAATGATTTTGATATTTTAGAGAGAAAGTTATGATTTTCAGGATAACATTTAAACTCAAAAGAATTTAGTTGAAAAAAATGATTTTTTAACACATGGAAATACAAGGAAACAACAAATAAGTTATATTCTAAACAATTAAGAAATTTGCACAAAAATGTGAAAAATCTAGGACGAGGGTCTTGAACAACTTTTGGGCCTTTAGTTGTCACTCACTCATTTGTGCTCTTAGCTATGGCATAGTATTTCAAGGTGCTAACCATAGATAATCCTATCATGTCCATGAACCATTGAGTCTAGTATCAAGGGTGTGGGGAAAGTAACTTCTCAGCATTGACTATTAACTGATGTACCAAAGTCAAATGGTAAAAATGTGATCCTAGGATTAAGGTATACACAAGCATATCTAGGGGGAATAAAACCATGGATTAAATTGATAGATTGGATGCACACTATTGGTTTTTGTCCCAAAGTTCCCAACATAGCCATAGGGGTCTCAGTGTGTTGATAATCAACAATATTAGATCTTAAGTTAGCAATTGAAACCCTAGGTATTGGAGCATGAAATCCCATAAAATCATGTTATGCTTAAAACACACAACCACTTAGGCAATTGAAATAACTGGGTCTCAATTTATATACCCCACCGGTAAACAGGGTTTGGCCTATCACATGGTGATGAAATATTTGGTTGATAGAGCCCCTAAGAAAAGAAAAATAAAGAATTAAACACCCATTTTTGATTTCAAAGTCTTGTCACTAGTGTAATGCTAAATAAATAGCATATATAAATATTACTTGGGTAAATAGATAAATTGTGAAAATATTTCTGATGTTTAAGTGTGTTTACCAACATAATGCTAAGGAAAGAGCATACATATATTTCATAACTACAAACAAAGATACAAAAAGAGAAGTGATGTAATTACTATGAAATTAAAAATCAAAAACAATAATGTTAGAAATAAGAAAAATTGGCTTTTATATTGATTATTTATTGATTCCCTTTAACAAGCATCCTGTAAATAAGGTGTTAGATTGTTTACCTATGCTAAAAAATGAGATAACCTGAAATAAAAAAGTGAAAAACCATTAAAAACACATAAAAAACAAGCCTTTATGACAAAAATATTATTACACAGTCAAGTCAAAAAATCAAAATTACAAAATGACCACATAGGAAAAAGATAGAAAAGAAGACAAGCTTACTGAATGGTTTTGATGCAGAGAGTAATGATTTTGTTGTGAAGAGAAATGATTTTGTTATGAAAGATGGATATAAATAAAAATGTTGTGATCAAAAATGAAAATGTTTTGAACAAAGATAATTTTATTGGACCTTTTAATGATTTCACTATAGATTGCAATGATATTGCTATAAGATGTAACAATTTTATTGTTCTATACAAAAATTATATTTGGAAACAAAAATGCTTCCAACTTGGAAAAGCACAAAAATGTATAAAATAGGCATAATTTCACTAAAAAATTCTCCAAATTCATTATTACATTGGAAAAACATACAACCAAACATAAAATCTGAGACAACAACCTATAGTCCATACCAGCTCAAAAAGGAATGAGATTAAACGTAAAAGATAGACATAAATAATGAAAACTAGAAAAGCAATGTTATCTAAATGCAAAAGAAGAAGATGAAAATATTTAAAAGATGTGGATAAGTCCCACTAGGTGTGACATAAATGTATGAACTAAATATGTGCAAAGACAATGAACTAATCTAAGCTAAATTCATCTAAAACTAGAGCAACAAATACATAAAACAAAAATGAAAACTTCATATTTGAGATACAAGAATCATCTATTGTGATTTGAGTCTGATTTTCTCTATCAAGAATGTGGTGCTCACTCCTCCAATGTAAAGGGAGAATGGGCAATGTTTTGGTGCAAACGGGGTGACTTTGATTCACTTTTATGCTTATGATTATGGTGGCTAAGATGACCCTAGAGAACCCATGTCTCTAAGAGATACCTACATAACCCACTTATACAATGTCTATGTGTGGATATCAGACCATATTTAATTCTCCCAAAAGGGATGATTATGATGGCAAAGGATTCTCATCATTAAAAATGGATATGTGCAAGCTTATTTATAAAAGCCTAGAAAAGGATCTAACGATGGAGGATCATTTAATATTTTTCAATTATTTAAATGATCAACAAATTAGGATGAGTCCTCATCCTTGAAGATGGAGACCATTTCAACCTAGTGGAGGAAAAAGAGGGGTTGGTTAGCTAACATAGTAAATTGGCTTGACAACTCAAAGGGGGAGTCACAAGAGGTGGAGAACTTTGGGGATTTGGTTGGAATGAGGGAAAAAAAGGTGGGAGAGGTTTGAATAAGTGGAAAATAAATGAATTAAATGATTAAAATAAATATTAAAAGGTGCACAATTGACTTTTTCAAAATGTTTGAATTAATCAATTATTTTATTTTAAGAAGAAATGTTAATTATTAATTTAAGAAGAATAATTAATAAATTTAGATGTCTTTCAACACTAAATTAAATTTAGGTGTATACAACCATAAAACCTCATTGTTACCTATGCCTTTGCCATCCCAAACTCATTAATTGAGACCAACAAAATTTGGTCATAGCCTTGACGAATTTTAAAATGATGAATTTCTTGTAGAGTATGTGGGCCTAAGAGATGGATTTCCCATTAGTGATCATAAACAAGGCTTTGATTTTTATATAGATATTTATGCCTACTTTGGAGAGCATGCAAACTTTATTGGTCATGAAGAAGATAAAACATTGAGATATTTGGGTGCAAACCTCTTTGAAGCACTCATTGGTCAGGGAAAAAGTAAAGGAAAAGGCAATCCCTTGAGTGAAAACATATTTCAAGCACTCTTGGATGGGAAAGTTTTTTCATCCCTAAAGGATGCATAAGGTCCATCAAGTCATATCTCTCTATCTAGTACCAACATCATGTCAGAACAACAAGTCTTTGAGCATCTCACTCTTAAGTTTCTTGAGATTTTTGTTAGTTGTTCATTACCCGAATTGGTGGATTCATATTCATCACATTATCTATATATTTGGGAGGAACAACAAGAATTTTTAGTAGAAGAAGATCATGACCACATGTTGCCTACTATTCTAGAATATGGTTCCACACTCTTTGTAGAAAACACTGTTAAAGTAAACCTGAAAACATTTGATGATCTCAAAATTGTTTACCTTGGACTTTCCCTTATTGGAGAGAAGCAATATCATATTATATCCATTTTTAAGGATTTTATTGATAGTTTTGCATGGTCATATTCTGACATGATAGGATTAGACCTAAATTGGTTGTGCATTGACTTGTTGTCCATCTAAATTCCAAACTATTCAAACAAAAATTGAGGAAGATGCATCCACACATTGCTCTTTTGGTAAAATTAGAACTATAAAAATTATAGGAAGTAGGCTTCATTAGACCACAAGACTATTCCAAATGGATATCAAACATAGTTTCAGTCAGGAAAAAGCCACAGGGTATATGTCTTTATATTGATTTCAAAGATATCAACAAAGCATGCCCCATAGATGATTTTCCTCTGACCAACAATTACATGATTATTAATTTTACTACTGTGTATGAGATATTATCCCTCATGGACAAATTTTATGGATACAATCAAATCAAAATAACTCAAGAAGACCAAAAAAAGACTTCATTCACCACACCATGGGGAACATTCATTTATCAAGTTATGACATTTGGCTTGAAGAATGTTAGAAACACTTATCAATGTGTTATGATTGTCATATTCCATGACATGATGCATGATATTGCTTAATACTATGTTGATGGTAACCTAGCTAAATCAAGAACACGTGCCAGACATCCTGATGTTCTTCAGAGAATCTTTGAAAGACTTCATGAGTACAAGGTTTATCTGAATCCTAAGAAGTGTGTCTTTGGCATAACATCAGTAAAATTTTTAGGTTTTATTGTATCAAAAATAGGGATAGAAGTTGACCCTGCTAAGGTCAAGGCCATTGTTGAAATGCCTCTACCTTCAAATCTTAAATAGCTCTAAAGCTTACAGGGAAAGATCTAGTCTATTCATAGGTTCATTTCTCAATTGGTACACAAGTTCCACCCATTTACACATGTATTTAATAAAGGGGTCACATTTTAATGGGATCATGAGTGTCAATCAACATTTGATAAGATCATAACATATTTAGCTAACCCACCAGTTTTGAGACTGCCAACACCTAGACAACCATTGCTTATTTATATATCATAAAATAAACATGCAATGGGGGAAATCTTACCCCAAAACAATGATAAAGTAAAGGAACATGTAGTGTATTATTTAAGCCTCACACTAGTGGATTATGAGCATAATTATACACCTATTGAGAAGGCATTTTTAGTTATGGTGTTTGCATCACAAAAGTTATGACATTATATGTTGATGAACAAAACCTTTGTTTTGATAAACTAGGCCCCCTCAAATTTTAATTATCCAAAGAAGATCTCATTGGACGCATGACTAAATGGGTCATGCTCTTAAACAAGTTTGATTTTGAGTATTAGAATAAAAAAGCTATCAAGGGTCAAGTTATTGTTGATCAACTTGCTTAAGCTCCTATTATAGACACTCAACCACTCAAATTTGAATTTCTAAATGATTATATTATATTAATTGATCCAAAACATGAAAATATTGGTTGAAGAATATTTCAATAATACACAAATAATAATGCTATCTCTAAGAAGAAATTTTTTATTGCTCAAAATCGTAGATACAGCATATGCCCATCTCTAGAAAGAGATGTCTATTTTACTTTTTCAAGCTACATATCTATTTATACTTATTTTTTAAGGTAGGAGGAGGATGTGGAAGGTCACCAATATTGAGGGAGATGAAATGGTTCAACTTCCATGAATTAAAATAATACAAAATTTGAAAAATTACTATTTTTAGATTGTACTACTAAAATTGAAATTTAGGGAACTTAAATTTGGTTTTTTGAGGGTTAAAACCCATAAAAAATATCATTACATCTCACAAAATTCCCCTAATTCTTATATTTCCAATGGTTCAAACAGGGAGTCAAACAAAGCTATGGTGAAAAATTTATGGCTCCCAAAAGTTATGCCACCAATTGGGGTAGGACTGTCACCCGAATTATCACCTGAAGTGTTGTCCAGATCATTGACTGAAGTGTTGTTTAGATCACAAATAGAGGAAGTAAAACATGAACCTAAATAATGGAAACTATATTTTGATGGTTGCATCACTTCTCATAGATCTCAAGCTAATATTTTGTTTATTACATTGTAAGGGGTTATGATTCCCAAAATATTTCATATGAATTTTCATTGTACCAACAATATGGCTGAGTTTGAGTCACTTATTTTAGGACTTCATCTTTTAGTATAGTGGGATATCTATCACTTAATGGTTTATGGGGATTTATAATTAATAATCAATCAAACCATAGATCAGTATCAGACTAGGGATGACAAGCTAGTACCTTACAAGTATATTATGGATAATCTCAAAGCTCATTTTAAATCTTTGTAGTTTGAACAAGTACCATAGGCCAACAATAGGTATATCAATAAAATGGAAATAATTGGCTCCATGATACATATTAAAATTAGTACTAAAGAGTATTAGTTTCTCATTTAAAATCTTCTATAGCCTATTCTTATCTTACCAGATTTAGAAAGGGTATGTGTCATTGCTGGTCCCAATCCCCTACCTAAATTGCCTTGGTTTCAAGACTTTTATTATTATTTCCATGATCACATTTTTCCACCTAAACTTTCTAATAATCATCAAAAATGTTTCATTCATTACATATCCCATTATACCCTCCTTGGAAAAATACTTTATTGTAAAGGCTATGATGGAATGCTATTTTGTTATTTATCTTTGGGATAGTCCAAGCTAGTGCTTTAGGAGGTTCATGAAGGAATGTGTGGATCCCACACTAATGGTGTAGTCTTAGCTAAAAAACTCCTCAAAATAGGTTACTATTTGCCAAAAATGAATATATATGCTTGTAATTATGTAAGTAAGTGTGTTCCTTATCAACAACATGGAAATTTGATACACACATCTTCTTTGCCACTTCAACCGATCACTACACCATGGCCATTTTATAATTGGGGCCTTGATCTCATCAGGAAATTAAACCCAACATCTTCTAATGGCCATAAACATATTCTCACTACTACCAATTATTTTACTAAGTGGATTGAGGCCATTCCTCTCACTTATGTCATCAGGAAGCAGATTGTCAAGTTTATACATTACCATATCATCTGTCGATATGGTATCCAAGCACACATTATATCCATCAATGGTGGATCATTTATAAATAGAGATGTTAAAGGACTTTGTGCAGAATTCAAAATCAAGCACAAGAAATCCACACCATATAACCCTTAATTAAATAGACAATCTAAGGCCTCAAATAAAACCATTGTGGCCATACTTAAGAATATTTTCAATGATGTTGGCCATAATTATCACTTTTAAAATTTTCCTAACCTTTGGGTTTATCGCACTTGTCATTGAACCCCCACAAGATCCACTCCATACTCCCTTGTTTATGGTACATAAGCTATTATTTCAATTGAGATTGACGTTCCCTCATTATGAATATTCTTGGAAAATATTGAAGATGATGAATATTATAGAGTCTATTGATTGTAAGAACTAGAACTTCTTGATGGTAAGCACTTGGTTATCCTAGACAACTTGAAATCATATAAAAACATATTACGTAGAAGCTACGATATGGGCATTCTCCTTCAGGAGTTTGAAATTAGTGATTTTGTCTTGAAAGAGAACCAACATAACATAAATGTTGAATGCAATAAGAAGGCTAAATTTTAATCCAATTGGCTTGGCCCATATGTGATCATAGTAAATTATGGATTAGGGGCATATCAGCTAGCTACTCTAGGTGGCAAAGAACTTTTAGAGCCCATGAATATTGTACATCTCAATAGGTTCTATGCTTGATAGCTTTTAAACCATTGTCTATAAGACCCCTTACTTGGGGTGACTTGTGCTGAAGTCATTTTATCCCACTATTATATTTTGGACCATCCTATCTTGGACCATATTCTTTTTGTTTTGACCTACCGTAGACCATTCTCATGAGAACCACATTTTTTTATGACTTGGGATAGTTAAATATTTGGATCATTAGCACTCTAAATCATTTATATTCTAACTTGACTCATTTTATCCCATCCTAAACTATCCTCTTTTGGACCTTATTCATTATTGACCATTCTATTAGAGCCACATTCTTCTTATACCTTGGGCTATTATAACCTAGAATAATTTTATCACTTTCCCAATTATGATAATGATCATGCCTCATAGGCATTATGGACACATTTAATGCCAGTTCTAAGAATTAGTTTAGCCTAAATAGTATTTTTTAGCTTCTCCCTATAGATAAGTGAACATGGATACATCATCTCATGGTTTTTACCAACTTAATGGTTCTTCAAATTTCTTTAGTTTTACATACTATTCTATTATTATTTTGGTACTGCTTGGTAGGCATTTTTTCCTTAATAGTATCTCACTCTTATCAATTTACGAGCATGGGCCATTGTAATTGCATTTAGCTATTGTTTGAAATCTTACCCTTGGATGTACATCTCCTTAGTTAGGTAGTTCATTGGGCCCTTTGTAAATATTTCACTTCTATTCCTTATCTAAAAACACAAAAACATTAGAAAATGATGGACAAAACCAATAAAAACATTGTCTTACATTTTTCTATATTTTGATTTCCTACACTCTTGCCATTTTGCAAGCATTAATGTGAATGCTCTCACCATTTTGTGAGCCCATTTTACTTATTTCCTATAAAGAATCAATCATGTTTTCTTATCATCACTTTTCTTATATCCCATTTCTTGGGAGAACTACATTTGGCTTAAAGTTTATGTTGGATCTCATGTCCATGGAATTATGTAGGCATCATCCACTTATACATTGAGAGTCAGCTCAGCCAACCCCTTTCTTTTCTTTTTTTCCCCATTTTGTGTTGATTTGTTTTTTCCTTATCACTTGGAGGAAAGTTTGTGTCCTTTTTTCTTATTACGTTGTTATGGAAATTAATGCTTCTACTACATGTGTTCAAACTTTTATTTTTTGTTTGCATTAACATTGTGACTAAATCTTGTTTATGTGTGTTTATTTGATTTTTATTATTGTTTTGATTGATTCCTTGTCTCTCCATTCATTTTTTTAGGAGTTTGTGTTCATTTTATTCATTTTTTATTTCTTATTTTTTATTCTTTTGGCCTTTTATGTTCCTATTTTGTCTTGTTTTATTTTATTCTTTTTTGTTCAAATAAATTCTCTAACCATTTTGCAGCCTCATTTTCAGTTAGGCTTGAATTGCTTAGCCTTATGTTTGAATTCTTTTTTCTTTTCCTAAAACTTCTTTTTAGTACACATTTATCTTGATTATTCATATCTTGCTTTCATTTTGTTTATTAAGTTGTTCTTGCTCTCCTTTTATACATTCTTTTTCCTACTTAAATCCTAATTGTTCATATCTTGATTTTAAGTTAGGTTACATTTATGTTTTATTTTTATTTTTCTTTGTTTGCTTTTGTTTAAATGTAAAATAGTTGTAGCTCTGGTATTGATATTTCTCATAATTATCCTTAGCTATATGTATTCACATTTGAACTAGATCATCACAATTAAAATATAATGTCATCATAGGTTATGATGCATAATTTCATTTTTCTATATTAAGCACCAAGTGATTTGGCTTCAAGTCTTAAAATTAATGCAACTCTGATGGTCAGTTTTTAGTGCACCAATGAAAATAAACACCAATGGCTTACACACTCAAGACTTTATGCAATACATGCATCTCATGGCATATACTATGTGTCTAATTGAACAGTGGTCCATCTTTCTTCTATTCCTCATTCCATTTTCTCCCACTTTTGGGTAAACTACATTGGCTCTGAGGTCCATTTAGACTATGTAGGTAGTGCTTGGATACATGATGTATCTTGAGCTAGCTCAATCACCTTTATTCTTCTATTCATCTATTTCATCACTTTATGCATCCTTGTATGCCTTTTTTTCTAGCTTCTTCAATCATTAGACCCTCACATCTTTGTTTGCACCCACTCATATTTATTTTATGCATTAGGTATATACTTGAGCTATACTTTCCAATTTACCCTATAGCGGCACACAATTTAAGACCAATCACCAAATCAAATCATCCCTATTGGGGCATAATTAATTATCAATTATCAAAATAAACCCTACTAGGGTAAAATTACTTTATCAATTGATCAAATTTTCTCTAATGGGGTACATTATTATCCTCCTTAATATAGAGAAATTCTCTCTTGTTTATTTTAATTCTAAGCTCTATGGACTTTTGCCCTCATTTTGGCAAATTTAAAGTGTGTAACTTGTCTTAGGATCGATCATTCCCTCAGCACGTAGATTTCACCCTCTTGTGGGTGTGTTCAAATTGAGTTACTTATATTTTTGGATTGTATCCTTTCCACTTACCCTATCCTTGGGGCCAATTATATTCTAATTATATTTTGATCACTAAAAATCAATGCATGTAATCATTAGCTTATTATGGATTTAATCTCATCTATGGGTTAAATTCACTTTTTCTCTCTTTGTGAGAGTCCTTCCCTTTCTTTCATCCTCATATGTCCTCTTGAGGGGGCACCATGGGTCATTAACTTCCAACTTCTTGATTTTTTTTTTGAAAATATGTTACTTTCCCTGAGTGTCTCGCAATGTCTTCTTAAATAGGGGTAAAATGTAGACATCCAATTCCTAACACCATTTGTATTGAAATTGCCAATATTACTCAAAAATTGTGAAAATGCATGATTTAGGCCAAAATCACTTAATCATGCTAAATGGTTTGAGCTTGTCATATACAAGTGTCAATTTAGCCTAATGTATCCCTAAATGGGTCAATGTATTTTATGTGATTATTAACTTTTTTCAAAACATTTTGAGTCAAAATGATGAAAATTAAATTTAACCCTCTAAATCATTAAATTCTTCTAATTCAAAAGCACACAACACATACATGTATTATTTTGCATCCATAATGTCCTAAATGGGATATTGGTCCATATGCAACTGATAGCTTCTTCTAATTCCAATCTAGTCAAATTATAACCTAGTAATATGACATTCTGACCAATTTCATTAATAGTGTGCAACCAATTTCTAAATAATTGCATAAAATTTGATTAATCTCACTTAGGCAAATTAATCCAAATCAAGAGCTTATGTGTAAAATCCATGGAAGTTATTTAATATATTTTAATTGGAAATTGATTTCAAATATCTACATCACCAAATGACATCATTTGTGGGGTGGCATCCATAAGCCATAAATATCAAGTTTAATACCTCCCATGCCTCTTTAATGTCCCTTCCTTCCAAATATTGATAAAGGTATTTATGATTCAAGTCTCAAAACTTGATTTAATTCATGGATACACATCTTGATCTCAATATCGATGGTCATAGTTGATTCTGATCAAATTTAAAAATCTATAAATAGGAGGCCTCTCACTCATCTTTTTAAGCTTCATTAGTGTAAATTTATTATGCATAATTCTCTCCACAAGCCATTTGTGTGTAGTTTTATTATGATTAATTTGCAATAGGATAGCTTCAATATAGGCATATCATTGATCAAATATCATGATCCTAGTTTCATTGGTGCACTTGAGATGATGGATGAACATTGTCATTCATCATTGCTAAAGACTTGAGCATCAAATCAAAGGGAAAATCATGATTTGAGATGCATTTGGATGATGAGATGCTCTTGGGAAGGTTTAAATAATATTATTTCTTACAATAACTATTAATTTTCATTTGTAAACCTAATCGAAGGAGTTGGCTTAGTTATGTTCTTATACATTTTATTGACTAATGATTGATCTAACTCAATTTGTATTCCATATATACACCAACCATCAAGGCCTCTTAGTCTATCAAACTCCTCCATACACTGAGATGTTTCTTTTAGGTCTGATGTGTGAAAAGAATATATTAATATCATCTAGGCCTTCTATGCTTTCCTCATGAGATGCTACTATGTGAGGCCAATTCCTTATTCAGAGATACTAAGATAACTTTCCCCTTTTTTGCCAACTTTCATTAAATACCTTAGAAAAACCTTCATATTTTGTCACTTAATTCACCTAAAAAATATTTCAATATGGTAATTAAATAACTTAATTCTTTTATTTAAAAGTAAATAAAATTACACAACCAAAATTATAATTTACCCACTAAATATTCTAGCATGGTAATTAAATAACTAAATTATTTTATTTAAAGGTAAATAAGATTAACAAAATAAACTTATAATTCACCCACTAAATATTTTGACATGGTAATTATTGACCATATTTGGTCCAACTGGCCAAAAATTGGTCACCTTCTTCCCCTGCTATTCTGGGCCATTTCATTTTTTATTTTGCACAAGTTTGGAAATTTCTACGGACTCTGCAGGTGAAGTTTCTATGGATTCTACAAAGAAGATTTTCTATGAACTCTGCAGGTGTAGTCTTTTGGTAGATGAAGAACTATTTTAGAGAGTGTTGGGTTTTACAAGGCTTCTTCAAGCTCTTGTTTGAATAAATTCATAAGGAAGGTTGGCATCTTTGAACTATTGAACTGTTGAACCATTGAACCAGTTCAATGCCTTGGTTCAATCGACAAGTTCATTACTTCAGTTCAAAGCCTTGGTTCAATCGACAAGTTCATCACTTCAGTTCAAAGCCTTGGTTCAATCAAAAAGTTCATCACTTTGGTTCAAAGCCCTGGTTCAATCAGCAAAGTTTGTCACTTTGGTTCAATCAAATAGTTCATCAGCTTGGTTCAACGCATTGGTTCAATGCTTCAGTTCAATTGGATGGTTCAATCACTTGATTCACTTAGTCAGTTCATCAGCTTAATTTAATGCACTGGTTTAACATTTTTGGTTTAATATTAAATTTCAACGCAAAACTCAATGCAAAGTTCATTGGTAGGTTCAATCAAATAGTTCGATGCCTTGGTTCAACAAATGTTTGAACCATTGAATTGGTTCAATCAATTGGTTTAACGGTTGGTTCAAAGGACTGGTTCAAATAAAATTTCAAGCCCCTTGAGGTACAAGTGCCCTTACGGAGGGTAGGGAGCACTTTGAAGGTAGTCAAAGGATTTCAAGAAACACACAGAAAATCTTAAGGCATTGAATTCTTTCAGACTTTTATATGAAGGAATTCCTTCAAACAAAAAGACTTAAAGAATTAGGAGGAAGGCCATGAGATCAAAAGGACCTGGGGAAAACCTTGAAAGAAATCAAAGTGGCCAATTCTCGCAGACTTTTTGTCCATGAGAAAAAAATCTGTAGAAAAGGCCCGTAGAAAAGGCTGAAGAGACAAAAAGCCACTGAAGAGCAGGTGCCCTTGCGGGGGGCTCTCAACTAGCCAAATGAAGGGCATCTCTCTATAGTTGAAGGGACACTTCCCCTCCAGGAGGATCCGAAATAGAGGGTGAGTCAAAGGAAAAGGCCTAAAGGAATTTGCCAAGGATGGTGACATCCTGGAAGTCATCAAATTTAAGAAGATAGATTAGCCATTATTTTTCAAATGGTGATGGGTCTGTGAACATCATTTTTATGACAGAGAAGTAGCTATTTGAGTGCCAACAAAAAGCCCAAAGAAAAAAGAGAGAAAAGTGCCAAGTGTAGGAATAGGTAGATAGTCTAAGTGGTGAAGGGAGGCACCGATTAAATAAGTTACTCCAGCAGGTGATACAGTGTCTGCGAATTGATCATTAGGAAGTGCAAACGGCTAATGGTGCAACCTATTTTTCTTCATTTTTCATTAATGAGTAGACAACCCATGTAATCACCTTGAACGAGTGGTCTTACAAGTAGATAAATGGTGTGGCTCATAATTTCTCATATGATGTTTAAGCGGCTTGCTCTTCCCAATGATCAGAGCGCACATGGGTCATTTGCAAAAAGGGCACTAAAAGGCCTCCTTCCTTCCTCTATATATTGTAGACTTGTCATTTGGAAAAGGATCTTTCACATTTGTAAGGTGAAGCCCTAGCAAATTTTCACCTAAAATAAATAAATGCATTTTACCTCTATTCTAGTTCGATATCTTTGTGTGTGTCTGAGTGTTGGTTTTATGTTTAGTCATTTCTTCCTAATGCTTTCATAGGGTTAACACCAACATACCTACTGTCTATAAGGTGCCATTTCTATAGGTGATAAGGAGAGCTGTACCTGGAAGCACAGAGACAAAAAGAATCTACTATATAGTGTGCCCTTTCCATAACACCTATGGTGAGTCCCTATTTTATGTGTATTCCATTAAAGCCTCCCTATTAAGCTTCTTGCAGCCTGGTCCTTCTACCAATTTGAAGTGTACGTATGTGTTTGTTTGGCTTCAAGTGTGAGTGTGAGTAGGTCAAATCATTTGGTGCATCACCCCTTTTAGAGTAGGTTCTATTTTCCTATAATCCTTCTCCCTTTTTAACCCCCCATTATATATCTATATACATGTATTATCACTTATTGGAACAACTCAGATGCATCAAAGGGAGATATCCCTTACCTAGAGACTCTCCCCTCTAGCTTTGCCAATCCCACAGGTGAGAGGGGAGTTTCCATTGTTGCATGTGGAAGGCAGGAGCTCGGCCTCCTACCCGAGGTGCAATCCACTGTGTCAATAGTTATTGGCACACCTAGTTGGACTCAATTTTTTTATACTCAGTGAAGTTTCAGGATTGATGTTAGTCCTGTTACAGAAAAATCAACTATTTTTAGCATTTGGTGACTCCACTGGTAAGAACTTCATTTTTTTTTATCAAAGACCAGTCTGACCTCCTATGCCTAAAATCACCATGCAGTATGTTACCAAGGGTGTTCCTTTTGAATTCATTGAGTTGAATTTGAACTTAGCAAAGAGACTGAGGTTTGAGAGGAACCATCCTTATTCAACAAACCACTTTCCCAAACTTGTTATAAAGAACACATACGCAACAAGGCCACAGTTACATCCTATCATAGCTATGGCATTACCCTTTATGACTTTTTGTGGTCAGAGTCCTTTGAATCTCCAATGTTATGACCCAATTCCAAGAGCAGCCCTCATAAGTGTGCATTCCTTTGATGGAGAGGGGCCTATTATAGTCATCAAAACATCAAAAATATTGCTAACCTATGAAATATTCACAATGTCACTGAGGAAAATATTGTAATCAGATTGTTGGCATTGTCTCTCAAGGGCAAAGCTCTTGACTGGTATGGGACTTTGACTATAAATTCAATCAGTTCCTAGAATAAATTGGGCACTCACTTGATAGACCATTTTGGGGAAAAGAGTGATCACCTCTCACTTGCCAAGTAGCTGACTACCATGAAAAGAGCCCCACATGAATACATGCAGGATTTCAATGCTCAGTTTTAGAAGACATGGGATAGAATCCCCATTCTGGAAAAACCTACTCCTAGCTATTCTTTCCTTTATTAATTAAGAGCATTGAATAGTGATATCACTATTATGATACAATCCATGGGAGGACATGTGTTGCCTATCACCTATGACATAGCTATAGTAGCTAAAAATTGCTTAGTGCAGGTTGGGAAGATAACTCCTAGACCCCATATACCACTTTTCCCTAAAATGCTACCTCTAATCCAGACCGCTACTCCCACCTTAGCTCTTCTACCTAGCATAGAAAATCCAGCTTCTACTCCATCCAATGAACTTCATGAAGTTAAGAGTCTGTTGTAAAGTATGTTAAATGAACTTGTGGCTCTTAAAAGGAAGCAAGCTCAAAGCAACCAAACAAACCAAGGATACTAGTAGTATGGTCAAGCTCCTAGACCCCCTTTCCAAAATTACAATCAAGGACAGGGTCAGCTTACTCAAACTAGACCCTTTCAAGGCTACAACCTAGGCACCCCTTCATCATCTAAGGTTATGGTGCCCGTTTAAAACAATCTAGTGAAAGAACAACCAAGTTGTTCAACCATGGGATATGGTTAGGAGCAGGCTGTTTATATAAATGAAATGATGGTTTATTTCCTAAATGTGTAAGAAAATCAGGTAGCCACCCATTCCCAAGGTTTTGAGGCTCCAATGCAACCCAACACAAGCAGCAGTCAAACCCAGCCTGATTCTACTCTCATGAATCATCTGTAAGGTGAATTCTATTCAGTTAATTATGTGGGTGCTACAGATAATTAGGCTGACTCTGTTGTAGCCAACACAAGATTCAAAAGGAGAGTAATGGAAGAAGCTTAGGCTACTACCCAAATTTTAGCAACACCTTCTTCATCACATGCAAATCAAAAAGTCCCAAGTTTTAGATCATCAGTTGTACCTCTAGCTCCTCAGCCTGCACCTCAGGCTGTAAATAATTTGAAAGAAAATTTGAAGGAAGGCAACCCTCAAGTCAATGTGGTTGACTAGATGAATAATCTACACATGAACATCTCCTTGTGGGATTCGCTATCAATACTAGGGCAAAATGACATGCTGCAAAAGTAATTACATCAGCTAGATGAACAAGTTGTCCCAACAAAAGCTGATAATGTTTTGATGATGAATGGATAGCCTTCCACCTCAGGTCAGGCCTAGAAAGAAGAAAAGGTTTCTCCTTTTTATGTGTCCTTAGTCATAAGAGATTTATTGGTGCACAATTTCATCATTGACAGTGAAGCAAGCACCTCAGTGATGCCCAAATGTATAGCCGACAAGCTGGGATTGAAATACAAAGGAATGACCAAGGGAGTCCTACATCTGGATGGAACCCCAGCAAAGATAATTGGGGTGGTAAGAGGTTTGAGCTTGACACTACATGCTTGCCTAACTTTTTCAGTTCCTCATGATGTGGTAGTGGCAAATGTCCCTCCCTACTTTTCCATCTACTTATCCAAGGATTTTACATCCAAGATAGGTGACTACTTAATAGCAAATTGGTCTTATCTAGTTTTTAGAACAAAGTATGGGACTAAATTCAAGATTGAATCTGAGCCACTCCATAGAGATCATCTAGAACCTTACTCGCTCAAGGCAATAAATGTCAGCTATGCCATCATTGACTAGGAAGAGTTCCAAGTAGACCAATCTCCATTCTCTACCCTTGAAGGAGTTACAGACCTGCTCTTAGATGAATGGGGAAGTGACAACTTCGAGCATGATCCTTATAAATTCATAGAGGAGGTGGGCCTTGGAATTCATTGCATGCATGAAGAGGGTACTTTTTTACCAAATTTGTTGAAAGCCAGCTAGGAAAGCCTAGGTCTTTTGCAGTTGTTCTTTGACGATTCAAAAAGTAAGTTGGGAGCTAGTGGTGGAGCTGTGTTGGTCTCTCTTTCAAAAGAGAGGTATTTTTTAGCCTTTTGGTTCCAATTTTCTTGCACATGTAATGTCGCAGAATATGAATCCCTCATCCACAGTTTAGAATGGGCGAGGAAAGGAGGAGTCAAAGAGCTGCAAGTATTTGGTGACAGTGAGCTAATTGTCAATCAGGTAAGAGGCTAGAATTTGATGAAGAATTCTCTACTGAAGTCCTACAAACATAGGGTATGGGACTTAGTGCAAAATTTCTTTACTTTCAATATTTCCTCCATTCCTAGAGAGTAGAACAAGCAAGTAGATAAGTTGGCAACAGTTGGTGCCCAGTTCGATATCCCTCAGGAGATAGGCTGAGACCACAAATCACATCACTTGAAGGTAGTGATTTGACCCTCTGTACTTGATAACATCACCAACTGGTAGGTCTTCGACAGTGATCAACAAATAGTACTATTCTTATAGGAAGAAGCTGAGTTTGCTAAAAAAACTAGGTTAAGTTGCAACAGCATTATGGTAGCTAAATTGTTCAATTGAAGAACAATAAGCTTCCCAAAGGTTTGGTCACTCTAGAGAGTATCTTCAATGGAGATGACCAATTGAGAAGTGACAAGGCATACATTGCAACAAAGGAGGAGCACCATGAGAAGGTGTAAATATTCAAGGATAAGATACATTCACTTGGGAAAGTGTGCACAGACTGTGAAAGGTAGGCCTTCATCTTGTTGTGCAAGAATTTGTTGATATCTTCGCTTGGGAGTATAGTGATTTGAAGGGTTTTGAACCAAGTTTGGCCCAGCATACTATTGAGCTAGAAGAATGTGCCAAACCAATCAAGTAGAAGCACAGGCCTATCAACCCAATGATTGAGCCTCTCATGCACAAGGAGCTCACCAAATTGATTGAGTCTAGGATAATATTTCCAATCAAACACTCTTCTTGGTTGGCCAATCTTGTTCCTATCTAAAAAAAGAATGGGGAGATCAGACTGTGCATCAATTTTAGAGACCTCAATAGAGTCTCTTTGAAAGACCATTATCCTCTCCCAAGCATGGAGTAGATCCTTCAAATAGTGATAGGTAGTGAGCATGTCTCCCTCCTAGATGGGTATTCAAAATATAACTAGATTTTGGTGCAAGACTGTGACCAGCACAAGATAGCCTTTACAACCAAGTGGGGAATGTTTGCTTATAGGAAAATGCCTTTCAAACTGTTTAATGCTAGTGCCACTTTCCAATGAGCTATGGACATGGCCTTTCAAGTCTTGATAAATAATACTATGCTAGTATATCTTGATGATGTGATAGTTTTCTCCAAGGAAGTGAGCCAACACATGAAGCACCTTAGACAAATCTTTGAGCGGTGTAGAGTTCAGTATCTCTCTCAATCTGAGGAAATGCATGTTCATTGTCCATGAGGGAAAGCTCCTTGGTCACATTATTTCTTTGGAGGGCTTGAATATTGATCCAAAGAGAGTTCACTCCATCCTGGAGAAGTCCTTGCCTAAGCACAAGAAAGGCTTGCAAAGCTTCTTTGGCAAGATAAATTTCATACAGAGATTTATCCTGAACTTTGCAGAGATGGTCAAGCCTTTGACCTCTATGCTGAGGAAGGGTGAGGGGTTCACATGGATAGCATGAAGAAAGGATAGTTTTGAGGAAATCAAGTAGGCCATAGCCTGGGCTCCCACTTTGATCAGCCCTAACTTCACCAAAGATTTTAACCTCTACACCTTCGGTAATGAAGAGGTAATACCTGCCATGCTTACCTAGGCAAGTGATGATAACCTTGAGTAACCAATTGCTTTTTTTAGCCAAGGTCTAGAAAGTTTTGAAGTCAGATACACATATGTGGAAAAGCAAGTCTTGGCAGTCATATGGAGTCTGAAGAAATTCAAACACATACTGTCCAATAGCAGAATCCACCTCATGGTTCCACATCTCAGCATCAAAGATTTCTTGATCAACCAAGACCTAAATGAGAAGAGAGTAGGGTGGATCACTAAGGTGATGGAATATGATGTAGATATCAAGATCACCAAACTGATAAGAGGGAGAGGCCTGTGTAAACACCTCACTATAGACTTTAAGTAGAAAAAGGAGGATAGTCTACTAATCCATGATGCAATAACAGTAGAAGAACTAGCTATTATGAAGGATTAGACATCAGACATGAGGCATTTCCTTCTCACTGGTGAGTGCTTGTAGGGCCTTGATAGGACCAAGAGGAGATATTTCAGACTCCACTGTCTCCCTTATGTCCTGATTAATGAAGTATTATTTAAAAATAATCTCTCAAGAGTCCTTTTAAGATGTTTAGACACAGATCAGGCTGATAGGGTGATGTCTGAGTTCCATGATGGGCTAGTTGATGGTCATTTTGCTCCTATGGCTACTGTAGAAAGAATAATGAGAGCTGGCTATTTTTGGCCTACTCTTTTCAAGGACACCCATGCCTCGATATGAAAGTACCAAAAGTGTACACTTTTGATGGGAAGCAACGGTTGGTTGCCATGCCTTTACAGCCTATTCAAGTGGAGCAGCCATTCATGTAATGGGGCCTGGACTTCATAGGGATGATTAATCCTCCCTCCAGTGCTAGACACAAGTGGGTCCTGACCACCATGAATTATTTCACAAGATGGGTAAAAGTTGTTGCTCTGAAGGAGGCCATTGAAAGTGTGGTCCTAGATTTTTATGAGGACCTGGTGGTAAGGTTCAGGGTTCCAACAACCATAATCTTAGTGTAGACACCAAAATTGTGTCTACTCCCTTGGTCATCCTCTCCCCATTCTCTCCCCCTTGGTCCCCTTCATCCACTTCGACACACCTAACCTATGTCTTATTAATTTAAAATAATCACTTATTTCACATTAATAATTCTTCTCTCTCTCACCCTATGACCCATTTATGACCCCCATTTTATTCTCCCATGCCTATTTGGCCCCTCTCGACCATTTTCCCATGAGCCTTGACCCTGGCAGTGTGTAAGAATGGGCAAAAGGCTAAAATTAGCCTTTATCCCCATTCTACAGCCACTGATGTCGGTCACTATTTGATTGATGTCAGTGGTTCTGCCAGCGTCGGTTACCCTTAAAACTGCATTCTCAACCCGAATGCAGGATCTGTTATCCATTATCCATTTCCAAATTAGTTTTTTGTTATCCATTATCCAACCTTCTTTCAAGATGTTCTCGGATCCACCTTTTGATTTTCAACAATCAGCTAATCTTCACTAAGCCAATCCACTAAAAAAAATCTCTCTCAGGCACAGGTACTCTGCTTCAGTCACCTTGCTAGAAGTCTTCTACATCAAACATCTGCAACCAGTCTACAACACACCATCAACAATCAATCTGCAACCAAGTCTCCTACTCTCTCTTCAACAGGTAACAGGTAAGTATTTCTTTTGTGCTTTCATTTGTTTTTTGGTTATTGCTTTTAAGTGATATCACAACTCAGATTTAGACTATCAGACCACAGACCAGACTTGACTTCCTCTCGGAAAGGCTGAGAGGCCTTCCCATATCTGAACATACAGTGTGTCCATTGTCCCTGCAATTCTGCCTAGACCCCTGCACAGACCATTAAACAGACCTAAACTCTTTTAGACCATTTTGCAGCCCTGAAACCTGTCCAGACCCAACCAGAGCTCGTCCAAAGACCATAGAGCTGACCAGAGCTCATCCAAAGACTACTGCCCTGACCGATGTCGGTCATTTCTCCTATCGACGTCGGCAGTCTAACCGACATCGACGACCTTCCTTGACCAATGTTGATAGAACCACTGACATCGATGACTGTGCAAAGTAGATTGCTACATATCAGGTATGCATTTGCTTTTTATTTCCTTCATTTAGTCTTTTATCATCTTTGTTTTTGTCAATATTTTGTTTTTAATAGTGGACTGCCATCCTCTGAGAAGTCTTTTGCGCTTCTAGGACCAAGCTTTCACTTGGCAGTCCACTTTCTTGTCATCTAACAATTTTTGTGTTTTAGTCTTTTTCTCTTTCAGGTGTCATCCTCCACAACCAAAGAAGAGTGCCCGCTATCGTCTAAATTTGGTGCGCAAGTCCACAATCTGAGTACGTACAAACCCTCGTCTATTCTTTTTAGTTTCTCATTTTCCTTTCTTGAATGTGAAAAGTGAATCTTGTTTAGAAACATTTTGGCACACTCGGTGGGACCCTAGGGTCTTCTTTGGGTTATTTTCTTTCTATTCATATAGGGTGCATTAGGTTTCTCCTTTTCACCTCTTTCTTCTCTCTCTTCCAAAAGACATCATAAGTAGGATTAAAAAGAACTCTTCTTTCTTTTCTTGCATCTTAGACAAGTCAAAAGTCATACTCTTCAACCCTTTCTCCATTTGTCTTCATACGAACTAACATTTTGACTTGGGCTTAAAACACACTACATTTCATTTCTTCTTGATTACATACTTAGTCCACACCTAGTAATTAATAACTACATCATGAATTAATCATAGACCACTTTATGTTACACAACCAAATCACTTACACAAATCAAAAATCAAACTCACCTGAGATAAGGCCCAACTGGGATTTCATCACCCAGCGGATACCTTACCCCTCCTGGCAATCCCACTTGGATTTCACCACCAAGGGGAAAGCCCACTTTGTTCTTTGGCAGAGGATAATTTCTAGGGGACGTATATACTGGGTAAGCGAGACCAGCTTATCACTGGGCTCGTGAAGTGAGGGGAGCTTGCTCCTTAGCACCAAGCCACGTACCAAAACTAACACAGATTCTTGAGCACCGAAACAAACCTGAAACCATCCATAGACTACTTTTAGGACCCGTTCTACAAGCCAATCTTTCTACACACATTCTAAGGCATAAGACACCACGATCCTAATAATTTATTCCTAGGGATTTAACGTTTAGGGTATGCTTGTGTTCTTCATATTTTCTATTCTTATTTGCTTGTTTGAGCTTGTGAGGATGTTCTTTCTTGCCTTGAATGGTTTTGACTCACAGTCAAACCAAGGCTCTTGTCGACCACGTGAGGCATCAACCGCTTCTGCCTTCCCCATCCATAACCAGTCCTATAATGGAGTTTCACTCAGAGATTGAAAGAACTCCTACTCGATCGACCCCAACTCAGACCCCCATTGTCCTTGAAGGGGACCAAGATTTTGAAAGATTCTTGGACCTCAATGTCAAAGCCCTCCAAAACTATCTCACGAGGAACCAAATGCGAGACCTTTCGGGTGAAGCGGCGATGACATTAACACCATCCGCTACCCAGCCTTTTGCCTCAACCATTAACTTGACCATGGCCAATACACAAATTTTGGCCTCTTCATCTATTTTTGAACCAACCTCCATCGGGGTTTCATTACCCCCTCAACCACACGCAATTCAACCAAGTTCTACATCATACTAGAACTTGATTGTCTTGACTCCACACACTCTTGCACCCATAAATGCAAGAGTGTCTATCTCCCCTTTTGCCAATGCCACCACACAACCATCTTTGGCAATATCTAGTCAACTTATGTCTTCTACCTTCATGACATAACCACCCTTGGCCTCCACTTCTGTCCCAACAACTAGTTATCAATACGTTGCACCCATACAAGTGCAACCAACTACGTCGTACACCTCTTCGACCACCTTTCAATCACCTTATAATCTAGGGGGCACCCCATCCACCAATCCATCAACAGATCTCATCAAAATGCTGATGGACAAAATGTCTAGTTTTCAGACCTCTATTTCTAGTTCACACAATGCCCTCTCATATGAGCAAATTTGCAATGAACCCATTCATCCCTCTGTCCCTATCCAACCATACCCTAGCTAGTGGGAGCTTCCTAAATTTTCTCATTTTTAGAGTAAGGAAGACCCACAACAACATCTTTGAGCGTTTAGACATGCTTGTTATCTCATAGCCCATGATGATGCGTTACTTCTACGCACATTCCCCATGTCACTTTCTGTCCCCACCCTTGACTGGTATAGCTCTCTTACCAGACATTCTATATTTTCATTCACTCAACTCACCCAATTATTTATCAGCCATTTTTCTATCAATATCACCAAAAAAGTCTCGATCACAGACCTCTACTCCATCAGGCAATTTGATGACAAATCAATAGTCGATTTTGTCACCCGTTGGAGAGGCTTGATTAACCAGATCTCCTTCTCCTTGCCTCAACCTGAGCTCATCGAGCTCCTTTCTCGAGCATGTGCCAGGCACATCTCATCCACCTTGCAGATTCAAACATTATGCTCCTTTGATGAAGATTTCACTATGGCCCAAAAGCTTGAACTCCGTGCCATTGAAGAAGACAAGGTCAAATTGCGTAATACCAATGCAAGAGCCGATGACCCTTCTTCTTTCAGACCTTCTTCTTCCCACTCCAAACCCAAAGGAGTGGCCAACATGGTGGTCATTAGATCACCATCTTCAACAAAAACTGACCAATCTCAACCTTCTACATCTCTAAGCATCACCAAACAATTCCAACAATGGTACATCCAGCGTTCATACACTCTGCTTGGAGAATCATACGCTTCTGTTTTGAAAAAACTTGTCAAACAGGGGGTCCTCAATCTCCCTCCAATCTGACCACCTCAATTCGACCCTTCAAAATCCCTCCCTGCATGGTATAGGGAGGCTAGCTTCTATCACTATCATCGCATCCACGGCCATGACATTAACAACTGCCAAACCTTCAAAAACATCATTCAAGACATGATAGATAGGGGTGATCTCATCTTGGACAACCCAAACACCCCACCCAACCAGCACATCAACATCTTCAAACAACCTTTTCCTCACCATCCTCCTACTCAAAACAATGTCCAGACCATGACCAATGACCCTCAAGACCATAATATACGCATGGTTAACACTACCTCTTCTCTGATCCCTGACCAACCTCTTTCACAAGTGGAAGACCCTTCTTCCCCTATTCCTCCACAGGTAGAAGAATCCTCTTCTCTTGTTAGTCCTCTATCAACCTCTCTTATATTATGGGATGCCTTGACCATACCAATGCCATTAATCCCACATTCATCCTTCCTCCCACCAATGGAGGACCCTATTCTTCCTACTCCTCAACCATAAGTAGAGGGCACGATCATTCCAGCCCTCTGCCCTCTTGAGGAGCCGCACTCTCCTATTTCTTCTCCACCAAGAGAAGAACCAGTCTCTTCACCCATTTCGATTGAGGAAGACCCAGTCATAGTTTCCTCTTGACTTTTGCCTGAGATTGTTACATCTCATTCGCCTCCATCCTCATCTGAACCCAAATCCGTATCTAACCTCACCTTGCACAATGGTGGCCCTCAACCCAAACCAAAGAAGGCCACTAAACCACACTAGAGGACTCCTCCCCCACCTTCATCATTACCTTCAATTTTGGGCCCGCATCCATCCACTTTAATAGGAGTACTTCCTACTCCCATACTTCACAGGGGCAAGTTGCCTCCATTATCTCCTCAACCCATCAGACACATATTTCCTCCAAAACATCCAACACCTATCACCACCAAAGTGCCATCTACACGTGTGGCTATACAACCCACATAAATGATGGTACAACCAATGCCTCTTATGCCTCTCAAACCAAAGTCATCAACCCCTCCTACAATAAAACACACATACCCATTGGCAAGTTCTTATGCCTTGCTGTTACGACAATTGTTGCAGTCTTCTCGCATCAATCTCCTGCCTCTTAAACCATATCAATCCCTCAGACCAAAACTACCCTGGTTCGATGACACTCAGATTTGTGCATATCATCGCATGCTTGGGCATGACACTAAGCATTGTTGTGCCCTCAAGGTTGTCGTTCACCAATGCTTGGAGAAAGACACCTTTCTTCTCGACCATACTATCAACAAACCTTCAACTTCCTCACTATCCCACTCATCAACTCTCAGATCAAGACCATCTTGGTTCGACAACTCTAAATTTTGCCATTATCATCACACTCTGGGACATAACACTGAGCGTTGTTGCACTCTTAAAGCTATCATTTGTCAACACCAGAAAAAGGATGCCCTTCTTATCAAGGATCCTCTTGACCACCCCTTTGACAAATCATCAACACTGACCCATGCTTCTCAAACCTCATCACCTAAACTAGGATCTCCACGCCAAACTATGGTCCCTTTGCCACCTTTAACCCCCTTATTCAACATCAACATAGTCAATCTGACTACCAAACCTCAACCGACCTTGATCAAGCTGTCAAACATTCTTCCTAGCCGTCGGGGGAATTCAACGTTCAACCAAGCCTCGACCAAATATCAACCAAGCCTCGATCAAGCCTCGACTATGCCTCAACCAAACAAGCATCAACCCAACCTCGACCAAATATCAACCAAGCCTTGACCAAGCCTCGACTATGCCTCGACCAAATAAGCATCGACCTGACCTCGACCAAACATTTAACCTATCTTTGACCAAACATTCAAACTGACCTCAACCAGACCATCGACCAAACCTCAACCAAACATTCAACCGACCATTAACCAAACATTTGACCAGACATTAACCAAACAATGACCAAACATCAACCAACCTTTTAATCACATCATCCAACCCAGCATTGACCAAATATCTATCAACCTCGACCAAGCACCAACCAAGCCTTGACCAAGGATCGACCTCAACCAAACATCAACCAACCTCTTAATCATGACCTCGACCAACTTCGACCCAACATCGACCAAACATCAACCAACTTTTTAATCATGACCTCAACCCAACTTCTTCATCATCAACCAACATGTGACCAATTTGAAATGAAGCAAATGGGGCAAGTTTGCTCCTAATTGATTCAGACCTTGCATCATAACACAAGCATGGGCCAGGGACTTTGTCAGAACCTGAGCCCCTTTATGCCTTGCATCTTTGACCAGTTTACTATTAGTCAAGTGATTATTCACTTAATGTTTAACTTGAGCTTGATCCCTTGAGCAATCCCTGTCACCATCATTCCTATTTCCTTTTAACCCTCAACCCTAAAAACATCAGTCACCCCTTTTGTCAAGGATGACTGCTTTGTCCTAATAAAAGGGAAACCCTCTAAACCTCTATAGTCAAGTCCATGACCAAAAGTCCAGTCAACAAAAAAATAAAAAATAAAACTATAAAAGTGGGATGCATATTCCAAGGTCATAAAAATCTAAAGTGTAGACTGCTCCCTCGAAGGACAGCTGCCTCATCATTGTTGTATTTACTAGACTGCTCCTTTGAAGGATAGCTAGGCCAAAGTCATATCAAAAACATAAAAAGTAGAATATAGACCACTCCCTTGAAGGATGGCTATTCATAAATCTTTCTACATACAAAGCACTATCTCAGAAGCTTCCTGCATCGATCGGCTTCACAACATGACCATAGAGCAAGACAACATCCCATCCCAGGCTTCTCGCATCGATCAGTCTGCCACACAAAAAAAAATGGGTCCTGGACTTGGCTTGTCATTGTCTCAGGGTCTCCTATCAAAAGGGGCAATGTTATCTCTGCTCTAAAATGGGTTACCCTCTTCTAAAATATCACATCACCTACTCAAGGGATTTTGAGCTCATTTTAAATATCAAAGTGATTCGATTACCTCTCTAACACAATCAATGGTCAATGACATAATGCATGAACGGGGATTTTGTTCTAACAACCCCTATCCATGCCATCATTTTGGTCCTTTTCAATGAAAGAGCAATATGCCTTTCACTCCTTTTTACACTTTGGTCACATTCAACCAAACCAACCCAAACATTTTCAGGCTACCAACATGACATGGTCCATTTCACATAGTTTCTATGGACACTAATACACATGGAAACTATCAACCACTCAATTTATGTTAAGCATAAACCATTAATTGCTAAAGCATACATATACCTCAATTCATTTTTTGCATACATCCATCACAACTATGGAAAATTGCTAGGGATGAAAGACCCCTCAACCAATGTTACAAACTACACCATCACACCATTTGGAAAAGGCTGTAGCATCATCTTATCCTCATCATTTCAACACATGACCACACCAATCATCACCCATTTTGTCTCTTCTTCTGAACTACATTGGTCTGAGGCCCTAAGACCGAGGCTATGTAGGTAGCACTCAGTTAACACGACATCTTTTGGGGTTAGCTCGACCACCCTCGTTTATTCGTCTACCTGATGGACAAACCTTCTTTTCTCCTATTGACCATGACTTGACCTCGACCAAGACCAATCCATAACTTTGACCCTCTTCCTCCCTTTTAGGGAGAACTACATTGGCCTGAGGCCCTAACCACAGGGGCTATGTAGGCAGCACTCAGTGTTCTAAGGTTAGCTCGGCCACATTTTTTCAGCCGCCCATTCATTCAAACAATTATCTATCTCAGTCTCGTCTTGACCAACCACTTTGGGGATCATGCCTATCTCCTCTAACCCTAACCACTTCTAAGATGACTTTGCCTTGGTTGTTTTTGCATGTATGCTACCCCACAACTAGTTAGCAAACTTGTGCACAGACTATTTTTGACCCTCACAAGTATAGGATCACTAGCACGTTGATCCCCACTACTTGTGACATTTTTGTGTTTTTTAGGAGCACTTCCTGAGCCCAGGATACCTGGAACACGACGACCATTGGAGCTACAGCTTAGATTTAATAACCCAATCAGCTACGACCAAATGCTGGGGCCCAGTTACTTTAATTTTGGCACTCCTCGACCCTTGACCTGCGACAATTTGACTTGACCATCTCGTGAAGTGGTATGTGTGCAATCACAACTATTGCAGCGTTCACACTCACCATTTTTTATCCACTCTCTGTCAAATTAGCACTTGATTCCAAGTTCCCTTTCCTCGACTCCTGCTTTGAGGGGGAATACATCATCCCACCTGGGGCAACCAACTCCTATTTTTGTCTTGCAGTTCGTCTAGAATAACCAACAAGACAAAAAGGGGAAAATGTAGACACTAAAATCGTGTCTACTCCCTTGGTCATCCTCTCCCCATTCTCTCCCCCTTGGTCCCCTTCGTCCACTTCGACACACCTAACCTATGTCTTATTAATTTAAAATAATCACTTATTTTACATTAATAATTCTTCTCTCTCTCACCCTATGACCCATTTATGACCCCCATTTTATTCTCCCATACCTATTTAGCCCCTCTCGATCGTTTTCCCATGAACCTTGACCCTGGCAGTGTGTAAGAATGGGCAGAAGGCTAAAATTAGCCTCTGTCCCCATTCTACAGCCGCTGACGTCGATCACTATTCGGTTGATGTCAGTGGTTCTGCTGGCATTAGTTACCCTTAAAATTGTGTTCTCAAACCAAATGCAAGATCTATTATCCGTTATCCATTTCCCAATCAGTTTTCTGTTATCCATTATCTGACCTTCTTTCAAGATGTTCTCGGATCCGCCTTTCGATTTCCAACAATCAGCCAATCTTCACTTAGCCATTCCACTAAAAAAATCTCTCTCTCTCTCAGGCACAGGTACTCTACTTCAGTCACCTTGCTAGAAGTCTTCTACATCAAACATCTACAACCAGTCCACAACACACCATTAGCAATCAATCTACAACCAAGTCTCCTACTCTCTCTTCAACAGGCAACAGGTAAGCATTTCTTCTGTGCTTTCATTTGTTTTCTAGTTATTGCTTTTAAGTGATATCACCACTCAGATTTAGACTATCAGACCACAAACTAGACTTGACTTCCTCCCAAAAAGGCTGAGAGGCCTTCCCATATCCGAACATATAGTGTGTCTATTGTCCTTGCAACTCTACCCAGACCCCTGCACAGACCATTAAACAGACCTAGACTCTTTTAGACCATTCTATAGCCCTAAAACCTATCCAGACCCGACTAGAGCTCATCCAAAGACCACAAAGCTGACCAGACCTCATCCAAAGACTACTGCCCCGACCGATGCTGGTCATTTCTCCTACCGATGTTGGCGACCTTCCTTGACTGACGCCGACAGAACCACCGACGTCGGTGACTGTGCAAAGTAGATTACTGCATATCAGGTATGCATTTGATTTTTATTTCCTTCATTTAGTCTTTTATCATCTCTATTTCTGTCAATATTTTGTTTTTAATAGTGGATTGTCATCCTTTGAGAAGTCTTTTGCGCTTCTAGGACCAAGCTTTCGCTTGGCAGTCCACTTTCTTATCATCTAACATTTTTTGTGTTTTAGTCTTTTTCTCTTTCAGGTGTCATCCTCTACAACCAAAGAGGAGTTCCCGCTATCATCTAAATTTGGTGCACAAGTCCACAATCCAGGTACGTACAAACCCTCGTCTATTCTTTTTAGTTTCTCATTTTCCTTTCTTGAATGTGAAAAGTGAATCTTGTTTAGAAACACTTAGATAATGTGTTAGCTTTTTTGGGAACCAAAACAAGTGAATGGGCACTAAGATATGGTATATATCTCAGCACTTCATCCAATTACTACCCATAGGGGAATGGATTAGTTGAGTCTACAAATAAGAACCTGATCAGGATCATCAAGCAAACCATGGAGGAAAATCAAAGGACATGGCATGCCAAGTTGAAAATAGCCCTGTGTGTAGATAGGGTCACCCTAAAGAGGGTAATTGGCAACTCACCATACACACTCATCTATGGAAGGGAAGTTAGGCTCCCCATTTCACTCGAGTTGCCAACTTTAGACCTCGCTTGCCAGCTAAAATTAGAAGAAGGAAATAACATGGAGGTTAGGCTATGCAAGCTGATGGAACTCCAAGAGACAAGGGACTAGGCTATGGCTTCTATGACCAGCTACCAATAGCAAATGAAGAGATACTTTGACAAGAAATCTTTATCAAAAGGTTTCTCTGAAGGAAACATTATTTTGAAATGGGATGAGGACCGAGCTAAGCCTAGAAAGCACGCGAAGTTTGGTGCCTTATGGATTGGCCCATACGTAATCACTCAGTGCAAGTAGCATAATGCATTCTAACTCTCCAAATTGGATGTTGAAGATATGTATATTCCAATTAATGGGATACATCTTAAGCACTACCACTAAGTCCCTTTTCATCATTTATATATTTCCCTTGCTTTTCTCCTATTTTCCCTAAGTGATTTCTGCACATGTTAGTAGTTTTCTTAGCTTTGTGTGTGTTTTCATTTCCTTTTAAGGTAAATCTTCGTGATTGGTTCTAGAATTTATCAGAGCTATTGCTAATCTTTAAGTTACAATCTGACTCTGTGCCTAATGGATTTTGAGGCAACTGGATTCTAAGCATAGCAAGCATGCTTCCCCTAGGAGTCACCAATTTGTTGACCATTTTTGGTCCAATAGGCTAAAAATCGGTCCCCTTCTTCCCCTGCTATTTTGGGCCATTTCATTTTTGATTTTGCACAAGTCTGGAAATTTCTATGGACTCTGCAGGTGAAGTTTCTATGGATTTTGCAAAGAAGATTTTCTATGAACTCTGTAGGTGTAATCTTTTGGTAGATGAAGAAATAGTTCAGAGAGTGCTGGGTTTTACAAGGCTTCTTCAGGGTCTTGTCTGAAGAAATTCAGAAATAAGGTTGGCATCTTTGAACCATTGAACCATTGAACCAGTTCAATGCCTTGGTTCAATCAGCAAGTTCATCACTTCGGTTCAAAGCCTTGGTTCAATAAGCAAGTTCATCGCTTCGGTTCAAAGCCTTGGTTCAATCAATAAGTTCATCACTTCGGTTCAAAGCCTTGGTTCAATTGGCAAAGTTTGTCACTTTGGTTTAATCAAACAGTTCATTGGCTTGGTTCAATGCATTGGTTTAACGCCTTGGTTCAATGCTTCGATTCAATCACTCAGTTCAATCAGTTAGTTCATTGGCTTGGTTCAATGCATTGGTTCAACATTTTTGGTTCAATATTAAAGTTTAATGCAAATCTCAATGCAAATTTCATTGACAAGTTCAATCAAATGGTTCGATGCCTTGGTTCAACAAATGTTTGAATTTTTGAACCAGTTTAATCAATTAGTTTAATAGTTGGTTCAAAAGAGTGGTTCAAATGAAAGTTCAAGCCCCCTGAGGGACAAGTGCCCTTACGGAGGGTAGTTCTAGGTTCAAAAGCCCTTGTGGAGGGTAGGGAGCACTTCAAAGGTAGCTGAAGGATTTCAAGAAATGCGCAGAAAGTCTTAAGGCATTGAATTCTTTTAGACTTTTATCTGAAGGAATTCCTTTAGACAAAAAGTTTGAAGGAATTTAGAGGAAGGTTGAAAGATCAAAAGGACCTAGTGAAAACCCTAAAAGAAATCAAAGTAGCCAATTCTCATGGACTTGTTGTCTGTGGGAAAAAAACCCATAGAAAAGGCCTGAAGAAAAGGTCGAAGAGACAAAAGGCCACCAAAGGGTAGGTGCCCTTGCAGGGGGCTCTCAGTCAGCCAAATGAAGGGCATCTCTCCAGAGCCAAAGGGACACTTCCCCTCTGGGAGGGTCCAAAATAGAGGGTGAGTCAAAGGAAAAGGCCTGAAGGAATTTTCCAAGGACAGTGACGTCCCAGAAGCCATCAAATTTAAAAAGATAGATTAGCTATTATTTTTCAAACGGTGATGGGTCTGTGAACATCATTTTTATGATAGAGAAGTAGCCATTTGAGCACCAAAAAAGAGCCCAAAGAACAAAGAGAGAAAAGTGCCAAGTGTAGGAATAGGCAAATAGTCCAAGTGGCGAAGGGAGGCACTGATTCAAGAAGTTACTCCAAAGGTCGAAGAGACAAAAGGCCACCAAAGGGTAGGTGCCCTTGCAGGGGGCTCTCAGTCAGCCAAATGAAGGGCATCTCTCCAGAGCCAAAGGGACACTTCCCCTCTGGGAGGGTCCAAAATAGAGGGTGAGTCAAAGGAAAAGGCCTGAAGGAATTTTCCAAGGACAGTGACGTCCCAGAAGCCATCAAATTTAAAAAGATAGATTAGCTATTATTTTTCAAACGGTGATGGGTCTGTGAACATCATTTTTATGATAGAGAAGTAGCCATTTGAGCACCAAAAAAGAGCCCAAAGAACAAAGAGAGAAAAGTGCCAAGTGTAGGAATAGGCAAATAGTCCAAGTGGCGAAGGGAGGCACTGATTCAAGAAGTTACTCCAGCAGGTGATACAGTGTCTACAAATTGGTCATTATGAAGTGCAAATGGCTAACAGTGTGACCCATTTTTCTTCATTTCACATTAATGAGTAGATAAGCCACGTAATCACCTTGAAAGAGTGGTCTTACAAGTAGATAAACAATGTGGCTCATAATTTCTCATATGATGTTTAAGCAACTTGCTCTTCCCAATGACCAGAGCGCACATGGGTCATTTTTAAAAATGGCACCAAAAGGCCTCCTTCCTTCCTCTATATATTGTATAATTGTCATTTGGAAAAGGATCTTTCACATTTATAAGGCAAAGCCCTGGAAAATTTTCACCTAAAATCAATAAATGCATTTTACCTCTATTCTAGTTAGATATCTCTATGTGTGTCTGAGTGTTGGTTTTTTGTTTAGTCATTGCTTCTTAATGCTTTCATAGGGTTAACACCAACGCACCTGGTGTCTATAAGGTGCCATTCCTATAGGTGACAAGGAGAGTTGTACCTAGAAGTGCAGAGATAGAAAGAAGCTACTATATAGTGTGCCCTTTCCATAGCACCTATGGTGAGTCCCTATTTTTTGTTTATTCCATTAAAGCCTCCCTATTAAGCTTCCTGCAGCCTGGTCCTTCTGCCAGTTTGAAGTGTACGTATGTGTTTGTTTGGCTTCAAGTGTGAGTGTGAGTAGGTTAAATCATTTGGTGCATCACCCCTTTTAGAGTAGGTTTTGTTTTCCTATAATCCTTCTCCCTTTTCACCCCCCCATTATATATCTGTATACATGTATTATCACTTATTGGAATAACTCAGATGCATCAAATGGAGATAGCCCTTACCTAGAGACTCTCCCCTCCAGCTTCACCAATCCCACAAGTGAGAGGGGAGTTTCCATTGTTGCGTGTGGAAGGCAGGATCTTGGCCTCCTGCCCTGGGTGTAATCCACTGCATCAATAGTAATTAAATAACTAAATTCTTTTATTTAAAAATAAATAAGATACTTCATCACCTAAATTGGGCAAGCTTGTAGGTGATGAGGATTGTGTAATGGTAGGCTTAAGTTTAACTTGTATTTTATTATCTCAACAATCAGTTATTGGATAAAACTTGGTATAAAACTTAGGACCTTTATGCTTTTAACTCCACTCAACTTGCTCACAAGACTTCAAAACTCTAAGACTCCATCATTCTCTATCCTTATCCATTTAGGCTTGGCTTTAGGTAGTGATCTCTTAGAGAGTTTTGAGTATCTAGTTGTCAAATTGAATTGAATAATGGTTCCATTTAATAATAATTATATTTTAACCTATTAAAATTTCAAAACATTCAACTTGGTTCTCTCACAAACCATTAACACCTTCAATCCTTGAAGTGTCCTTTTTCACTTTACACCCTACCTATAGTTCTATTAATGCCTATAGGTCTTCTTATTGAGATCCAATATTCTTTAATCCTTTTACTTATAGATCATACCTATTTTGAATTTATAAATTTTAAATATCTCTTCAAAATGTTTGCATATTCTAATTAGATATCAATTATTCACGAATAAGATTGTGTGTATAGTGGTTCATGCATAAGGATTTTATACATGAGAGTTAGAGACTCCTCATTTGATCATATATTTTTTGGTGAAATTAAATATATTCATTTATATTTTAATTAGGGTAAAATGGTTCAAATTATACCTCCATGTTGTCAAGACACTCCTAACACAAACTTGGACTCATGAATGTCCACTCGTAGGCCTTTAGGTCTGTATATGACAGAAATACTTTATTGGACTTTATTAAAAGGTGTAATTGAATCATCACCATAATTATCTAATAATCCTAATATTTAAATGGTGTCTCATTCATTATACCATGGACTTATCATTACCACTCTGACCTAACATTGATACTCATACATGGAGAAGGTTGTTCAAATATTGTACAAGCTTTCCAAAGAGCAAGACACTTAGAGACTATAAAAAAGATTGAATTCCAAGGGAAAAAACATGAAATCCATGAATTTTAGTGATATTTAATGAATTATGAATCACCTTAGAACCTTAGAGAGTGACAACAACTAAAATAAATCAAAATACTTGTAGCAAGAGTGACTGAATACCTTATACTTGAGACACTTTTCCTTCTATTGAATACACTTCACAAAGATTATTTAGTTAATTAAACAACCATGGAAAATATATATTTTATCTTTGTAAAAATCCCTCAAAACCATTCTTCTCCATCAAATTTTTAAGTGGATAAATAGATGTAAAATTAGACCCTGCTTAGATGGACAAGGCATAGTGACATGTTGTCACTCTTAGCAATTTTTCATAAAGGAGGGGACATGAATATAAAAAAAAATTATACTAATTTAAATCTTATAATTAAACCTAAAAATTTCTAAATTTTCATCTCCTAACCCTTTCTCTCTTGGTCATACCATCCACTTGAATTTTGCCTTTCAAAGGTTGTGAATGATGGAGGAGAGAGAATTTATGAAGCATCTATATGACCTAAAAATTTGTAAAAATACTAAAAATGAATTTATAGAGCCCAAGGGACACTCTAAAATTGTTTTCAATTGACAAATGATCTTTCAAGGCCGTACAAATGCCCAAAAGTCCTTGTAAAGTGGCATTTTACTTATTTTATGTGTTGAACCTACTTTTTTTTAGTTTCTAACCATCCCTAAACATTATCTAACATCATGTATTTTTTTTAACTTTATTTAAATATCTTAACTGTAAAATGATATGTACAACACCTCCAAATAGGCCAAAATATGACCAAAATGATAATTTAGCACATAAAGACATAATAAAATGTTAACAATGATAATATGACCTTAAAGAATCATTAATACCCATTTATAATAACTATAAACCATGTCACAACTTTGAACACTCTTGAAAACACCAAGAGATTATAAATGACCCCTAAGACTAGATAAGTCATATGAGACTAAACCTTGGGCAAGGCTAAACAAGTACAAGTATGACCATGTGAAGACCATTCAAGACCATAAAAGACATTTCTAATGACACATACAAGTTTAAATAACCCTATGAAAGTTTCAATATATAGGGGTTTGAAATTTTTGATTTGGGAGTCAAAATTGGTCAATAAATTATCAATTCACATGAGTAGCATGTTTATAATGTTGATAAATCAATGGCCTTATCCTTTCTCATTAGGTAATGGGGTCAATTTTAAAATATAACTTAACACTTACCTTGGAACAAAATGAAAGTGGATGAACACTAAACAAAAAACCACACTAATCATGTGTCATTAGACACTTAGAGGAAGGAAAGATGCAAAATAAACAAGGAAAATTTTTATGTATGAAACACTTAGGGAACTAAAAACCTACTTTGATATGTACAAAAAGATAGAAAAAACCTAAATAACATGGATTCAAGTGTAACCCATTGACTATGATACTCAATTATTCTCCATTTAGTCTTACTAGTTAAAAGGCATTATGATCCTTGCAAGTAATGATGACATAGGGTCCACTCCATAATGAATCAAAATTTATATGTTTACTAGGCTTATCTCTATCAACATCCCACTTAGAGACAATATCCCCTTATTGGTATGTTCTTTAGATAAGTCTCTTTTCAAATTTTCTCTTCACTTGTGCTTGGTGACATTCCATGGTGTGCATAAAATGATTCTTTACTTCCTCCAAGGATATTATTTATACCCATATTATCTCTATAGGATCATTCTCCATCCTCTCAAGCTGATGTGCCAACTCAAGATCTAGTAACTCAAGTGAAATAGGTAACTTAGCTTCTCTCCCATAGACAAGCATATAAGGAGAATTACCAATAACAACCTTGGGAGTAATCATATCAGAGCATAGCGTTATCTTTAATTTAATATGACAAATCCTTTGATTATCCTATATAGTTATCTTTATAATTATAAACAAGTTCTTATTAGTAGAATCATATATCCCATTACCTTTGGGATAGTAATTATAAGAAGTACTCAAGTAGATGCCATATTGTCGATCATATTCCATTATTCTTACTCCACTAATAGCCATGTTATTATCATAAACTATGGTTACAGGTACTTTAAACCTTGTTACTATACTCTCATAAAATTCAAAAGATGAAATTTCATTATATTCCTTGAGTTCCACTACCTCTACCCACCTTGTGAAATATTATGTACCTATAATAACCTATTTCTGACCAACATTAGATGGAAGATTGATCATTTTAATGAAATCAAACCCCCACTGCATGAATGGTTGTTCAACTTGAACTGGGTGAAGAGGAAGGGATTAAATTCTTTGTTTACCTACAAATAGTGCACATTTTTGACACTTTACATCCTAAGCATATTCATCCTTGGATAGGTTGGGCCAATAATAACCAGCCCTCATTATTTTTGCAACTATAATTCTAGGTTCAAAATGACCTCTTGTTGGTCCATCATGGAATTAATCTAAGATTTTATAAACCTGATCTATTTATACACATATAAGTAGTATCCCATTAATATATTTTATAAAAAGGACCCCATCCACAAGGACATAAGGTATTACTTGAAATCTGAAGTATCTCCTTCTTGATTGATCTAAACCCATAGGACACTCACTTGTTTGAAGGAATCTTGCCATTTATTGTGTCTAACTTAAAGGAGATAAAGTATAAATTGTACTATGACCTTATTTAAATTACAAAACCATCTATTATTATTCTTTTATGTCTAATGACAGGTTCTCACATAGCCCTCTTCCTCTTACTAGTTTAGTGGCTTTCATACATCATATTTCATCATTTTAGTTATCCACCTAGCCCTTTTCTCATTCAAGTATTTATTCAAGAGGAATTCTCTTATGTTTGGATGGGTTACCATCACATAAATTTTTTTATTGGAGACCATATGTCTAAATTTATTAAAACTTATTATCACAACCAACACTTGATTCTCAACATATGTATACCTTTCTTCATAATCTTCTAGACCTTGACTAAAAAATGTTATAGCTTATTCAAGTCCTTAATTATTTTTTTGCATCAACATATAGGATATGGTGTTGGTGTTATTAAAATCATATAATAAGAAATCTTTAGAGAAATTAGGATTGATTAGTGTGGGTTTTTTAGCAATAGCTTAATTGGTGGCCTCAAAACTAGTTTTTCCTTCTTTGGTCCTTTAGAATGCTTGATTTTTCTTCAAAATGGATATTAGAGGTCTCACAAGAGTGTAAAATCTAGGTATGAACCTTATAAAAAAGCTAATATTTCCAAGGAAACTTTGTAAATACTTATTATGCTTAGATAGTGATACAACTAGAATGGCCTCAACCCTATTAGGATCAATAACAAGTCCATCTTCAGAAATAATATGTCCAAGTAACTTACCATTATGAAAAAAAAAAAAACACTTATTTGTATTGAGATAAGATACATATTATCTACACCTTTCAAATATTATCCTTATACACTTCAAGTGGTCATTGGAATTCTTGGAGAATATTGTTATGTCATCAAGGTATATCAATACCATCTCATTGATCAAGCCTTGGAAATCCATATCCATGTCTCTTTAGAATGTATCACCTACATTAAACAACCAAAATTACATTATATTATAGGCATATATCCCCCATTTGGTAGTGAATTTTTTCTTATATTGATCTTCTTCTTTGACCAACACTTGGTTATACCCTAAATAACCATCCAAGAGTGAGAAACATTGATAACCTTTTACTACTTGAAGTATTTGATCAATTGAATATAAAATATAGTTGTGTTTCAATGAGACCTTATCAAGTATATAAAGGCCACACATAACCTGATTTAACCACTTTTATTTCTCACATGAACAAGATTGGAAACCCATGAAGAGTGTTTGATAAGAAAGATGATCTTTGACTATATTAACTTGGTGAGTTCCTTTATCATGAAAAGCTCCACCTTAAGATTGATTGGAATTTTCCTTTTCCTTACATTCTTAGCATTGGGATCAAGTTATATTTTATGTTTGGCTAATGAGGTATCAGACCCCTTGAGGTAACTATACTCCCAAGCAAATATATCTACAAACTCTCTCATAGTTTAATGAATGCTACATTTTCTTATTGTGTACATACCTTCCCAGGCTTGAGTAATTTCTCCTTGAAGATATCCACCCTCTAAGGGTGCTCTTATTTGGTGAAGATTATTAATTTATCTCTTCTCATTTGATCACTTTCATTGAATATACTTTCAAGAGTAACCAATCATTTAATAAGTTTGTTAGACCTTAATTGTACAATTCATTCCCCATATTTATGTTTTAGCTTGGCCTAGTTTTTGCAAGAGAACTCAACCTCATGTTTTAGGAAAAATTTTATTTATTTTTCAATTTCAAACATTTTCCAACTTACATCATTATTTGGTATGAAAGGCCTTACAACTACCATGATGTGTGATTGAAATTTTGGATTCTTGACATCATTGGGAATGTCAAATTGTGCTCTAACTGATTCCAACCTATTAGCATGTTTATTATCTTCCCTTTGGAGTTATTATATGTCAAAATATTTAAATTATTAAATAATATCCCATTATCTATGCTTATATAACTTTAACAAAGTGTTCTTAGATGCACTCATACCTCTTACTTGGTGTAGAACTAGTTCACTATCTCCAATGGCTTGAACTTGTTTGATTCCTCTCTCTTTTTCTCATTGAAGCCTATGAATGAGAGATTCATAATCTAATATATATCAAAAACAACTAAATTTAAATCTAATATCTGAGTAGTACCATTCATTTTATGGAGAAACAAGCATTATTCTAGCACTTACTCCATTCTTTCTTCTTGAGCCATCAAAAAACAACTTCCACAAACCATCATCATCATAATTTGGATTAGAAAGAGAAGGTATTGTTGTACCTTATTAATTTAAACAATATACTCTAAAACAAACCTCTTTAATCCATCTATATGGATCAAAATCATGATTTTATTCCCCCCATTCATTAAAGAAGAGGTCTGAAATGTCTTCAAGAGGAATAACCAGTTCTTGATCCATGGGTTGATCTTATTTAGCAATAATGGCACAGTTAACATTAGTTACATTTGGTTTGTATGGATCAATTTAAACCTTGAGATAGTTTCTAATATTATAGTAACTTTGGTGCCATATCTTATCCTAAAGGCCATGTAAGATCAATCTGATGATAAGTAACCACCTATATTTGTCATGAAGTTCCTTGATAAATAAAGGGAAAATTATGGTGGTAGATCAACCACAAATACATATTGAGTAATATATAATTTATGACAATCATGAAGAGTTAGATTAAAACCCTTGAAAACACCAATTGTCTTAGTATTTGATCTATCTAGTTACAACACACCTTTAGCATGAGGTTCATACTTGAGGCCTAGTTTGTTTGCAATTTACTTTAGCATGACTAAGTTATTATCCCCACTATCTATCATGAAAATTTTCACCAAAAAATCATCAATTATGATTGAAATATATAATGGAGGATGTTTTTTTACTTTACCTTATTATGGCTCATTAATTTGAGATGTGTTTTCATATATAGCAGTAGCTTTCATTGCTTCTCTTAATGATAGATTGAGCTTAGATATTTCTTTTTAAAATGTATCCCTTTTCCTCATTATTTAAAAAGTGTAGCACATAGGTATACTGACATCAATATTTTTCATTTTATATACTATATTAAGAGAATAAACATCAATCTTTGACTATCCTCTAGCATTTATAGTGTCACCTTAGACCTACTTGTTTTGATGTACAAAAGTACCTTTCTCATTCTTATTTATTTGAGATTATTGATCCTTGAGAGGTAAATTAGGATATCTCACCTCTTTAATCATGTATGGAAATTCATTTGAATCTTTTCCACTCTCTTTTATCTCTTCAACAACTCTTCTTTTAGACCTAGTGTTGGCTGCAACTGAATTATCTATCCTTCTACTTGTGTTGCCCACCTTATTTACTTCACAATAGTCCTCTTATTTAAAGTTAAAAAGTGTATAAATTGATTTAACATGATATACAATAATCATAACCTAATTATAAACTTCATATTATGTCATGAAAGGAATTTTTTTTTTGTGCCACATAATTTTGACTCAATGTTCCATCTTGATTGGTAGATTGCTCATAAGATTGATTCCTTTGAGGGGGACATTATTTCTCTTGTATTAGATTATTCTAAGTTGGTACCAATTTCTTGAAATAGACACTGAATTTGGATTGAAACGTATATATGGTCTAATATTAGTGATAATATCTTGTCCTTAAACATTTCCTTGAAAGGGTAGCCTATTTGATTAATAAGGATGATGAGATTCATATTGACATTAGTAAGGCATATGAAATTGATTTTATTTCCTTTCCATTAACATGAATTTATTTTCAAGAGTTTTAATAAGTCATGTTAGTTTTCTAGGTTTCACCCTTGCTAAGGATAAGATTGTTCATGTCCAAACCTCAAACCTAGGCTAACATGAGAATGACCCTAGGCTATGGGTTACCTAATATGTAGGTCAAACATCTACATTTTATGAGGATAGCCCTTTTATTTTTCATTTTAATGATATATCTAAGTCCTAATGTGTTGGGATGAAAAGGGTAAATAATATTGGATGAAGGAAAACCTATCCTAAAGTGGTGATGCATCATGATGATAATTCCATCCTCTCAACTCATCTTAGACTCTTGACACACTAATAGACAATGCATAGAGATGAGAGACTATATCCAATGACTTTTAAGAAACCATATTTCATCTAGAGGTTAGTTTAATGACTAAAGTGAGAGGGTATAGAGAATAAGGTCTGGTTCAAGGCACTTACAATCTAATTTCCACTCCAAACTTGAGCTATCATCTTCATAACACACTAGAAAACCTACCAAGAAACTTGTTAACACCTAGGTGTAACTTGGACCTACAAAAGGGAATGTCATACCACTATTGCATATCAAGACAATCATTAGCACATAAATTATAGATCATAAATAAGCTAAAAATTCTCTATTCATCATTCCAAGAGGTGCATAAGAACAAGTACTAGTAGAGTTTCCTCATACAAGCCTAAGGGATACAATACAAGGCATAAAACCCCCAATATATAACAAAAATGGAGAGATAAAAGGATAAATTTAGTGTGTTAAGTGAGAGAAATAGGTCTTAAATAACCAAGGTCTACTCCATGTAGTTGTGACATCAGTTATACAGTATCTTCTTCAACTCTCTCATGCATTGGTATCCCTAATGGCTCTTTCTTGGCATTGGAGTGAGGGTAGTGAAGGCCAAGTTAGCATCAATTATCCTTGTTAAAGCATTGACCATACTTAAAATATTCCATCACTCCTCCCAATGTTAGTTACATGGCATAAATGTGTGTGATTAAACTTCCTAAGAGGTATTGAGTAGCCTATTAGTCTTTGTGCATGTGGACCAAGCCTTGAAACTGCCTCCACTTTGCACACTAGCCTTGAAAGTGGATTATTTTCCCTTGAATGGTTAGTTACTAGGTGTAACATCTTTGCATTAACTCATTTTATTAGTCCTTCAATACTAATTTGATCCCTCTTATTGACCAAATAGGCCAAATAGGCCAATTAGGCATATCTACCTAAGTATTGGTGTATGAATACCATGAAAGTCTATAGGAAATATTGATAACCTATGTATATGTGTGATTTATACATGAACAAACATCATCAACCATGATATAGACTTACACAAGTTTTAAGTACTTGAAATTCTATTTCTCCTAGTTGATTGGTTCACCTTCTTTTAGCATTTGTAGAATGGCAGTGTTGAAATGAGTTACAGAGGTGTTTTTAGGGAAACCCTTGAGTATATTATGACTTGAGAAGTTTAATCAAGTCTTAAACCATCCACTTCAAGGATTAGAATAATTCTAGACTGTCATATACTCTTCATTCTACTCAGAACCCTAAAAAAGTATGGATTTATGACACTTTTATACCATGCACATAAAATTGAAACCCATGAAAATGTTTTAATTTTATTTCTCTTAACATTCTAGGTGTTTTTTATGCTATTTCAAGGTGTTAGGGTGCCAAGATATCAATATTTCTAAAAATAGGTTTGTTTAGGGTTTTAGGTAGGTTTATGAGTGTTGAGGAGTCTTAGGGATAGTTTATATTATATGAATGCCCAAATATAAAAAAAATTCCATTAATATATAGCATATTAACCTCCTCAATGTCCATAAATGGCTTGGGTTTCCATGCAAGGGTGTATAGAGATATGAATGTTGAAAGGTGGCCCTAGGGTTGTTTGTAGGAAGCTCTAAGTTCTTAATTTACTAACATTCATTCATAAAGGTTAGACCCTAAATTCCAACCAATCCTTCATGAAATTTTGGCCCATATGGATACTTAAACTTCCCTAGGATATTTGGATTTGATCACGCATGTGCTAGAGTGGGTGAGCATCTAAAGATGGTCTTCGAATTACTTGAGTGAAGGATGATTGAATCAAATAGGGTCTAGAGAGATTTGGATCAAAATTATCAATTATATGCACTTTAAAAATCCTTTTAAAGTATCACACATCTTCATACACCTTATCCTAATCATGTAACTTATTTTAAGGGCTTGGAGGTATCTCAAGATAGAACTAGGGTTTCTAAGCAGGCTTATATACTTGATTATGTTGGCCCTTCTTCAAGACTTATGACTATAAATCTAGGTGTTAGACCATTTGGATGTGTTTTTATGACCTTATATATGATATTTCACTATAAAAATCCCTTTTTTGATTCCCACACTATCTACACACCCTTTAAAACATAGATTTTGTCTATTCAGCCCTAAGACTGATTATCCAAACAAGGCTTGGTACATGACAAAAAATGGGTATACCCACTATTTTTTGACCAAAAAGATAGTTTTTGTGAATTTAATGGGTCATGGTGACCATTAATATCAATTTTAAGGACCTGATTATACCTATAGTTGTCTCAAATGACCATTTTACCTAGACTAGCTAGGTTGCCTATAAATTGTGTTTAAACACAAGGGTTTGATGAGTTTGAGACAAATTTGGGTTAATTTAAGGACCAAAAACCATCCCAACATATTTTATTAATAACCTATACTCTTATACATCATTTTTTATGGCTCCATATGTTGATCATCCTTTCCAAGCACCTTATTTGCTCTTGTTTTCTTTTGCAGGGTTTGGGAATCAAACACTTAATCTGACCCTAGAGGTATGAAAGCATAATTTATTAAGGATCATTAAATATAAAACCATTTAATGCTATTTATTCATATCCATTATTCTCTCTTTGGTATCATCTTATTGAATCTACCCCTATCTACAACTAACTTGGTACTCCTAATGCATTTATATGTTCCTTAAGACTAGTTGACTAAGTTTTTTTTATTAGAATGAAGTGAATGGAGGTGGTTAGGATCTTATATGAGATTGATAAGTCCTTCCACACTATCAATTACCTCATATTATTTTTTTTATATTCCAATAATCTCTCTACATTTTTGAGTGGAGCATTATGTACCTTAAAATTATGTGCCTTCTCCTTATGCATGATTTAACTGAGAGTGTGATCTCAGTCCTACCTAAGCTATAGTTATATTCACCTCATTATATTTGAATATGGTTAAAGGTACACTGAGGGATGGGACATATTTACTAAAACTATACCTTTTTCTTTCCTTGGCCCATGAGCCTTCAAAACAATTGTGTAATTCCATCCTTGAGTCTACATAAATGAGCAACCTGTAGGTGTTCTCTTTGTCTTCTTGGCTAGGTGAGGGGATAATAATTTTCCATATGATTTTATTAAAATTTTTTAGAGAAACCTTACCTTTATAATGTCTTTTTTAATCCATCCTTTTTTCATCATAGTTGATTCAACCTCATTTATACTTGTTCATGACACAATCAAGTTGTAAGAAAGACTCAGCTAAGGCACTTGATTTGACTGAATGTCAACTATTTACCAATGAAAGTGAGATGAATTGACTTGGAATAATTAAATTTATATCTCTTAATTATGACACCCTTAATTTTTACACCTTTATCCCTCAATATTTCCTTAAGAAAACATATTGGTCTCAACTCTACCCAACAACTTACCTTGATTTACTCTCACAAGCTAACTGTTGTCTTGGTATGGTGTTGTTGTAGGTGTTATTCTATGTTAGGAATTATTTAGAGAGTTTAGGTCTCCCACATGGATGTTTTTATAATTATTCATACCTTTTAATTCTCATAAGACACCTCACAGTTTCATGAAGAACAACCTCTGGTCAACTTCTTTCATATGCTAAGCTTAGTCTAATTTAGGTGGTTGTAGGTGTACATATAGCCTAATAGGAGAGAGTGAATTGATGGATATAAAGGTAATTTTGTCATTTATACTTTAAAACAACCCAATCATGCACTTGATACCTCTCCCTATTGACCCTTTCCTAGGAGAAGCATTGATTCCCTTCAAACAATCCAGTTGTTAAGAACCTCTAAGCTCTCCTCATTATACAGACTGAGATAGTCCAAGTGTGTCATCTAAGGTGGATTATATAAGTATAATTATGATGTTCATATACAATTATGTTTTATATTATAACTCACCAAAATTACTCTCTTATCTCACCTATACTTGTCCTTGAATAGACCTCTCTTAGCCACTCATTGAAATGCTCTTTTTGGTGTCTATTGTAGGTGTGTCAAACCTTTGTATAGATAGAGGAGAGGCATGAGACTATCCTCAAGATGCAAGGATGGCCTATGAATTATTTGAATACCTTTGGAAAACCAAAAACAAATTTTATAAGCACCATTCACTCTTATGAGGTTGATTGGAAATAATAAACCAAATTACTTTAAAATGCCCAAACTTACCTTAATTTATTTTTAAAAGGTAAACTAGAATTGCTATTAGGTCTATTAACTTGGTTTTCATGATTGCACATGCTTGTATTTCTTTGAATCTTGACCTAATTAGTCGGATCACCTATTTCCAATTTCATTTCATCCATGTAGACATTATTATACCACCTAACTACCTTGAATTTTAAGATAATAGTGATGACTATTGTAGTTGGTTATTTGAACTGAGTTTTAACTTTCTTCCATACACTAGGATATTAAATATCTCTTTAAGCATTTGGATCTTGGTTAGAGAATATAACTTGAATACTTAGGTATATTTCGCCTAGGACAAGTGCTCTTGAGCCTTGACTTGGGTTCTACATTATGATATCCCTTTCTTAGACCCATGCTATAATGGCATTGTTATAGGTGAAGACCCCTTTCAAAGAGGCACTCATTGCCATCTTAAATATTTTTAGTTACATGTAGGTATTAATTTGGTTCATGTTGATGCTTAGAATTACGTTTTTTCTAACACCAACAATGGGAAGTTTCAGGTATGTGGGACTTGTGACCTGAAATGACCTCCAGATTTTAAAGAAGTTGGCTATTCTTTATCTCAAAAGTATTGTGGGAAAAAGGATAGAAATTAAACAGAAACACTAATGCAACAAAAGAAAATTTTAACTATGGCGATGCGCCTGAGTTTAATTCGATCTTTAATACTAAGCACAGTGAAGCTATTTTAGGATTCAATTACATTAAAGAGCAAACAATGCATGATCAATGTAAAAGATGAAAATAAATAAAATCAAAGGCTCACAACTTAGACAATTTTGCAATAATATAGAAAATATCAACAAAAGCACATAACTCAATCTTATTATTAATTTTCTAATCACATAACAGGCACAGATACATGCATAGTTATACAAACTTTCTAAATCAAGAAAATAGAAAAAAGGAAAATGATATTACTGGCCACAGCAAGAAAGTCTAAAAACTTCTTGATAACAATCTCTTGTAGAAAATTCTCTCTCTTCTCATGATTATATCTAATGATTTTTTATTATGGTTTGCACCCATATTATAGCATAGGACTGGCTCTAGATTGACCACATGTTACCTTCCCAACAGTCTAACTGAACTCTAACTTATTGGAAGTGTCTAACAGAAGATATTTCTTGGATCTAAAATGTTTAGTCTCTCTGCATGATCAAATCCCAATGACCTAACTAAACTGGAACTTACTGGAAGTGTTTAATAGAAGATATTTCTTGGATCTAAAATGTTTAGTCTCCCTACAAGTTCATTAGCTGAATTAGATACACATGACACTTTTCACTGTGAAACAGGTGAGGACACTTGGTGTGCTTCACTTACTCTACTTGAAAACTATCTCATTATTTAGGAGGCACCAGAAAATGACACTTGATAGCTTTTATGGCACTTACAGAAGACACACGACACTTTCTACTACATTTAGACTCTTTATTGTGTCTTTGTATTGGGAGTGTTTTGGCTTTGACATATATCACAGTCTGCTACTTTGTAACTTTATCAACTTATAAAAAATGGGACCCAAAACACTGATTTCCTGAGTAGCTTCAAAAGTGGAATGGGGATAGGTGGTGCTTTCTGCTGATCTTTAAAAAATGACACGTGGTGGTCTCCACTTGTCTATAGAAAATTTAGATACTTATTGAGAATCCTGTAGAAGGTGACATGTGGCATTCTCCACGGGACTCTAGCTATATTATAGAAACATTTAGGACTCATTTTAGATTCACATGGATGATGACACTTGGCAGATTCTTCAGCACTTACAGAAACAAAACATGGGGCTCACCACAGTCTTTACTCAACAATGAAACAAAATGAAGAAAATGTGAATGTTGACACTTGGTGGCTTCCACTGAGATTTGTCAAGGGACACGCGACACTTTCCACTAAGCTTTAGCTAGGGACACATGGCACTTTCCACTACATTTAGAGAAACACATCAAAAAAATTTGTAGTTACCATTTGGCACCTTCTGTGCACACTGAGAAAAGCTTATTGAAAGAAGATTTTGAAACTCATAAGAAACATGAAACACGGATGCTGACACTTGTCACGCTCTATTGGGTTATAATGGGACACATGTCACATTCCACACAACTTATAGAAATTATAAAATGTGTCCTGGCTAATGACACTTGGCATCTTCCACTCAAATTTGATACTTAGACAAAATTTGGGCAAAAATGAGATTCACACCCATGCTCTGTGTCAAAAAATTCACTGCCTTGAAACTAAAATGTGCAGGGACAAAACTTGGAGTGCATAATTGAATCTCAAAAATAAAATGTAGAGTATTTTACTCTATAGTTCTTGGCGACCCCGAGGACTTTTGAGCCTGCTCAAAAAAGAATCCACAATCTCCCACATATAAAAATGTGACAAAAAATCACAACTTTAGTAAGGCTGTCTGATAAATAGACCATGTAGCATCAGATAATCCCTACTTATTTTGCAATTCATGGAAGGATAAATCAAGGTTGATGATGTCCTTGTGTGAAAAACTCTGCAAAATATGAACTGCAACCTTCAATTAGAATTCAATCTAGGACATGGGAATCAAGATAGCTTTCACTTATGGCACTGATGAATAATCTGTTAAACCCTAGAAAACTCACTGATCATTTTGCCTAGCTAACAACAAAGGTTTAATCTCATCAACCATCAACACAGTGTTGCTATCAAGAAAAGGGGAGGGAAGACCCAATTGCACCAACTCTTCAATATGTTGCTTCATGTCTTTGATTACCTCTTTCACAACATCTAGAAGCTCTTTGCAATTAATTTCTATAGATTTGAAACTGAGAACTTCATTCACCCTTTTTGCAGCAACCATTCTGTCACTAATCCCTTCTGTTAATAACATTCCATTAGTTGTGTCATATAGATTTTGTAGAAGCATTTGAGAATCAAACACTCTCAAAGAAACAGTGGACAGAGTGGCTTCAACTAAAGTCTCCACCATTTCGCATAATTTTTGTGCATTTAACAGAAAGGTTAGAGAGGGTCTGAGCTGAGTAATCTCCTCAGAGATTCTTTTCCATATTGATACATATAGCTCCTTGACTAGATTCAAAACTCCTGCATTCTTTGGCCTATTCGCCAACTCAAGTGTCAATTATTCTATTATTTATTGCTCAACTTGAAGTTGGGCATGTATGGCAGCGGTATTGTTCTGGTCATTCAGTAGCTTCTGTTGGAACTGAGTGACCTATTGCAGGTTTTCCTCACATTTTTCTTGTAATGTTGCCTTTTCCTACCTTAGGGATATCACTACATCTTTCTCCTGTGTCAGCTCTTCTTTCAAAGAATCATTTTGGACTTGAATAGCTTGGTGAGTTTGAAAAGAAATAGTATCTTTCAACTATTTGTTAAGAATCTCTATTTCATCATTATTTGATTTGATCTCTGTAGCTAGATTGCTACTATTTGCCTTTTCTTGAGCTAGATCAGCCTCCATCTTCTGCAGCTTTTTTGATACTTTCTAATAATTGGTAGCTACCATAGAAGTGGATTCATTTAGCAACTAAACCCTATCTTGTGGTCTGAAAAGTGACATATCCATAGCCAATGTATTCATTGTATAATCTTCAGGCTGCATCTTCTCATTTGGCTTGACTATATTAGGTGACAAATGGGTCACAATTAGTTTCTATTGGATTGGGTCAAATTATGACCTCATATGTAGTGTAGCCAGAACTTTATTATCTTTCATCCTCTTTTTCTCTATTCGGGCTTCCCTAGCCTTCTTAATAGTGTCTGCTTGAGTTTAGAAGGTAGAGGGAGAGGCAATATGCCAACCCAAAAAAGGATAACCCTGTGGCAAGCCATAGGGAATAGCCAACTATTAGCTAGGGGGAATCTGAGGAGGTATTCTCTTTGGGATAGAGGGGGAAAAGTGAGGCAATGATGTGGCCTGAGTAGTAATAGGTAAGAAAAATTGGGAAATGGGCACAATAGAGGTGGCAGGGGATATTATTTGGCCAGATGGGATTGTCACCCCTATAGAAGAATAGAGAGATTGAGAAGAAGAAGGAGGAGGAGAAACAACATGTATCTGAGGAGCAACTAATGTACTCAGTGGTTGGTGTTGTGATGGTTCTACCTCTTCCTCTGAATCAGGTTGAAGTTTTAGCCTCTTATGTTTCCTTGGAATTTCTTCTTCTTGTTGTGTTATCTTGTTTTCAACATCTACCACTACTGCTAGTGGTGATTATACAAAACTGGGAACCCCAAAGGCTGACACTGATGGAGAAGCTCTGGGTGGTGAGGATACCACACTCTTTTTTTTTCAATGGGACTGAGATATTAGGGCTAGACAGTTATAGCTGTAGACGAGGTTTGTCTTGGGGCCTATATTGTATGAGTGGATTCTGCTCTAGCTTCTAACTCTCCACCCTATGTCTATAGTTTTCTTGTATCAGGGCTAGAGATAGGATATGGATGACATTCATCCTAGATTTCCAACACCAACAATGGGAAGTTTCAGGTATGTGGGACTTACGACCTAAAATGACCTCCAAACTTTAAAGAAGTTGGCTCTTCTTTATCTCAAAAGTATTAGGGGAAAAAGGATAGAAATAAAACAGAAATACTAATGCAACAAAATAAAATTTTAACTATGTTGATGCGCTTGAGTTTAATTCGATCCTTAATACTAAGCATAGTGAAGCTATTTTAGGATTCAATTACATTAAAGAGAAAATAATGCATGATCAATGTAAAAGATGAAAACAAATAGAATCAAAGGCTCACAACTTAGATGATTTTGCAATAACATAGAAAATATCAACAAAGGCACAGAACTCAGTCTTCTTATTAATTTTCTAGTCACATAAAAGGCACAGATACATGCATAGTTATACAAACTTTCTAAATCAAGAAAACAAAATAAAAGCAAATGATATTATTGGCCACAACAAGAAAGTCTAAAAAACTTCTTGATAACAATCTCTTGCAGAAAATTATCTCTCTCTTCTCATGATTATATCTGATGATTTCTAATTGTGGTCTGCACCCATATTTATAGCATAGGATTGGCTCTAGATTGCCCGTACATTCCCTTCCCAATGGTCTAACTGAACTCTAACTTACTAGAAGTGTCTAACAAAAGATATTTCTTGGATCTAAAATAGTTAGTCTCTCTACATGATCAAATCCCAATGGCCTAACTAAATTGGAACTTACTAAAAGTGTCTAATAGAAGATATTTCTTGGATCTAAAACATTTAGTCTCCCTGCAAGTTCATTGGTAGAATTAGATACACGTGACACTTTTCACTATGAAACAAGTGAGGACACTTGGTGCACTCCACTTACTCTACTTGAAAACTATCTCATTATTCAAGAGGCACCAAAAAATGACACTTGGTAGCTTTTGTGGCACTTACAAAAGACACGCATCACTTTCTGCTACATTTAGACTCTTTACTATGTCTTTGTATTGGGAGTGTTCCGGCTTTGACATCTGTCATAGTCTCCTACTTTGTAACTTTATCAACTTATAAAAAATGGGACCCAAAACACTTCTTGCCCAAGTAGCTTCAAAATGGGAATAGGGACAAGTGGCACTTTCTACTGATCTTTAACAAATGACACATGGCAGTCTCCACTTGTCTATAAAAACTTTAGATACTTTTTGAGAATCCTACAGAAGGTGACATGCGGCATTCTCCATGGGACTCTAGCTATACTATAGAAACATTCAGGACTCATTTTAGATTCATATAGATGATGACACTTGGTGGCTTCCGTGGCACTTACAGAAAAAAAACTCAGGGCCCACCATAGTCTTTACTCAATAATGAAACAAAATGAAGAAACCGTGAATGTTGACACTTGGCGGCTTTCACTGAGCTTTGTCTAGGGACACATGGCACTTTTTGCTAAGCTTTAGCTAGGGACACATGGCACTTTCTACTGCATTTAGAGAAACACATCAAAATCTTCCACAGTTTCCACTTGGCACCTTTCACATGCACTAAGAAAAGCTTATTGAAAGAATCTTTTGAAACTCATAAGAAACTTGAAACATGGATGCTGACACTTATCACACTCTATTAGGTTATAATGGGACATGTGTCACGTTTCGCATAACTTATAGAAATTCTAAAATGTGTCCTAGCTAATGACACTTGGCAGCTTCTACTCAACTTTGATACTTAGACAAAATTTAAGCAAAAATGAGATTTGCACCCATGCTTTGTGTCAAAAACCTCACTGCCTTGAAATTGAAACACGTAGGGACAAAAATTGGAGCGCATAACTGAAACTCAAAAATAAAATGTAGAGTATTTTACTCTACAATTCATATGCCATGGAGGTGTATCTTAAAGCTTCAAATCTCCATAATTCCTTGAATTCCCCCTTGATTTGTCTCATATTGATCTTCACTATTGAATTCATGCCTTTACTTGAGGTCTTTAGAGACCTAACTAAGTTCCCATTGTTATATGCAGAGTATTATTGATTTTCCCATTTAAGGCCCTAATTCTTGGACTTTTTTGGTGTATAATTGAAGGTATTTTTTATGAGGTGGCCATAATCTATCTTATTGGAGGCATTTAGTCATTTTAACATAATGAGACCTATGTTTATGATGTTTGGTACAACTAAAACTATAGATTTGCCTTCACGAGGAGCTTTTGGAGATTTTTTTGCTTGATGATGAATGAATTGATGGTTTTGAGAATAAAAAGAGACATGAAATATGTTAAGGGACCAACCAACACTTAAAACATCATAGCCATTTCCCATCGAGTGCACCAAAATCTTACAACTTAAGAAATTTTAGTCCATACTCTACAATTGGAAGAAGACTTGAAGTTTGCTTGCTCTTTACACTCCCATGCATGTGAGATAGGGGTGTGGGTGATGGAGGTAGTCTATGAGATTCTTGTGAATACAAACCCATCTTTGATTTATATAAATACTCCAAAAGTGGACCAAAACCATTGCAATCTTTAAACCCTGCATAGATGGATAGGCTAATGAGAGTGGCCAGATTCTTAGACATTATTAATAGATCATAGGAAATGGATTTGAAAAAAATTACATGGATGAGATATTCAATGTACACCTTTATTTTTCCCAATATTTTAAGTCCTTAATTTCTCTCTCATATCCATACTGAATGAAAAATTGAAGTGTTACACAAGTTAGCCAAGGAGAGTGATGGGAGAATAGGATAGGTTTTTGAAATATTGGGGCTCTAAAAATATTTTAAAACCTATATTTAGACTTTGGGGGTATATATATCCATGGGATCATTTGGAAGAAAACTCTTGCAAGTACACTTGTATGGACTTGGTGAAAACACTTGATTTTGGTTTGAAACTACCACATTTGCTTTGGAGGTTAATGGAAGATGGAGGATAGGTAATAATATAATTTATACATGCATGTACAGACCTATCATGGAATTTAAAACATTTTATTTTCCCTCCAACATGTCATCTCAATCAAAAAACCACCTTTTGAATGTCATAGAAGGGCAATAAAATGCATAAAGGTGAGATGCACATTATAATTTGACTTTTCCACCCTTTTGAGGAGTGATAAGGAATATAGGAAGTTTGAGATGAATTGAACATTGTATGACATGCTCTAATAATGACTCCTTTTATCACTTAAACCAATTTAACCTTCTTGACTAGGGTTATAAATGCCTAGAATAATACTAAGTTTCAGAAATCATTTCCCTTAAACCTTTCAAATGAACCTCAAACAATACTAATAAGGGGAAAAGAGATTCTAAAGGACATATTAAGGTATAATATTACTATGAAACCTATGAAAACACCAATTTTTTAATATAGAAATGACCATTTTGACCTGGGGGTCAAAATTGGTCAATAAGTCCTACATCATTTGTCTTGCTTGACTAGGAGCAACCAATTCATGAAAATTATGGTAGGAATTGGGGAAATAGATGGGGTATGGAGTTTAATGTCAGTAAACAAAGTCATATGAGTAATTGTATAAATTTTTCCATCTTCGATCAAGTTGTTCTCAACTAGTATAGCAATGTCATATACATGTGGTAAAGTATCCCCACCCATGGATTGGATCATAACAATAATATCACTATTCAATGCCTTGAGATAATAAATATAATAATTGTTTGGATTAGGTATTACAATAATTGGGATTATATCCCATGTATTTTAGTACCTATCATTTAAATCTTACATGAATTCTTGGGGGGATCTTTATATGGTAGTCAATTATTTGACGAAGGATAAATGATCACTTTTATCTACAAATATCTTGCTAAAATTATCTCATAAGTCATCCCATGAGTCAATTTAATTAGTAGATAAGGTCCTATACCACTCCAAAGAATTTCATTTGAAATTAATTGCTAATAACTTGATTTCCACATTCTCTTGTGTGATGTGGTGAATGTTACAAAAGTTTGGCATGTCTCTAATGTTTTCAATTGGAGTAAGATAGGTCTCTCCATTAAAATAAGGAAAAATCTTGAGTTAATATATGGGTATATCATCATATTACTAAATATTCAAAGGTGAATCACCATTTAAGGCAACAACATGTAGATTTATATCCATGTTATTAGATTTAGGATAACGTGGATAATCTAGAATAAAGAGCCTCCTTCTAGGTGACTTAGTGTATGGGAGAGTATGAGGAAACTTATTTATTTGATATTAATGAAAATTTAATTAAGTATATTCAAATATAATACCTTTCAATTTTGATTTTTTATTCACCTTTGGTAAGAAATTTGGCTCACTAGTCAATAACTAGGAGTTCAAAACCTTTTAGAGTCACCAATGTTGCATGAAGAATGTTGCTACTACTATAATAATGTCAAGAACAACATATATATTTGAAAAACTCTTTTATTTTGTCCCATTAGGAATTATATAAATTTTATAGCTCAAATTTTCACCCTATGATAGGGTGATTCAATCCCTCTCAACTTGAGCTATGTAATGGGATTGACCCTAGGCTGTGGGTGACCTTAAAGTGGGTTAAAACTCTATATTTTGTACTAGATCCCAAAGTAAAAAACCTAAACTAATTAGATACACTATTTTTTTGACATGGAAAAGGGAGAAATGCATACTAAAACTAAAAATTTCACTTGAAAGTGATGCACCAAACATGAAGTCCTCAACTTGTTGAAAATGCACTATGAAACATTAGACTACAATCTAATTATATTACTATAAAATAGTCCCATTCACACTAGTTTTTCAATATGAAGTTTGGGAGACTTAAAATGTATTATTATGATCAATTAAGAGGTGTTAGTAGCAAAAACTAATGGTTTATCAGTTCTCTAACTAAGAAAACTAAGTAAAATAGTTTATATGACCTGTGAGAGGTGCAACTTTCATAAGGCATGAACTTGAAGGACAAATTCAAGGAATACAACACTATCACTAAGCATTCATCAACATAATAAACTCAAATTCACTATTTTAAATAATGAGATAGAATATCCATATTTAATTCATTTCAATAGGCAAGTAAAAGAACTAATTTTGGCAGGGCTTCACCATAACCAATGTGAGGATCCCATACAAAGCCAAAAATGACTACTTATATAGAGAATTGTGAAGAGAGAGAGAGAGAGAGAGAGAGAGAGAGAGAGAGAGAGAGAGAGAGAGAGAGAGAGAGAGAGAGAGAGAGAGAGAGAGAGAGAGGTGGATACAAAGGATAAATTATGAGTTTTTATTCATCATGAAATCAATTATCCTATTCAATAAATGAGAATACAATAAAAAACCTCCCTTGAGACATGTGTCAATTTTATATTCAAGTAACTCCATGATGTTGACAAAGATGAGAGGAGAAAGTGATCATTGAGCATATTTGAGGTTTTGAATATCTACCAAATCAACATAATAGAGTTACATTTTTGAAACACTCTTCTAAATAATATGAGAATATTTACACCTTCCTCAATGTTTGACATGTCATCTTGATACCTCCATACTCTCTATATGCCAAAAGACGCTTTTTTTATTAGGGAGTTGGCAAATTGTTTGAAACTACCTTGGAGACTATTGACACATTTAATATGACTTAAAATATGGAAATTATGTTTGAATAAGTTATAAAATCCCTAATTGAACTAGTACATCTCTTGGACACCTACCTTTCACACTCTTACTTGCATATCATGAGGTTTTATTTCATTGATCAAGTAGGGCAACTAGCAAACTAGGCCTAGTTTATTGACACTTATTACTTGTATGGCCATACCAAATATAGACCACTCATTTAATAGGTGATAAACATGTGTTTTAATTCCTTTTATCCTCTGGTCTATCATGAAGACCTTAGGATATCTCAAACTTGTTATTTCTTGATCATCTAGATGACCACCTTACATCACATTAGCCCATTGAGACTCTCTTCAACACATAAACCTATAAAGGTGATTTCATGATAGAAAAGATGATTTTTAAGTTTTGATAGTTTGGAAAACATACTCATATGCCCCCCATAATGGTTTCAATCCACTCAACCATATTTATACCTTCTTTCTCCTTAAAAAACTTAAAAAATGTAGCATCTATCACTTCCATATAGGTGATAGTATGAAATGACTATGTAATTAGGAACTTACAGGAGAGTTAAACGTGTTCCAACTATTAAATAGGAAAATTCAATGCATTTGGATGAATTTTATTCAAGATATCCTCCATAGGGCTTATATTAGGATTTTAAGAGAGATTTAGGGAGGTTAGATTCTTAGCAATGGTTCATAAAGGTTAGGCTTCCAACCTATCAAATAGTGCCACTAGTTTCTAGTATATAAGGTCCCTCAACCTTTCCCATGTGCTTATCACTCCATGAAACTTCTCCATATAATTATGAGTTCACAAAGGTGCTTCTCAAGTGACCATCATGCATTTTGTTCACTCCTAAGGCCATTTTAGGCCAAAATGGCCAATTCTAAGTTATCTTATGCAAACCAATATCAATCTCACCTCTAAAAAAGACATAGAAACACTTCCATGTTAGCTTTAGGTCCCCATTCAACCCTTTCTTGCTTTTAACATTAGTCTCGAAGTAGTGATGCTTTGAGGAGGGTATTATGATAATAAGCCTAATGAAATTGTTTCCTTTGTTTTTCCCTTAAAGGGCATGATATAATCACTTTTCCACATATAAGTGTATGCATTCCACTCCCTAGACCCCATGTGTCACTTTTGTTGTCTTGGTTAAGCCATTTTCTTCCTTCATAACACCTTACATAGTTCACTAATTATCATTATATTTGGAGACCCCTATAGATGATCTTTATGCTCTAATAAGTTGTGTTTCACACCATTTATGTTCCTTCTTTAGAACCATTAAATATCTAAATTAAGTCAACTCTACCTTGAGAACCCTGAACTTGTCTCTTGTTCCTTATGACTAGTTGTAAGTGGTGATTAAAAGGTTTTAGGATTTCTTTTGTGACATTTTACACTACAAATTTATAGTAAACACATTAATATTTTGAGTGCATTGAGGAATTATCCAACCATGAATGCCTCTTAGTCTATAAACCTCCTCCATACACTAAGATATTGCCTTTACGTCTAATGTGTGAAAAGAAGCTCTTAATATCATCTAGGGCTTCTAGGATTTTCTCATGAGATGCTATTATGTGAGGCCAATTATTTATTTAGAGATACTAAGGTAACTTTCCCCTTTTATGAAAACTTTCATTACATACCTTATCAAACCCTTCATCTTTTATGTCACTAAAGATACTTCATCGCCTAGACTAGGTAGGCCTATAGGTGATGAGGATTGTGTAATGGTAGGCTTAGGTTTAAATTGTATTTTATTATCTTAATAGGAAAATATTTTATGAATCTTGGTATCAAACATAGGACCTTTATACTTTGAACTTCACTCAAATTCCTCACAAGACTTAAAAACTCTAAAACTCTATCATTCTCTGTCCTTATCCATTTAGGCTTGGCTATAGGTAGTGATCTCTTAGAGAGTTTTGAGTATCTAGTTGTCAAATTTAATTTATTAATGGTATCATTTAATATTTAATATAGTGGAACCTATTAAAATTTCAAAATATTAAACTTGATTCTCTCACAAACTAATAACACCTTCAATCCTTGAAGTGTCCTTATTCACATTACACCCTACCTCTAGATCTAATTTTACCTATAAGTCTTCTTCTTGAGAGCCAATATTTTTGTCTCCTTTTAATTTTGGATTGTACCACTTTTTAATTTATAAAATTTAACTATCTCTTCAAAAGGTCTATATATTCTAAGTAGATATCAAGTGTTTAAAATTTTTTTCTCCAATATGTATAGGACTATGTGTATAATGGTTCATGCATAAGGATTTTATATATGAGAGTTGGAGACTCATCATTTGATCATTTATTATTTAGTAGTATTAAATGGAGTTAGATGGATTTGAATGAGATTCAAAGAGTTAAAGGTATACCTCAATTTTGTTAAGATACTCCTAACATGTACTTGGCCTCATGAATGTCCACTTGTAGGCCTACATGCATATGTGTGACTCAAAAACTTTATTGGACTTTGTTTGAAGGTGTAAGTGGATCATAAACATAACTATCTAATATTACCAATATTTCTATGGTGTCTCCTTCATGCTAACATGCATTTATCATTACCACTCATACCTAACATTGATACTTAAACCTCAAGAAGGTTGTTCAACTATTGTACAAGCTTTCCAAAGAGAAAGACACTTATAGGATATAAAAAATATTTAATTAAAAGGGATATAACATGTAATACATGAGGTTCAGGTATATTTCATGAATTATGAGGCACCTAGGAACCTCAGAGAGTGACAATAACTAAAATAAGTCAAAACACTTATAGTAGGAGTGATTAAACACCTTATACTTGAGACATTTTCCATCCTATTGAAGACACTTCATGGAGATGATTTATTTTATGAAACCACCATGTCAAGTATATATTTTAAATCTAAAAAAATCCCTCAAATCCATTATTCTCCATTGAATTCTGAAGTGGAGAAAAAGATGCAAAATTAGACCCTGCTTGGATGGACAAGGCCTAGTGACATATTGTCACTCTTAGTGATTGTTCATAAAGGAGGGGAAATGAATATATAAAAAATTAAAATAATTTAAATCTTATTATAAACCCTAAAAATTTCCAAATTTTTAGATCCTAACTCTGTCTCTCATGTCTATATCATCTACTTGAATTTTATCTTTATGAGATTATGAAGGAAATGATGGAAGAGAGAGAATGTCTAAATCATATGTACAACTTTAAACTTTGTAAAAATATTTAAAATGATTTTAGGGAGCCAAAGGGACACTAAGAAACCATTTTAAACAAACAAATGATCTTTTAAGGTCGTAAAAGTTCCCAAAAGTTCTTGTAAAGTGGCATTTTATTCATTTTAGGTGTTGAACCTACAAGTTTGTCAGTCTCCAACCATTATTGAACATTATCTGACATAATGCACATTGGGGAACCTTATTAAAATATTTTTGTTTTAGAATTATATGTACAACTCTTCCAAATAGGACAAAAGGTGACCAAAATGATAATTTAACACATAAAGACATAAAAAATGTTAACACATAACAATATGACCTTCAATACTCATTAATACCCATTTATAATGAATATAAACCATGTCACAACTTTGACCACACTTTAAAACACTAATAACTTATAAATGACCCCTAAGACTAGTGAAGTCATATGAGACTAAACCTTGGGCAAAGCTAAATAAGTATAATTATGACCATGTGAAGACCATTCAAGACCATAACAAGACATTTTTAATACCAAAAAAATTTGAATATCCATATGAAAGTTTTAATCTATATGGGGTTGACCTTTGTGACATGGGAGTTGAAATTGGTCAACATAAACCAAGACCTATTCCTAGATCAATGCTACTTTCAAACTTAGACCTAGACCAAGATCACTCTCTTTAGGCTAATTGAAAAAGCCAACAATGTTGATTATCATATGTCTAGGTCTCCCTTATTTGGAAAAATTAAATTATTAAGTTCACCCTTTCAATGATAATGGTAGTTGATCCCCTACTTATACCAGTAACCCTCCTTTGGTCTATGCTAGCGACCAAGCTCCATAATGCCCATTCATTACCATTTTAGGCCCTCATACTTTAGTTTGTGTTGGCAACCAAGCTCTTTAGTTCCAAAGGATTACCATTTGAGGCCCTCATCCTTCAGCTTGTGTCAACAACTAAGCTTCACAATGCCCTTTCATTACCATTCTAATCCATTCCAAATATGATAGCTCATTATCCCAACAAGGTTACATAATTATGACTATAAAAATCATAGTTACCATCCCAAACTCACATCTAATATTTGTTGAGCCCATCTTAGATGCACCTATTTATAGAGAGCTCATTATTAAACCATAGGTCATTCTCCATCCATTGCTAAACTTTCCCCACTTTAGAAAATACAATCTAGTCTTTGATCCACAATAGAGCCAATCATTACCTTTCCAAGAGCCATATTTTTAAGACCAACATGTGTCTAGAAATGATATTTTAAAACCAATTCTCCAAGGCCAATAAAACTAACCAACTCATGATGTTTTTTTGAAACACCTATTTGTGATGAGTTAACTAGTGTTGAATCACCTTTTGACCCTTTCCCTTTGGTTGAGGAGTCTCATTCTAACAATCTAGTCATTATTGAGTCACCCCTAATGATTATATCCAACTTTGGCAAAATCATTATAAAAACATTGCCCTATTTTTAAGGATCCTCACTTTGAAAATCTAGTCTCTATAGATTTGTCTATTAACCATTTCCCTTTTATTGAGAAGCCTCACTTTGAAAAGCCATTCTTTGTAGAGTCCTTCTCAGTTGAGTTTATTTCTGAAGAACCCATTGCTCAACCCCAGGCCATTACTCATCCAATACCAAGCATTCAACTTATCATCTTTATTGTAACACCAAATGAAGGATTAACATTGAAGTTAGGTTATACTCTTGAACCAATATCAGATTTTGCATCAAAATCAAAATTAACATTAGTATCAACATCAGACTCAGAGTCCCTTAAGTCAGACTTATCTTTGGAATCAAAATACATTCATCATTATTAAAACATTGGTTACACATGCCTTATGGATCAATTTGAGTACATTTTTTATCCTTCCATAGTGTTTGAGGATGATTAACTCAATGTCAACATAAGTTTTCCTAGTATCTTCTATGAAGATTGTGTTGCCTCTTATAATTCCATTACCATTCCTTTTTCCATTAACACCAACCAACTTAACCATTATATTGGCATTACAACTCCCACAAGCATCAATTTTGACCAACAAAATCACACATTATTGAACTGCATCCATGGTGACATTAGTTGCAAAATATTAGGGGAACAAAGACCACATTCATGAAGAAGATTAACAATCTCTTAGTGAAACCTTTTTGGAGGCACTAGGGAGAAATCAAAATCCAAACTCAACATCTTCTAATGAAGCCTTGTTTTATGCACTAGAAGATAATCAGAGTCAAAATTCAACATCCCTTAATGAAACCTTCTTAGAGGCATTATGGGACAATCAAGACAACTTTATTATTGAAAGTATCTTAAAGGCACCAATAGCTAAGCACAACAATTATTCAATTCTTGATGAAGACATTATCAAAGACAACATCAATATAAATTCCATTCTATAACATAATCAGATGGTAGCATCTGCCATGCCTACACAATAGAAGAATCTAGTGGTATTATTAAGAGCATAGTCAAAAATATTTGGCCCCACCACAACCAAAATTATGTTGAATCCAAAATCAACAACATTATGTATGCCTAAAAATATTGATCTTCATTTGTTTCCAAACCATTATACATTACATTATGATCCATTTTTCCATTGCCAAATCAGACCTTTAAGCCAATATTTATCCTTATTTACCATTCCTAGATGCACTTTCCTTTACAGAGGCCACAAATATATCTTATCTTGAAGTTTGGAGGAAACAAAATCAAAGAGTAAAAAAGATAACAAAAATATTATTAGAATCTAAATTAGTAGTAGGTTCTTGATAGAGAAGCTATTAAAAATGGGTGTGGGCTAGCAATTTACATAATTGACTATTCCAATTGTATCATATGTTGATTAGGATGAGCATCTCCACATCAACATGAACAACATAACTATTTACCTTTCCTTTTCATTTGCCTTACCTTGACCTTTACCTTGTCTTTACATTTACCTTGCCTTTTCCATTTTCCATTATTTCATACCTTTCCCTTTGTCTCACCTTACCATCATTTCATAACTTACCATACCATTAAACTACATTAACTTGAGTTCCTTCAGGACTATGTAAGTAGTTCTCAATTTTTATTGAGGTCAGTTTGGTCACCCCTTTTCCAATGCCCTCATTATTTTGTGAGGAATTTTAGTAAACACTCTTTCCATTTTGTGAGTCACCATTATGTGCATTATGCATTTGAAATAAATGCATTACTAATACCCTAAGACATGCTCTCATCGTTTTGTGAGTTAGACCATTCTATGTTTTGTAATTCTCCATTGATTTGAGATGTTTATAAAATTCCAAAAATATTCATAAATTTTCAAAATCCTAAAAATTATAAAAATTGGCTTATAATATCTTAGAGAAATATAAATACCAAAAAATCCAAAAACCTTTATCTTGTCTAAACCTAGTCATCCATCCTTGATCCACCCTACTAGGGCAAAATCCATTATTGGTTCCAATCCATTCCATAGCCATTGGGGGTGTAACCTTCTATTTGTATGTATACTTACTTAGGGTCACCATCTAGTTTGCACTTTTAGGCCAAGCTCATAGCTTTCACCCTATTAGACAAAAATAAAAATATATAACTTATATCAGGATATCTTATCCCCCCATGTTTTTCAATTACAAATATCCTTATAGGGCACCATCTGCTTATCATTCCATTGAGCCTTCATGTGTAGATATTGACTTGGTTAATGATAGGATGATTTTTATTGATTTTACTTTTAATATTTTTGTATGTTTTTTTGCTTAGATTTTTGTTTGTTTATTTGCAGTGTATTTTTGATTTCATTATTGTACCTTGACTTAGTATATATGCATTCATTGGGTGATTCCTTATGCATTGAAATCAAGTCTATCCACATTCATATGTCAACATTATCATCATGGTTTTTATCATTGGTGCATTATTTTCAATTATTTATTAGATCGAGAGTTAGTCCTTATGCACATTACAACAAGGTAATCATGTTTTGTATTATCTATTAGAGGTAAAATCATTGAGAAGGGTGGGTGAATCAGTAAGCCTAGATATTTCAATTTTAATTTCAGTCCCTTAAACTATTAACCATTCAGTATATATCAACTTGATCAAGAAACATTAGAAAGAGAGATCATTCATTCAATGCATACACAAGATCAAAAACATAACACATAGTTCATGTGGTAAACCCTCATGGGGAATAAAACCCAATCTCAAGCCTACAACACAAATGGAATATTGTCCTATAATAAATTACAAACAAGAGAATAGTCAACTCTTTTAGACCAATAAACCTTGACCATATCCTCCTAACTAAAGGTATTTAGTGAAACACCTATTTCACAAGGAACAACTAACCCTAAAAAATATCAACTCATTTAGACCTTCCATTAAACACTTCAACCTTAGAATTGATGTCTTCACCACTTAAAGATGTATATCTATTTGTTACTCTTCACCTTCACTATTTCACCCAATACTCCCTAATGGCCAAAGCACATTACATAATTGTAACAACACACAAATATAAATTAGGACACATTACATATCCTAACTGACCCCACTCTCCAAATCTTCAATCACACTCATTTTATCATACTTGCAAAAAAAAATTCACCACAACAATAATCTAACCATGAGGTCATTCACACATACCATAATCTGATCTACCTCACAAACCAACCTCCAAGCTTACACAAACATCACCTATCCTTCACTCACACTTCAAAGCATAAAACCTAAAATAACAATTTTTATGACATATAAATATGACCTACAAGTCATACACATAATCATTAACCATCTCTGCTCATCAACCCATCCACTGGGCACACTTGCTCTCTTCGATCCTCAACTCTACACTCTACTCCACTTGCACAAGCATCTTTTATCATCTTCAACCTACAATAGAACTATTTTACCATTAGAATTATGACCTATAGGTCATACACATATTCCTTAATTTAATATGTTCATCAACCCAACCATTGGGCACACTTAGTCTCCTCTTTTCTTTTCTTCAACAAATATTGTCCATACTCAAGCCACTACCAATCTATCTCTTAAAATATAGAAATCACCATCTTTGATTTCAATATTTATAGATAATTCATGATCATCACCATCTTGGTCAGCCATTATACATGCCTTAACCCTTAAGGCATTTATCTCATTAAGACACAGTTCAATACAATCTTCATAGGTCGGCCATAGCATCTATGGGTCACCCTTAAGAAGCTACACCTTATAGGTCTCATGGAGACCTATTCACCCATTTATCATAATTATAAGAAAAAAATAACATAATACCACTTAAAAAATCATAGGACCACACCACATGACCCCTTAGTCATCCTCAAATGATTACAATCATCATTACACTCTTTTGTGCAATATTAATCAACATTCTATGCACACAGTCACCATGAACGAATACATAGTTGACTTATAAACCTTTGTTCATACTAAATATGATTGTTCAAAAGTTTATAATTCACACAAATTATAATCATGGATTATACAAAACTCCCCAATATCTAATTCATCATGAAACATTGAGATAACATTTGTATAAGATAAATTATCCTTCTTGGGTTACTTGCAGAATAATCACAAACACACAATCAACTTTGAACCTTAATATATTTGATTGTACACACTTATAAATCTTAAAATTAGGTGAATTAGATGAAACCTAGAGTTATATACCACTTTTATTTTTACACCGTGAGAAAGTTCATCATGGATCAGAACATATGGCCCAAAAATCACATACTAGTTTTTTTTCTTTTGTTAAATTCAAATATTCAAAAGCAAATGGTCACAGTTAAAATTTGAACACTATGATCACATATCATGTCCTATTATATTTATATTAATCTCACACCATAGATATTATCTAAACTTTAACACATAAGTGTCAATGCTCAAACATTAAACCTCAGTCACTTTGACCTCATCTTGTGTAATATTGTAATGTTGACTCATCATGCACCATCGATCTCCTGTACCTAGCTTGGTCTTTAACAATGCTAAAAAGTTATCACACTAACCCATTTGAATATATATAGACCATTTTATCTATCTATATAATTGAATGTGAACCCTTATATCTTCACTAGGTCTAGATCTTTAACATCATCAAATTGACTAAGCATAGGGACCAACTATAATATGCTTGGAGAGCCAAATTTGCATAGATATATCTTTTAATTGATCAATATCATGACCTCATATTTTCAACATATGAACACCTTTCATAGATAAATCTGACCATGTAACAATATTCTCTTGAAACCCTCATGCATGATAGATATAGTGACATTAATTAGCTCACTTAGATTCTTCTAACATAAAGTCAATTATGTCAAAACCTACCTAGAAGGATAGCTTTGCTCATGCATATATTTTGGTGTGTTTCATCACATGATATTAAATTTAGATAAAATAATATAGGCTTAAAAATGATCAAACCTATATGATCAAATTCTCATAAAACTATTACATGTGTAAAATATAACTACATCAAAATGCCTACTCAGCTTTTCTTGTCACATGTAAATTTGGATAAGTATGGAAAAACACAGTCAAACTCCCTGGGATCCCAACTTTACATATGCACATCTTTTGATGAACTTTGTTTCATGATCTAAAAATTAGTTCAAATAAATTAAACACAAAAATGAACAACCCATATCATCATTTTATCCTAACACTTCCATGTGTATGAATGTTGACATCATTAACATGCTTACTTAACTCTGCTTGAACCCTTTTGAAAATTTGGCTAAGTATGGGAACTTAGTGAATTTTTTGTGAGTAGATAACTTTTCATCCTCATATCTTTGACCGTACTTCATCACATGACTTAAAATCTAGTGCTTAATAACTAGGGACTAATGTGATTATAACCATATGACCAACTTCACCAAACTCATCCACATGTGGTAATGGTGACATCGTCAAATTGCCTATTTCAAATATTCTATCACTATACCAATCTTGCCAAGATGGCCACAATGAAGAATTAGATGTTAGGTGTGGATTCTGATTGGACTCCAATATCAGAGGTTAAAATTTTGATGTTATTTTAACTAGGTTTGGATCTCATTCTTTGAATCTTTGATGGCGTGGGGGGTTACAATTTTATAGTCAATATGGGTCATTAATTAAATATTTCTAGATATGACGGTAGAGGTTATGTTTAGGAATTTTTACTCTAAAATGTATTGATATATGGATGAGATGTATGTGTGAAAAAAAAATGAAATATTGTACACAAAGAGGAGGTATAAAAGTTACAATTGTAATAGGGTTTGTTATAGGATTTTGTTTATCCCTTGTATTGTTGTAAATAATATATTAGACAAGTTTGGTGGATGTATCCCATCTTGGGTGAACCAAATTAAATCTATCATCTCTTATTATGTGCATGTTTATGTTTATTTTTTGAATGTTTGATTAATTTATTTCATAGTTTCTCTTGTATATGATTTGGGGATAAATATGGGTTTTAATTTATCCTAACACTAGATGAATACCACTCATAGACACAAGCACTCTAACCACCATAGACCTCTAATAGGACCCCTTGCACATTCTCAATAGTTTAGACTCATCATTGATCATCTCTGAATAGTCAAACTCTGAAGATCAACCAAGCCTACTTCAAGCACATTAAGACAAGAACATTTCACACTTTTTCATTATCTCTTAGGCTATCAAATTACTTTATACACTCATAATGACACTTCCATGATATCACCATGAAATCATTAATAACTCTCCAACAATCTCCCCCTTTGCCATTGATGTCAACAAACATCATTCAACTCACCTTCTCTCTCTTTAAGTACTCTCTCATTAGGAACTTTTTCCCCCTTTGACAAAATGAAAAAGTTGGCACCAAATAATCATGAAGACATGAAAATACAAAAAATAGGAAATAACCATCTTATAAAGATGATACAAATTGCCCCTTACCTTGAGCCAACATCTACTTGTCTTGACAACTTCCTCTTGCTCTATGCCAACACTCTCTTCAACCAATCACTACAAAAAATGAAGAAAGAACATAAAAAAACACTAAAAATATAGAAATCACCAATAAAATTTATGATAAGGACTCCCCCTAAGATTTTTGAGTAATTGCATCAATTTAACATCTTCAGATCTCCACACACCATTAAGAACTACCATGTAGGCTTACTAGCCTTCTCTCTCAAACCACCTCAAGGACCACCAAAAAAATGTCATGCCACACACCAAATAGGAAACATGATCTAAAAAAAACTACTAACATACCTTGAAATACTCATGCCTTTCTTTTTTGAATAAACTGAACAAAAAAGCACATCTTCAAGACTAGGCCTGTTTAAACTCCTTGTAGTCCTATCAGGAACTTGTAGAGCCCAAAACTTTCTATAGACACAACTTCAAGACCTGAAATTTCATATCTAGAGCACTCTCATATGTTCCCTCAAAATCACCAATTTGAAATAACTAGAACATCCTCTAAATATATACTTCCTTCATAAACCAAATTGTCAATTAGGCCTCTATTTTGACAAAAACATGAATAAATTGAAAACCACAAACCTTAAAATATATATGAAGCTTGACTTTAAAGCCCATTTGTCCCATTCACCATATTAAAAATCCTTAGACTTCAAATCATAAGACATACCACTTTTCTATCAAAGCTCAAAACTCTAGAATCTTAAAACAAACAAGGTCAACACATCACCTTCCAGTCAATGCCCACCTTTAAAACTTATGTTACGCCTGGAGACAACCATTACACACTTATAGACCAATATTTGAGCTTTTAAACCATTGGGAACTTTGATTTCCTATAACCCATTTTAGGACATACAAGATCTTAAGCACAAACTAGGAAACCCAAGATCTAACAAAAATATCTTAATTGACTTCAACATACTTTCAAATCACAAAACCACTTGGAGCATGCTAAAATAAGGTCAATAGACATTTATATGTAAAAAATCATCTTGACAAAACACAAAGCCCTGCTTTCCACTTGGAAACCTTTAATCTAACCCTGTAGACTGATCCAATTGAAAATACTCATCTCTAGCCTTCTAGAACCTTCAAAAAAACACCACATCAACACTTGATTCTCCACTACAAGGAGCCTCTTAAGGAGCATATAAAAAAACACTTCACATATTATCCCTCTCAGATAATTCACGTCTTCAATCCACTGAACTTTTATGGCATACACAATTGATCAATAAGCCTTAACAAGATTAGCAAGTTATAGGACTATGCCTATAAGAGAGGTCTCCAACTTATAGGCTCACCTAGAATCTACCACAGACTAAGATAAATATTTAAAACTCGCCTTTATACTAGAGTATATGTCCAAACCATGATCAATAAGCTAACCCTTTCTCAAGATAGGACCACTTAGATTCTTCATAAGCTTTTTTTCTCCAATAAAAAGATATATAAAAATGAATGCACAAAAATACCTTTTTTCATATCTTTACATCAAATAATATCTGAAAACCACCAAGCTTCTTCTAATAGACAAGTGTCTCCTTGAATCCTAGATAGAGACACCTTGATGCATAATGTCCTAAAACAATGTGAAACTAGGAGTTACCCACAACTCCTCATATTCCTTTTCCTTCTTGGTCATCTAATATTGATAGTTCTTCTTCTTCTTCTTTTTCTTCTTCTTCTTCTTCCACTTCTTCTTCTTCTTCTTCTTCTTCTTCTTCTTCTTCTTCTTAGGATTATAATTAGCCTAAATCAACACCTTGTATTTCTCATAGAGCTTGACTTTAACTATGTTGGATGAATATTTTGTCGATCAGCATACTGATAAACAAAATAGGTCTGATTAGCCAAATTAGGAAGATTGGTCATCCAAATGTGTAGGTTTACCACATCAAAAGGGGACTAATCTCTCCTCTCATCAAGGGGAGGTTCCCTATATATATATAAAATAATACTCAAGAGTAGGACAAACCATCCATCTCTCTTTTTTCAAAGATGATGCGTGTGGATCAAAGGAAAAACTCAAGGGAAATGACAGAAAACACTCCTCTTCTTTCAAAAGTACTATTCAGCCAGCCACAAGAATACTCCTAGTAGTCAAAGCAAAATGTAACTAAGGACATAGTAACTAGCAAATCGAGATGCAGCACAATGTCTCCTCCTAAATTTCTCAAGAGTAAGATATGAAGGACAATGAGGGCACAAAGTCATTCCAAGGTCCTTTACATAGAAATGAAAAGAAAACACACTAAAGGCAATTATGGGGGCACAAAGTCTCTCCACAGTTGACTCTTTAGGACACCTTCCTGACTACTTTCACTAATTCTACTTGTTGAATTAAAGGAACATAAAATATATCAAGGAAAAAGACATAAGAACAGTTTCCCCAACAATAAAGATACTACATCACAAAGTTTGAAAAGTCACTTGCTTTCTTATTCCAATAACAAAATATGATCAACAATCTAAGCTCAAAGTCTCAGTAATGCCTTTCAATTTGGGCAGATTTTCATTTCTGATTGTCAAAAAGAGAGATACATTTACAATAAAAGAGAGTCCCTTATATAGCCTTCAAGGACTCGAGAACAGTAACACATCATGTTGCATTGAAATTTGTTAAAAATACAGGCTAGAATTTAGGGGCATCTACCCATTTGTTTTTCTCAATGTAGAGAAAAACGTCATGCTATTGAAAGTTTGCATCTTTCAATGTCCACCTGGTGATCTGATCCTTCTTCATCATTCCTCCTTTTTTGTTTAATTAAATCGGGTCCTGGATTCAATTTGCTATTTTGTTCCTTAGTCGCTTTCTACTAGTCTTGGCCTTAAAGCCTTTGAATGCATTTGGGTTCATAGATTTAAATCTAAAAGGATCAATGGCTATTTTATGATCTTTGAAATTGACGTTCACGCACCCATCAATACGCTTTCAATGGCCAATTCGTTGTTCTATAATTTGACATCTTTGGGCATGTCACCCCTTGGTCTTTCTTTGGCTTTCCTATTTTACATCCTCCCAAAGGGAAGGTGACCCTTTGGATTTCTGGTTTTACATCTTCCTGAAGGGAAGGTGACCCTTTGGCTTTGGGAAAATGTCCTTCAATTTGGTAGCCGAGAGTCCCCCATAAGGGCACCTACCCTTCGGGGTCCTTCGATGGCCTTTTCTTTGGAGTCTCTTCACAGACATTTCAATGGACTTTTTCCTTGGGCTTTCTCTATGGGCATTTTCCCTTAGCTTTTTTCATGGGCATTTTCCCACAGACAAAAAGTCTATGGAAATTTCCCATGGACAAAAATTCTGTGGAATCGTTTCGATCACTTTACCTTTCATCTTTGGAAAATTCCTTCAGGTTTTCCTCCCGTAACTGCTTTCCCAGATTCCTTCAAACTTTTTGTCTAAAGGAATTCCTTCAGACAAAAGTCTGAAAGAATTATTTCTTGCCTTAGTCTTTTTCAACTACCTTAAACAAAAATTTGAAAGAATTTACCTTTGCGGCCTTCTTTGAAAATGACCCTTCCGAAGGGTGCTTTTGTCCACCAAGTGCCCTCTGCAAGGGCACTTGTCCTTTGGGAGGTTTCTTTGAACTTTTGCATTTGAACTGCTCCTTTAAAACACTCCTTTTAACCAAGATTTAAACCATGCTTTGAACCAAGTCTATGATCCCTTTGATTGAACCAACTGAGTGAACCGTTTGATTGAACCAAAGCATTGAACCGCTTAATTGAACCAAACATTGAACCAAGCCGATGAACCAAGATTTAAACCAAAATGGTTCAAGCTAATGAACCCTTTAATTGAACCAAGCCTTTGAACCAAGCAAATGAACCAAAGCATTGAACTGAGCGGATGAACCAAAGTGTTGAACCGAGTGGATGATCCAACTGAGTGAACCAAAGCATTGAACTACTTGGTTGAACCCGCCTTTGAACCATTTGATTGAACCTGCCTTTGAACCTATTAAACCTTGAACCCATTTAACCTTTGAACCAAAGTGGTTCAATGGTTCAACAATTCAATGGTTCAAGCCTTCTTCTCTTTGATAAGTGTTTTGAAGCCATTAAACCTTGATGAAGTGCTTAACTCTTGTTGATGACGTTAAACCTTTGAACTTGTTGAACCTGATGAACCAAAATGGTTCAAGGTTCAACAGTTCAATGGTTCAATGGTTGGATCCTTACTCAAATGCTTGCCAATGGACATTTTTGATTGAACCAAGGCATTGAACTAATCTTGAAAATGACCAAGTGTTGGAAACTGATTCTTTTTATTGAACTCGCCTATAGAAGCCTTTTAACCTGTAGAAATGAACCTGCCTGTAGGGCCTATAGATTCCTGAGAAGCTTGAAAAATGAGGAATTTAAATGTCTAGGACAAATTTTAGAAAGGGAATAGATAATTTTGGTCTGTAGGACCAAAATAGTTCAAATTTTGTCCCAAAAATGAGTGATATTTTTTGGAAGACAACAGCTGGCTCTAGTTGGGGAACTTCTATCAATTACAAAAAGAATTGAAGGGAGTAGAATCTAGAATCTCTAGTGTCTTCATGTGTACCATTGGGCTATGGAGTCATGCTACCCAAAAATGAAAGGCATCAAAAATGGAAACAAATAAAACAAAATAGAATTAAAAACTATACAAATATACATATGTATAGATAAAATGATCTAATACTTCAAAAATTGAAGTATTTCAGATGCTGCTTCTTGAGAGATAGTGAAAATAGTGCTCTATCCTAGTAAACTAGTTGGAAAGCATTTTGCCCCCAGAAATGGTGACAGGTGAATGAAACTCTCCAAAAAGAAACCAATTTTTTATGTCTTCCTCTTTGCATTGTCTTCTTCTTGTCCCATGGCAGGATGTGGTCTTCAATTTGAAATCCATAACTCCTTGCTTTCTTGGCGAAGGGTTCATTTGCCTGATTTTGATTTGTAGTAGCATGGTCCATTACCATAATTGGTTGTTCTTCTAGTTCAGTCCAACACATGCTTTGATTGTCAGCATCAGACTCCTAACAAATTATCAACTTAGTATCTCTTTTGATGTGGAGGAGTTTGATCTCTTCATCTTGAACAATCTTCAATCTGAGCAACATAGATTCACATCTAGCTATGTTGTTGGTGTTGCTGACTTGCAAATTGCATGAAGAAAGAATATCTCCTTGAGAAGATATTAACATAGTCCCAACTCCATCTTTGGTGGAAGAATTGCTGCCATTGGATTCCAAGATCCAAGCATCATCAGAAGCTAGTCTCCTATCAAATTTCTCTTCATTAGAGATGGAAGATCCTTCCTTATTTGTACTATGCCCTACCAATTCTCATAAAGTCTTGTTTGGATCAATTCTTGGATTGTCAACTATAGGACTTTCATCTATAAAAAAATGAACATCCTCTATGGTCAAGAAATAATTACCCCTGCCTGAAGATTCAAATAGAATTTGTGTTGTAGGGTTTGTTGTTTGAGTGACCACATATTTTGCCTCCTTTTAAGGGAGCAATCTCTTCATTACACCTTGGATAGGGATCCTTGCCTTAGATAGGTCCATGCTTAGTTCTCCTACCATGTCCTTACAAAAATTTTGTCCAAGCAAAATGCCATAGCATGCTGGGATGTCAGCCACCAAGATAGTCATCTTGATTCTCTTATCTGGAAAGGCTACCAATGCAAATTGGGCATCTTTGATTTTCCATAGCAGTGGTACTTGTTCTCCATGGAGAAACATCTCCAAAATGTCTTGGTCAGTGTGAGGCCCAGAGACTCAGTGAATTTAGCAGGCATGACATTCTCAGATGCCCTAAAATCAATGATGCAATTGTTGAGTTGATAACCATTTATCAATAAGGAAACATAGAAAGGTTCTATTTTCCCAGGGGCAGCTGGAAGGGTAATGACAAGATTATTTATAATGGGCACATTCTTTAGGGAATTAGGAATTATTTTATTAACCTCTTATCTTGTAAGGATGGTTTGGTTCTTGACACATTGGACCAACCTATCTAATTGATCAGGATTGGACTACAAATATTCAAATTCAGATATTTCAATTTTGGTCTTTTTGACATGATCAATTATGTCAAATGGATGAATTAGACTAGGAATAAAGGAAATCATTTCAACTTTTTGGCTTTTAGGAGGGATGGGAGGAGGGCTGGTTTGCGAGATTGAAGTAGAAGGTGAAGGTGAAATTGATGTACTTACATTTTGGGTGATCACTGGATCCTTTGACTGAAAAGGTAGAGTGGTTCCACACTTATCAATTGTGATTGTTGGTTGAGGTTGTTCTTATGTCTTCTTCTTATCAGCTTGCTAGACTGATTAGTTCTTGGACCTAGTAAACACTGCATATGATCCATCAATAGCTTCTCCTTTGCTTCTAGGTTCATCCTGGTAGTTTAGGAAACTAATGTGGGAGTTGCCAGCTAATTCTTCTTGATCCTCTATGAAGAGATCAACATCATTTTATTTCTCAAACTTAGGTTGGATAGAGAAAGCATGTTTTGTTTCCAAATATCCAACTACTGAGTTGGTTGGAGAAGCTTCAAGGGCAAGTTTCCCTTGTGGGGGAGGAAGATGATCTGGCTACCCTTGATTCCTGAAAGCATTGCCTTAATATGATTGATTTGGAAATGTCCTTCTTGGCTTATCTCTGTATGAAGGAGTAGAAGACATTCCTTGTGCCATTTGTCTTTTCAAAGCTAACACTTTATTTGCCAGCTTTTTCACCATTGGATCAGTGGTGCCTATAGATGCATATTCAAAAGATGATGAGGATCTATTTCTATTTGGATCTCTTCTTATCTTCCCTATTAATATGAGATCATATTCTACCTCAGTGGTTAAAAGTTGAGTTGTAGCAAGATCTATTTGACCAGCATGTCTCAAAAGAAAACTTACTTCAGGCAACTGAGAATTAATGAAGAAGCAATTGATATTATTAGTTGTAGGTCGAGCAATTATAGGAATTCTATTCCTCAATTTGTCAAATTTGGATATGAAGTCTCTCATTAGTTCATGAGGCTCTTTCTTCATCTGTGTAAGTTGAGCCAGAAGTGCATGTGTATCTTCTGCAGGTTTGAATCTAGCTTCAAACTTATCTTTGAGAGTATTCCAATTAGTCACTGATCGAGCCTATAGATGATAAAACTAATCTGCAGCAGCACCTTGTAATGTTTCTACAAATAACCTAACTTCTACATCTTCAAATTCTACTCCAATTACGCCACAGGCTATGCTGAAGGCTGTAATGTGTTCATCAGGATGAACTTTCCCATCATCATAAAATTTGGCGAAATGCTTCCTTAAACTATGTGGAAGCTCATGTAGAGGTGGAGTAAGATTGAGAGGACCAAAAGCATTACCCCAAGGGCCTTGAATTGCCATTATAAGATTATGAAAAGGAGGAATAAAAAATCTTAGAGGGGTAATTATTGGCAAAGCTTTATCAACAGCAGAAGTAGATACTTCATCTGGCAATGGAGATCTGACTTTAGTAGGAGGAAAGCTCTTGGTTTATTGGAGGTGAGATGGTGAAGAAAATAGATCAAAATCACTTTTTTGTACTAGATTGAATACAGGGTCAACAATACCTTTAGCCCTTTGGCTTCATGTATACCTTAAATTTGCCAGATTGTGAAACAAAAATGGAAAAGAATTGACCTTGCTTCAGTTTGAAGCTTGAGGATTTAAACTATGTGTTCTTTCTCGGTTAGTGTGGAGGTGAATGGTAAGACTATAAATGGATAATGGGTAAGACAAGTAATGGAGTCACCAGAATCTATAATGGATAAGGGTTATAATGATAATGGGTAAGACACAGGTGATGTTTCAATCTGAAACTTGAGGTTCTAAATTGCACAAAATTATGTATATCCCCAGTGAAGTTGCCAAAAATTGTTGGTTGAATATTTTGTCGATCAACGTACTGATAAAAAAAATAGGTCTGATCAGTCAAAGTAAGAAGATTGGTCATCCAAATGTGTAGATTTACCACATCAAAAGGGGACTAATCTCTCCTCTCATCAAGGGGAGGTTCCCTATGGATATGATATATATATATATATATAAAAACAAAAAATAATACTCAAGGGTAAGACAAACCATCCATCTCTCTTTTTTCAGAGATGATGCGTGTGGATGAAAGGAAAAACTCAATGGAAATGACAGAAAGCACTCCTCTTCTTTTAGAAGTACTATTCAGCTAGCCACAAGAATACTCTTAGTAGTAAAAGCAAAATGTAACTAAGGATGTAGTAACCAGCAAATCAAGATGCAACACAAAGTCTCCACCTGAATTGCTCAAGAGTAAGATACGAAGGACAATGAGGCCACAAAGTCATCCCAAGGTCCTTTACATAGAAATGAAAAGAAAACACACTAAAGGAAATTATGGGGGCACAAATTCTCTACACAATTGACTCTTCAGGACAACTTCTTGACTACTTTCACTAATTCTACTTATTGAATTAAAGAAACAAAAAATATATCAAGGAAAAAGACATAAGAATAGTTTCCCCAACAATAAAGATAATACAGCATAAAGTCTGAAAAGTCATTTGCTTTCTTATTCCAATAACAAAATATGATCAAGAATCTGAGCTCAAAGTCTCAGTGATGCCTTTTAATTTGGGTAGAGTTTCATTTTTGATTGTCAAAAAGAGAGATACATTTAAAATAAAAGAGAGTCCCTTATATAGCCTCTTAAAGAAGGACTCAAGAACAGTAACACATCATGTTGCATTGAAATTTGATAAAAAGACAGGCTAAAATTTAGGGGCATCTACCCATTTTTTTTTCTCAATGCAGAGATACAAGTCATGCTATTGAAAGTTTGCATCTTTCAATGTCCACCTGGTGATTTGATCCTTCTTCATCATTCATCATTTTTTGGTTAATTGAATCAGATCCTAGATTCAATTTGTTGTTATATTCCTTACTTTCTGTTGGTCTTGGCCTTAAAGCCTTTGAATGCATTTGGGTCTATAGATTTAAATCTACAAGGATCAATGGCTATTTTATGAGCTTTGAAATTTATATTCACGCACCTATCAATACGTTTTCAATGGCTAGTTCACTGTTCTAGAATTTGATACCTTCGGGCACGTCACCCCTTGGTCTTTCTTTGGCTTTCCTATTTTGCATCCTCCCAAAGGGAAGGTGACCCTTCGGATTTCTAGTTTTACATCTTCCTAAAGGGAAGGTGACCTTCAACTTTGGGGAAATGTCCTTCAATTTTGTAGTTGAGAGTCCCTCGTAAGGGCACCTACCCTTCAGGGTCCTTCGATGGCCTTTTCTTTGGAGTCTCTTCGCAGACATTCCCACAGACTTTTTCCCCAAGCTTTCTCCGTGGGCATTTTCCCCAAGCTTTTTCTCGGGGAAATTTTCCCATAGATAAAAAGTCCATGGAAATTTCCCATGGATAAAACGTCTGCATAATTGTTTCGATCGCTTTGCCTTTCGTCTTTGGAAAATTCCTTCGGGTTTTCCTCCCACAGCTACTTTCCCAAATTCCTTTGGACTTTTTATCTGAAGGAATTCCTTTGAACAAAATTCTAAAAGAATTATTTCTTGCCTTAGTCTTTTTCAACAGCCTTAAACAACAATTTGAAAGAATTTACCTTTATAGCCTTCTTTGAAAATGACCCTTCTGAAGGGTGCTTTTGTCGACCAAGTGCCCTACGCAAGGGCACTTGTCCTTTAGAAGGTTTCTTTGAACTTTTGAATTTGAACAGATCCTTTGAACCAAGATTTGAACCAAGTCAATGATCCCTTTGATTGAACCAACTGAGTGAACCGTTTGATTGAACCAAAGCATTGAACCGCTTGGTTGAACCAAATGTTTAACCAAGCTGATGAACCAAGATTTGAACCAAAATGGTTCAAGCTGATGAACCCTTTAATTGAAACAAGCCTTTGAACCAAGTGGATGAACCAACTGAGTGAATCAAAGCATTGAACCACTTGGTTGAAACTACCTTTGAACCATTTGATTGAACCCGCCTTTGAACCTATTAAACCTTGAACCCGTTAAACCTTTGAACAAAAGTGGTTCAATGGTTCAAGCCTTCTTCTCTTTGATAAGTGTTTTGAAGCTATTTAACCTTGATGAATCACTTAACTCTTGTTGATGACGTTGAACCTTTGAACTTGTTGAACCCGTTGAACGAAAATGGTTCAAGGTTCAACGGTTCAATGGTTCAATGGTTGGATCCTTGCTCAGATGCTTGCCAATGGACATTTTTAATTGAACCAAGGTGCTGAACCAATCCCAAAAATGACCAAGTGTTGGAAATTGATTCTTTTTATTGAACCCACCTGTAGAAGCCTTTGAACCTATAGAAATTAAACTGCCTACAGAGTCCGTAGATTCCTGAGAAGCTTGAAAAATGAGGAATTTGAATGTCCAGGACTAATTTTAGAAAGGGAAGAGCAATTTTGGTCTGTAGGACCAAAATAGTTCAAATGTTGTCCCAAAAATGAGTGATATGTTTTGGGAGACAACAAACTAAATTTTTATTTTCCTTTTATGTCTAGATAGTTGACATATTCTCTACTTTAAACTTATCAACAAATGTTGATAACATAAACTCTTGACTTTCCTTCAATTTGGTTCCTTCTTCCACATTAGCAACCAATCCATCAATACTCTTGGATAAAAAATATTAGTATCCTTAGTATTTACTACCTCAGGTATCCATACCATAGTTTGACTCTTCTCATCTTCTACAACCATCTTACCAATTTGACCTTTGAGTTTAGACTGATCTGCAACACATTTTTCTAAAGCAGCTTTCTTATCAACCTTTGGAATATTGTGATTATCATTGATAATATTTGGTCTCCATAACCAAGAATGACCTTTATTATGCACAATGGAAGCTTCATGTCATTTGAGATACATTGAGGACCTATTACCTCCACTTGGATAGAATTTAGTAGAGTGTCCAACCCTATGACAATTGAAATAAGTAATGTCTTCCATACCTTTTGAAATATTTGCACTATGATCAATCTTTGGCCAAATAATCCTTTTATCATAACTCCATGAATATCCATACTTGATTGACTTCCTTATATATTCCTTAGCTTTATGACCATATTTATTACATGTATAACAAAGACCTTGAAAATAACTTGCATACCTTATTGCATTAGGTTGTGTAATTGTCCTTCTGACATTACTCTTTAAGATTTCATTCACCTTTACTTACTCAAGCTTCTCATGCTTCTTTTTAGGCTTGTCCAACTTGTTTATTATTATCTTATGTTCACTCTTCAAGGATCTCATTTCAATCTTTAACTGAGTGTACTCATCTTGCTTTTATATTTACATTTATAGTCCTTAATTGATCCTCAAGAATATTGATCTTCTCTTCATCCTCTTTGGCCTATTCTAATTCATTTTGTTTCTTTTTTTAGGATTGCCTATCTTTATTATGACTTTTTCATAGTCATATTTTAGGGAAAATAGATCAATATTCATTTTAACATATTCATATCCTTTAAATCTCATGCTCGAACATGCAACCTCTAACTGAATTTAGAGAACTTGGATGGTCTCCTTATCCATCTTAACTTATTTAACCAAGTCACTCTTCATTATACATGTTTTCTCTTTAATATGACTAATCTATTCTTCAATACTTTTGACCATTGATCTCAACTCAATATTTTTTTAATCAACTACTTAGCCATCTTTGTACCTACTTAGGATCACCTTCAAGTTGTTAGGCTTCCTCTAAAGGACTTGCTTTGATACCAATTGTTAGAGGTACAATCATTAGGGGGTGAATTAGTGATACCAGATATTTTAATTTTAATTATAGTCCTTTAAACTATTAACCAACCAACATATATCAAATTTATCAAGTAACATTAATAAGAGATCTCATTCATTCAATACATACACATGATCAAACACATAACACAATTCCTATGGGAAACCCTCATGGGGAATAAAACCTACTCTCAAGCCTGAAACACAAATGGAATACTGTCCTATAATAAATTACAAACAAGATACTAGTCAACTCCTTTAGACCAAAAAACCTTGATCATATCTTCCTGACCAAAGGTATTTAGTGAAACCCCTATTTCACAAGGAGCAACTACCCCTAAGAAACATCAACTCCTTTACACCCTCCTTTGAACACTTCCACCTTAGAATTGATGTCTTCAACAACTGATGATGGATTTATATTCATCACTCTTCACTTTCACTCTTTCACCCAATACTCTCTAATGGCCAAAGCACATTGCATATTTATACCAACACACAAATATCAATTAGGACACATTACATATCCCAACTAACCCCACTCTCCAACTCTTCACTCACACTCACTTCAACACACCTATAATAATTCTATCACCACAAAAAAAAATTGACCATGAGGTCATTCACATAGACCATACTTTGATCTACTTCACAAACCAACCTCCAAGCTTACACAAACATCACCTATCCTTCGCTCACATTTCAAATCATCAAACTTGCAAGAGCACTTGTTATGACATAGAAATATGACGTACAAGTCATACACACAATAATGAGCCATATCTACTCATCAACCCATCCACTGGGCACACTTCCTCTCTTTTCTCCTCAACTCTTTACTGTACTCCACTTGCACAAGCCTCTTCAGTCATCTTTAACCTATTGACCAAATTTGACTTTTAGGTTAAATTAGGGCACCCCTAAGTAAAAACATGGTTTTCTAGATTTCTTAGGGAGCATAATATCTTTTCATGAGGTGTTTTATAGGTCATTTAATGTTATTCAATGGTATGTTAGCCTTGGTCATGAATTTCATTAGCCAACATGTCCTTTTGAGTCATTTTAGGGGTCAAAAAGGTGCATTTAATGCTTTTTACATGTTTTGTTGGAAATGTGAATATTAAAAAATATGATTTCATGCCCCATGTGTCCCTATAAGTCTTAAGTAATTACTAAAAGTAAAATATGGAAAGTTATGCAGAAGAAAAGGTAGTTTTCCAATGAAAGGAGAAGAAAATGGCACTTATACGACCTCTTTGGGAAGTGTGCCACTTCAAAAAGGGTGAAATGTGACTCTTAAGCTTCCCCATTCTTATATCCACATTTTAAATGATTTTTAAGTGTCATCTTAATTCCAAAACTATTCTACTCCTTTTCATCTTTTTTGGCAAGCAAAAGTGGCATGTAGTTTTCTACTTGATATGATCACCACAAAGGATTTTAGATAAAATGATCTAGGGGGTGTATTCTACACTAAATCAGATTCCATTTTATGTTTGGTTGTAGAGGAATGGTGGTCTGAGCTTTATGAATCATTCATAAGTTGACCTTTTAAATATTCTTGCTAATCTGTGCACCCTACAAGTTTTGCTCTTGTTTGTGAAAGTCCATATAATTCACTAATTGATATTGGTTATAGAGGATGTTTAATCCATTCCATTATGTCCTCCATGATTGGTTTCACTTTTAGATTTTATTTTATGAGCTAACTAGCTTAGTTTACAAAGAGTGAAGGAGTGAAGTTACAGTCATTTATGACTTGTTCCAAAAAATTGGTATTTTATAGAGGTTTTGTGTGAATGTAAAAGGATTTCCCATATACCTAAAATTAATATTTTAACCTCCTTCCATTTTTTTGTTCCATCATTTCATCCCTTTGGTTTTTTGTAAGCTTGTCTTCCTCCATTATCAACTTCATGCTTGGCTTCACTTGCAGTCACCTGTAGGATCTTGTTCATCTTGTCCATGGATTTGTAATCATAACATATTAGTTTTTCAAACCATAAAAATTTGGAAGGAGTTATTTATATACTTTTTTAAAGATTTTTTAATGTTTTCACATGCTTAATTTCTATATTAAAATAGTCATGAGATGCTTATGCCTACTTTATCCTAGATGTGTGCAAGTGGTTTCAAGTTGCAAAAGACATTTTTAAACTGGTATTAAAGTTTTATTGATGGATATCATCTAATTGAAGGTTTAAAAATGCATTTTGAATTGTTTTTAAGCCATTTTAACCATGTTTTTCCACACTTCATACCCTCACTATCTACACATAGCCAAATATCCACCTACAGGACCTTGTTGATGTCATACTAAGGTGTAAAAGGAAAAAAGAGTTTTTACAACCTATTAGCATTTATAAAGGTGAATTAACATGGCTAATGGAATCATACAAAATTCACATTCATGCAATATTTCATATTTTTCATACCTAGCTCACTGTTGGATACTAAAGCATTCACCTACAGGGGGTTGAGCAGAGTACTAAAGTGTTATAATAGAAAGAAAGAAGCAACTGAGCACCTACCTAAGGTTTTAGCATGATAAATAAGCTTTGATATACCCATATAATATTTTAAAGATAAAAATATGTGTATAACCATGTTGAATAACATAGGGACTGTTTCAGACCCTTTGTCCTTAAAAAGGTAAAATAAAGGTCAAGAGGGTTTTGGTGATTAACATATGATAGGGTGGCAAGTATTATAAAGGTATCATAATAGCTTGTTTTTTTATCCCCTACATATGTAAATTACCTTTAAAAATATTGGTGGTAGATCACTAATGGATATTGGTTAGTAAGAGGCCTAAAGTTGCCTACAAAACCACTAAATTCAGGTATAGATATCTACAAGCCTAAACCCAAAAGTGACCTTATGCTATAAATTGACCATCATAGGTCATACCAAATTTGGTATTGGTTTAAAATGTTCCAAAATAAAATCATGACCTAAAATATCTTTAAAGGAATAAATGGACTATTATTTTCCTTGTATGGGCATTCTTGAGTCCATGCATTGTGTAGATGTTGACCTACATCAGGGGTATCCTAGTTACCAAGAAAGAAAGTTTGGAGAGTAAAGGTTTCAACCCTAAATAAATGTCAAGGTGAATAAATTACTTATTTAATATAAAATGGATCTCATTTTTCATTTAGAACCCTTTTCTTATCATCTTCTAGGCCTAAGAGGTCAAATACACACTTACAGGTCAAATAAGTGAGTTGATACAAATAGTGGTATAGGCATGAGTTATGGTGTTATTTTGGTAACTTAGGGTGAGTAAAAGTGATAAAAAAAAATGGTTTAGGTTTTCAAGGTGAAATAAATATGGTGTTTTCATTAATAATCACCTCAATTAAGCACACAAAACCTACTTGCAAGCCTAAAAAATAGGGGTCTCAGCCAAGGTATAATAGGGTACATAGTTTGGACTAAAAATGCATTTTATGCCCTAAAGGATGAATTTGGATGATATATAAATCAGGTTAACACCTCAATGTAAATTTTTATGATGTCATGAGTTAAAAAAATAGGAGAAACAAGGCACCTACAAGGTCTTAAGACCCCTGTTCACCCCTATAACAGGGTGCAACCTAGCAAGCCAAGTGAAGACATGAACCTGTACAGGAAAGAAAGGGAGGTTTAACACAATGAAACATTATTAATTATTGGTATATATTGTTTAAATAATTCCAACATCCTACTAAGTTGATCATCCACCTTTCCTACTTGGTGAAAATCCATCAGTCCATACAGTTACTCCAAGAGACCATGTTACTCAATAGGAAAGTATGGAAAATCCAAAGGAAAAAGTTTTTTTGGATGAAATAAAAGATAAATGAGAATTTATATAGGGTGATAATAATTATAAAAATTTCATATAATCATGGTTTTATCTTGGAAGAGTGACTCCTAGGTGCATTTAAATAAAACATGTAGGACAAAAGGGATTTTTTAGGCCTTTTTGAGGCATTTGGAGCTGGTTGAACACCTAAATAATGGAATAAAGAAAAAAACTTTAGTAAAAATGATAATTAGGAATTATAAAATATAAAAAATATTCACTTTTCCTAATTAATAAGTGATATACCTCACTATTTTGTCTCAAAGGCCAGCCAGTCTAGGAAAATCAGACTTTGGCAAAGTAAGCTAATGAGTGAAAAATGAGCAAAAGACTTGGCATGGAGATTTGGAAATCCAATGGAAAAATATTATAAGGTGTATGGAATTAAAACTTATTATATGGAATCACTATATCAATATCAGACCCCTGAAGGTGACCAAATTGGTCATGCACACAGTCTAACATGGTAAACTTGGACTAGGCTTAGTTGGCAAATGAGGAAAAGGGATGAATAAGGGTTCTTGGAGGGTTATGTAATGATATTTTAATATAAAATAGGATATTAAAATACACTAAAAACCATAATAAACATGAAATACCATTCCAAATATCCAAAGGTATCTAGATGCAGGTTAGGCTTACGAGGCCCTCAAGAGACCTAAAGCCATTTTGAGGTCCACCTTCATTTCAAACTCTTGGAAGGATATATATTTGATTATTACATTATTTTAATGTGTAAATAGACATTTTTGAGCTTTTGGAGTGAAAGGAGACCTATAGGAAATAAAATTCTAGCCTTGGCATAGTCCAATCATGTAGGAAGAGAGGAAAACAAGCTCGATGGGTGTTTTCAAGTACTCATATATTTTATAAGAATATACATGGGAATTAGAGGAACTTATAAGAACTAATAGGGTCCCTTGGAATAAATTTTTTGTAATTTATTGTTAGGTTAAATGTCCAATATTTATGAACAAATCTTAAGATCCAAAACTACCTAAAACCCTACTAAACCCTCAGCTAAGACCTGATGGAAAAAATGAGCTTGGAAAGCTACCCTAATGAAATAGTTTGGAAATGAAATTTATTTTACCATGTAGAATAATCCCTCAGTATATCTCCCACAAAGATTATTTGTATGAAATTGTATGGACAACATGAGAAATAGGGTTTTCTTAACCATTATTTATGTTTTTAAGGATACAAGATGAGTCTAAAGATGAAATCTAGTTTGGGTGGAAGCTTAGGAACTTTAATAACACCTTATTGCCATTGTATTCTAGGAAAAAACTCCTAAGTTTACAAACTATTTCTCTCCTTTCAACCAATCAAAATTGGCATAGTGGACATAAGGGTGAGAAGGGTGAAAACTCTAAGTGTGAGACTTCTTAAAGAATTCCTGATGCTTATTAGGCCATGGAGGGTATTAATAGGTGTCATCCACTCCCTCCCATGTATTTTAATGTAAAATTGAAGGCATTTTTGAGGTCAAGTGTGAGGCATGACTGAAAAAAAAGAGTTTTTTTATTGTAGATAATGATGGCTTCATTTCAAGAGTTTTCATATGAGTAGGAATACAACCAATAAATATATATATATATATTCATGCCTAAATTCCTTTACTCTTATCCAAATAATAATACCTATCCATAGTTAGTTGTGGGACATTAAAATAGGTTTAAATTATGAAGGTAGTTTTCTGAGCTAATACTGGGAGTTTCATGACATTTTTCATAAGTTTCATGACTTGTATGGATAGTTTTACCTCTTATAATTACATGGTTCATCCCATATCTATTTTTAATGTAATTTTAACCTCATTTATCATATTTAAAAGTGTATAAGTGACCTTTTAACTCCCCTTGTCTTGTTCCTTTCTCAAAATCTATAAATATTGACTCTTTTAGCTCTTTTTGGTAGCCTATATTGGTTGATGTTGAAACCCTGGCCAAATTTATACTTAAATTAATCTTGAATAAATAAACATTTTATTTTTCATACTTAAATGATATACAACTGGGTGTTATTAAAATCTTGTTAGTCTTGTCTAGTGGAAGATGATATTTTCTAGCATTTTATCCTTGATTGTTCACCAAGTGTGCAGAAGAGTGATTGTTACAAGAATTTGTTGGTGTTATTTTCAAGTGTAGGAGTGTCTTAGATGTGATATATGACTTTATTCTCTCAATTAATCATTAATTTATCTCTTAAGTATCAAATACCTTCTTGAACCTAGCTTATGAAATATTGATGTGACAATGCAATTTGAATTATGAGTTTTGTGTGAAAGAAGCCTTGTTTAGCTCTAAGTAGTATAATTTAAGTTCATAGGAGTAAATATAATATTGGTGCGTCACCTTTTTTATATTTTTTTATTTATTTTCTTAACCCTTTTCATCTAAAATTGATAATCAAGAAATTACTTTAAATAATGCATCAAGAGAACTAGCCCTTCTAGAGATTCAGCTCAACAAATTATTACCCATAGTAAGAGATATGTCTTCATTATGCCACTTGGATGAGGAGAGATAATAATATACTCAAGGGGTGAAAATCCAAGTGACAATAGTTTTTGGCATGCCTGGTGGGACTCTAAGTTCTAGAAGATTATCCAAGATTGGTGTTGGTCTTGGCATAGTTGCAGCTACAAGAACATCTACATTAATTACTTGAAGAATCCACTAAATTTTTTAACTCTTTGGTTATTTATTATTCCCTAATTTCCATGCCAAAGGTGGCCACTATGTCTACTACTAAAGGTATACCCTTTGAGTTTGTGCAATTACCTTTGTATTCTATAAAAAGGTTTAGGTTTGTGAATACCCATCCTTATTCAAGAGATTTAGTGTTTAAAAAGTCAAAGTTCTTATTTTTATAAATCCTTAATAGTCATATTTTACATTATAAAATGGCTAGGAAACAATATTTTGTAGCCTTCACTAGATCATCTCCTTTGAATCTTGCCCAATATGACTAAATTATAGGAGTAGACCTTAAGAGTGTTCCATCTTTTAGTGGATAAGGTCCTATTACTACCATTGAACACATTATAAAAATATAAAATTTAAGTAATATCCTTAATATGACCCAAGATAATGTGGATATTGGGTTATTAGAATTTTATTTCAAAGGTAAACCTTTGGATTGGTATGGGACTCGACCTAAAAATTATATTGGTTCATGGGATGAACTAGGAGATTTATTGACTAAGAGGTTTAGAGAGAAAAGTGATCATTTATCGCTAGATAATTAATTGACCACTATCAAGAGGAAACCACAAGATTTTATGAAAGACTTTAATACTGTATTTCAAAAAACATGGGATAAGATTCTAGCCCTTGTGAGACCTACTCTAAATTATGCCTTCTTATACTATTTAAAAGCATTTAATAGTGATGTAGCCATGATGATCCAATCACTTGGTGGGAATACACTCCATATTTCCCATGATATATCCATAAATTATGATAATTATCTTGTTAAATTATGTAATATTGCTTCTATACCATTAATGTTATTGTTCATTGATTTGCAACCTCCTAGTCAAGCTACATTACCTACTTTGGCTCCTTTACCTAATCAAGAAAGGTATACCATTACCCCCATATATGAGATTCATGAATTCAAGAGTTTTCTCCAAAGTGTCACTAATGAATTGGTTACCCTAAAAAAGCAACAAGCTCAAATTTATATACTTTATCAACCCTATAATCAATTTGGATAAGTAAATAGACCTCCTTTTCAAGGTAATGCTCAAGGACAAGGTCAAATCACTCAAGCTAGACCTTACCAAAGTTACAATAATAATGCTTCCTCTTCTTCCAAATCTATTATTCACACTCAAAACAAATTTTTTCAATAAAAACCATTATATCCCTCATATGACCAAAATCAAGGCTAAGTTGCTTATGTTAATGAAATGCCTAGTCAAGACATGATAATGTAAGGAAATCAAGCATCTCAAGTTCCCACTTTTGAGAGGACAATGAAAAATGGAATTCAAATTGGAATGGATATTGGAAAAAAAAAACTAATTATACTCTCATAAATAATTTGGAGGGAGATTTTTGTGCCATCAATCATTTGGAGAATTCAATCAATGTGAATACTAGTGTGGCTTCTAACACTAGGTTTAAGAAGAGGGTTGTTGAAGAGACACAAGGGGCTAATCAAGGACATATTTTTACTCATAAAACATCTATAATGGTGGGTTGGTCTAATTAATCTCATAAGGTGTAGGACAATCAAAAAATTTAGAATGTAATGCTTGCTCCTACACATCCAGCTTCACAACCTACACCACAAAGTATTAGTGCTTCCAAAGAACATTCTAAGGTGAGAAATACTTTTATTAATGTTGTGGATAAAATTAATAATTTCAACATGAATATTTAACTATGGGATCATTAAAAATACCTAGACAAAAGGATATATGCTTCAAAAGTAATTGCAAGGTTTGGTAAGCAAGTTAGATCAGGTAGGAATGAGAATGGTGTCTTGATGAATAGAACCCATCCCATGGATGGAAAAGTGAAGAATACTAATAATAATCCTATTTTTTACTTATAATTTATCATTTATCATTTTTGATTTCTTAGTTCATAATTTCATCATATATAGTGGGGCTAGTACTTCAGTTATGCCCAAGTGTATAGCAGATAAATTAGTCCTCAAGTATGAGCTAATGGCTAAAGGAATTTTACAATTGATTAGATCACTAACAAAGACCTTTGGAGTAGTCAAGTATTTGAACTTGATTTGACATGTTTTTCCTAATTTTTCCATTCCTCATGATGTAGTTGTGATAAATTTACCTCCATACTTTTCTCTTTATTTGTCAAGAGAGTTTACAGCTAATATAGGTGGATACTTGGCAACTAATTGGTTTTATATGGTTTTAAAGACAAATTATGGTACTAAAGTGAAGATTAAATTATATCATATCCACTAAAATCACTTATATACTTGCATGCCTAAAGTGTAAAATGTCAATTATACCATTATTGATGAGGAGAAATTCACATAGATCAATCTCCAACATCTTCTCTTGAAGGAGTTTTTTATTTGTATTTTGATGAATGTGGGAATTAACATTATGAGCATGATCCTTAAAAATTCATAGAGTAATCTAGTCTTGGAGTTTATTTCATACATGAAGAGGACTCTTTCATGCCAAATTTGATGAAGCCAAGTGAAGACATGGATGGTTTATGGTAGCTTTTCTTTGATGGATCAAGAAGTAAGATTGGGGTAGGTGGTGGAGTAATGTTGGTTTCTCCTTCCAAGGAAAGGTACTTTTCCACTTTCATATTTCAATTCTCTTTTACTTATAATGTGTAAAAATATAAGGCCCTCATTTATGGCCTTAAGTGGGCTAGGAAAAGAGGTGTGAAAGAATTACAAGTGTATAGTGATAGTGAGTTGATTGTGAATCAAGTAAGAGGCCAAAATGTGACTAAGAACTCTTTGATTAAGTATTATAAGCATAGAGTATGGGATCTTGTAGAGGATTTCTAATATTTCAACATCACATATATCCCAAGATAAGATTAAAAACATGCTAATAGGTTGGTAGCAATTGGAGCTCAATTTGATGTTCCAAAAGGGATAAGAGAAGATAAGAATCAACCACATCTCATAGTGATTGTAAGGCCCTCCATACTAGATAATGTCACTAATTGGAAAGTGTTTGATAGTGACCAAAAAATAGAATTTTTTATTCAAGAGGAGGCTAAGTTTTCTTCCAAGAATCAGTCCAAACTACAACAGCAATATGGAGGGCAGATTGTACAATTGAAGTCAAACAAGCTCCCTAAATGCCTAGTCACACTTGAGAGTATTTTCAATGAAGATGACTAGTTCAAGAAAGAAAAGTTAAGCATGTATACTAAGAAATAAACTATGAGAAATTAAAAATATTCTAGGATAAATTGCTTTCACTTTGGAAGGTATGTACTAATGAAGAGAAACATGCTTTCATTAAGTTATACAAAGAGTTTTCTAATGTCTTTGTATGGGAATATAGTGATTTGAAGGGATTTAATCCAAACCTAGCTCAACATACCATAGAGCTAGATGAGAATTCCAAGCCTATCAAGAAAATACAAAGGCCAATCAATCCTAAGATTGATCCTCTCATGAGGAAAGAACTTACTAAGTTGATTGAGTCCAAAATCATCTTTCCTATTAAGCATTCATCTTGGTTGGCAAACTTAGTCCTTGTTAAGAAGAAGAATGGGGAAATCAGGTTGTGTGTTTATTTTAGGGACTTAAATATAGTTTCCTTTAAGGACCATCATCCTCTCCCTTCCATGGAACAAATTTTACAAATTGTGGTACGTAGTGAAAGGTTTTCTCTCCTTGATGGGTATTATAGGTACAATCAAATTTTAGTGAAAGAAAGTGATCAATATAAGACAACCTTTACTAATAAATAGGGTACATATGATTATAGTAAAATTCAATTTGGATTGTCTAATAATGGAGCTAAATTTCAACATGAAATGGATATGGATTTTCAAGGACTAATAAATGACATTATGTTGGTGTATCTTGATGATGTCATAGTTTTTTCTAAGGATGAAAAGGATCACTTAAATCACCTTAGGTAGATTTTTGAGAGATGTAGATAGTTTGTAATATCTCTCAACCCAAATAAGTGTGTGTTTTTTATCCATGAAGGAAAACTTTTAGGACACATTATCTCCAAAAAGGGCCTATCCATAGATCCTAAAAGGGTAAGTGTAATCTTGGCATTGGCTTTGCCTAAACACAAAAAAGGTTTTCAAAGTTTATTTGGGAAAATTAATTTCATAAGGATGTTCATCCCTAATTTTTATAACTTATTCAATCCTGTAACCTCTATGCTAAGGAAGGATGAAGTGTTCACTTGGACTACAATAAGGAAGGAAAGTTTTGAAGAGATTAAGCAAGCCATTTCCCAAGCTTCAACTCTTGCAAGTCCTAATTTATCAAAGTATTTCAAATTGTATACCTTTGGAAATGAGGAGGTGATCTCTACCATGCTTACTCAATTAAATGAAGAAAACTTGGATTAGCCTATTATATTCTTTATTCAAGGTTTGGAAGGCTATGAGGTAAGATACACCTATATTGAGAAGTAAGTACTTTCAGTTGTTATAAGTCTAAATTAGTTTAGGAATATGTTATCTAACAACAAGATTAAAATATTGTTACGTCATCCTAGTGTTAAAGAATTCCTTTTAAGTAGATATTTTAATGAAAAAAGGGTTGGTTATATCACAAAAGTGATGGAGCATAATGTGGAAATTAAGACAACCAAGCTAGTGAAAGGAAGAGGGCTATGTGAACATCTTGCTTCAGATTTTAAGGAACAAAAGGAAGGTGTTTTATCACTCCATGATGACCCTATAACATCTGAACCTTCATCAATGAGGAGTTGGACACTAGAGATAATCCATTTTCTTTAAACTGATGAGTGTCTACAAGGCCTTAATAGAGATAGAAGAAGGTACTTTATATTTCAATCCATTAATTATGTACTTGTTGGTGGAATAATGTTTAAGAAGGAATTATCAGGTGTGTTGAATTAGATTAAATTGATAAATTTTTTCTTGAGTTTCATGATGGACCAGCTGGTGGTCACTTTGCTCTAAGAACCATAACTGCTAAGATTATAAGAGATGAATAATTTTGGCCTAGTTTGTTCAAAGACACCCATGATTGGGTAAGGAAGTGTCAAAAGTGTGCTCTCTTTGATGGTAAATAAAATAATGATGCCTTGCCTCTTCATCTAATTTACGTTGATCAACCCTTTATGTAATGGGGTTTGGATTTCATAGGCCTAATCAACCCACCTTCTAGTGTTGGCCATAAATGGGTGTTGAATTATATAGATTACTTTACAAGGTGGGTAGAGGTTGTTTCTCTCAAGGATGCAAATTAAAGTTTAGTTATATACTTCTATAAAGGCATAATGACAAGGTTTGGAGCTCCTTCAATAATAATTTTGGATAATCCATTGGCTTTTCTTGGGATAAAGATAAGTGAATGGGCTTTGAAACATGGAATCTAACTTAGTACCTCATCCAACTATTATCCACAAGGGATTGGACTTATAATTATAAAGAGAACAATAGAGGATAACCAAAGGACTTAGCATTCCATGTTGAAGACAACTCTTTGGGTTGATAGGATTACCCTAAAAGACCCATTGGAAACTCACCATACACACTTGTTTATGGGAGAGAATCTAGACTACCTATTTCACTTGAGATACTAGCCTTGGATCTCATTTATCAATTGACACTGATGGAAAATGAAATCATGGAAGTCAGGTTGTGTGATCTGATGGAATGTGAAGAAACAAGAGATCAAGCTATGTAAACTATTAGAGCTCACCAAGATCAAACAAAGAGATACTTTGATAAGAAATCCATGCCACGGAGTTTCAAAAAGGGAGACATTGTTCTAAATTGGGATGAAGATAGGGCTAATCCTAGAAGGCACACAAAGTTTGATGCTTTATGGAGTGACCCTTATGTTATCACCCAAAGCAAGAAACATAATGCTTTCTAGCTCTCAAGGTTGAATGGAGAGGAGATTCATAACCCAGTCAATGAGACATATCCCAAAAATTGCTACTAAGGTTCTCCTCTCTCCTTGTACATATTTTTTTGTTTTCCTTGTGTTCCCTAAGTGCTTATGCACATGTGTGAGTCTTGTTTGTGTCTTATTTTCTCTTATGTTTCCTTGATGTGTTGTGTTTGTTTTGTGTCTATTTTAGGAAATTCCTTATTAATTATCTTCAATAATTCATTTACTCCCTTGGCCCATGATAGGATAAGGTTATTGGTCCTTAGTATATTAGGCATACTACCCCTACAATTCACCAATTTGTTGACCAAATTTGACTTTTAGGTCAAATTAGGGCACCTTTCGGTAAAAACATGGTTTTATAGATGTTTAAGGGAGAATAATATCTTTCCATGATGTGTTTAATAGGTCATTTAATGTTATTTAATTATATATTATCCTTGCTCATAAATTTCATTACCCAACATGTCTTTTTGAGTCATTTTAGGGGTCAAAAGGTGTATTTAATGCTTTGTACAGGTTTTTTAAGAAATGTGAAGGTTGTTAAAAAAGATGATATAATGATCCATGTTTCCCTAGAATTCTTAAGTAACTAAAAAATTGAAATATGGTAGGTTGTGTAGAGAAAAGGTAGTTTTCTAGTGAAAAGAGAAGAAAATGGCACTTGTACAACTTTCTTGGGAAGTGTTCCACTTGAAAAAGGTTGAAATGTGACTCTTTAGATTCCTTATGCTTAGATACACATTTGAAATGATCTGGAAGTGTCATTTTAATTCCAATACTATTTTACTCCTTTTCACCTTTCTTGGTAAGCAAAAATGACCTATAGTTTTCTACTTGGTATGATCAACACAAGGGGTTTCAGGAAAAATGATCTTGGGGGTGTAATCTAAACTTATTAAAATTACATTTGATATTTTGTTGTAGAAAAATGGTGGACTAAGCTTTATTAATCATTCCTAAGAAGTTGACCTTTCAAATCTTTTGGCTAATATATGCACCCTACAAGTTTTTCACTTGTTTGTGAAATTCCATATAATTCACTTATTGAGATTGGTTCTAGAGGATGTTTAATCCCTTGAATTATGTCCTCCATGACTAGTTTCACTTTTGTATTTTATTTGATGAGCCAACAAGATCAATTTGTAAGGAGGAGTGAATTTACCATCATTTCTACCTTGTTCTAGAAAATTGGTCTTTTACAGAGGTTTTGTTTGAAAGGAAAAGGATGTCCCACGTACCTAAAATTAATATTTTCACCTCCTTCTATGTTTTAGATATATCATGTCATCCCTTCGGTTATTTTTAAGTTTGTCTTCCTCCATTGTCAACTTCATGTTTGGCTTCACTTGTAGTCACCTGTAGGAGCTTTTTCAACTTATGTATGGATTTTTAATCAAAAAATAATAGTTATTGAAACCATATGGAGTTGTAATGAGTTCATTTAGATTCTTTTGAAAGAGTTTCAATGTTGTCACATGCTCAATTTCCATGCTAAAATAGTCATGAGATGCTTATGCCTACATTATCCCAAATGTGTGCAAGTGGTTTTAGGTTGGAAAAGGCATTTTTAAACTAGTTTCAAAGTTTTCTTGATTTATATCATCTATTTGAAGTTTTACAAATGCATTTTGAGTTATTTTGAAGCTATTTTCACCATGTTTTGCCATACCCTCACTATCTACACACAACTAAACATCCACCTACATGACCTTGTTGATGTCATACTAAGGTGTAAAAGGATAAAAGAGGTTTTAAAACCTCTTATAATTACTAAAGGTTAATTGGTATGCATAATGGAAGCATACCAAATTCACATTAATGGGATATTTCATCTTATTCATACCGAGCTCACTGTTGGATGCTAAAGCATTCACCTACAGGTGGCTAAGTAAGGTATTAAAGTGTTTTCATGGAAAGAAAGAAGCAACTAAATACGTAAATAAGGTTGTGGCATGATAAAGAATCTTTGAAAAACATATAGAAGTGTTTAGAGAGAAAAATAGGTGTATAACTATGTCAAAAAACTTAGGGACTATTTTAGACCCTTTGTCCCTAAAAAGGTAAAATAAAGGTCATAAGGGTTTTGGTGATTAATATATGATAGGGTGTAAAATGGTTTTAAGGTAGCCTAATAGATTATTTTTTTAGACCCTACATAGGTAAATGACCTTGAAAAATATTGGGGATAGAGAACTAATGGATTTTTTTCAATAAGAGACCTAAATTTTCCTATAAAACTACTGAATTCAAGTATAGATATCTATAGGCCTAAACCCAAAAGTGACCTTATGCTCTAGATTGACCATCCTAGGTCATAAAAAAATTGGTATTGGTTTAAAATGTTTCAAATATAACTCATGAACTAAAATATATTTAAATGAATATATGTAATATTATTTTCCTTGTATGAACATTCCCCAATATGTACACTATGTAGATGACCTATAGTAGGGGTATCCCATTCACCAAGAAGGAAAGTTTAGAGACTAAAGGTTTCAACCATAGATGCATGTCAAGGTGAATAAATTTGTTGGTGACTATTAAATGGTTATAATTATTTCATATATAACCCTTTTCTTATCATCTTCTAGGCCCAAGAGGTCAAATACATAGCTATAGGTTAGACAAGTGAATTGATACAAACAGTGGTATAGGCATGCATTATGGTGTTATTTTGGTAACCTAGGGTGAGTAAAAGTGATAAATAATGGTGTAGGTTTTCAAGGTGAAATAAATAGGGTGTTTTAATAACTAATAATCTCAATAAAGTACAAGAAACCTATACACAAGCCTAAAAAATAGGGGTCTCAGCCAAGGTACAATAGGGTGCCCAGTTTGGGCTAGAAATGCATTTTAAGCCCCAAATGAGGAATTTGGATGATATATCAGGTATTAAAACACCTAATTGTAAATTTTTATGATGTAATGAGATATAAAAATAGGATAAATAGAGCACCTATAGGGTCTTAAGACCCTTGTTCACACCTACAAGAGGGTGTAACCTATTAAGCCAAGTGAAGACATAAACTTGTCTAGGGAAGAAAGAGAGGTTTAAACTAATGTAAAGTGGTTAAGTATAGGTATATAGTGTTAAAATAATCCCAAAATATTAAAAATTTGATCATCCACCTTTCCTACTTGGTTAAAATCCATTAGTTCGTATAGTTACTCCAAGAAACCATGTTACTCAATAGGCAAGTATGGAAAATCCAAAGGAAAAAGTTTTTTTTTTATGAAATAAAAACTCTATGAGCATGGATATATGGTGGAAAAAAATTAAGAGGCATAAAATCATGTTTTTATCTTTGAATAGTGACTCCTAGGTGGATTTGAAGAAAAATGCAAGAAATAGGGGGTTTGAGGCCTTTTTTAGGCATTTACAGCTGGTTGAACATCTAAATCATGGAATAAATCAAAAAAATTTGATAAAAATGATAGTTATTAATTTTTAAAGATCATAAACTATTCAATTTTCCTAATGGATAAGGGATATAGCTCACTATTTTATCTCAGAGGCTAACCAGCCTAGGAAAATTAGACTTTGGCAAAGTAAGCTAGTGAGTGCAAAATGAGTAAAAGACTTGACATGGATATTTGGAAACCTCATTAAAACATTTTATAATTTGTATGGAAGGAAAATTGATGGTATGGAATCACTATATTAATCTCAAACCCCTTAGGGTGACCAAATTCCTCTTGCACACAATCTAACATGGCAAACTTCCACTAGGCCTAGTTAGCAAATGAGAAAAGAGGATGAAGAAGGGTGATTAGAGGGTGTAGTCATATAAAATGAAAAAAATAGTAAATTAACTATGGATAATTATACCCAATCCATAGGTCCTGCTGGGTGAATATTTTTTCGTCAACTAACTGATGACAAAATGGGTATATCAACCACAGCATAGGGAGATTTACACCACGAAAAGTATGGGTTTACCAGATCTTTACGAAGTAAATCTCTCCTCTCATCAAGGGGAGGTTCCCTATAAATATTCATGCACTATATGCATATATATAATTAAGCAGAAAATAACACATAGGGTGGTATAACAGCATCTATCTCTCTTTTTTTAGAGGTAATGTACAAAGAAAAAAAGAGTGAAATCCTGGTCTGTAGCTAACAACACTCCTCTTCTTTCAGGAACAATATCAAATGGAGAGTAGGAGATCACCTAACGTAACAAAGTCCACAAGAACACTCACATAAGCACAAAGTCTTTCATAGCTTCTTTCACCGATTTGAAACAAACGTAATCGTAGAATAAAACAAAGCACAAAGTCTCTACCTGAAACTACAAAAGATAACTGAATCTCAAAGATAAAAGAAGCTCAAAGTCTATCCTCTAATTTTAGAAACACTCTTAGATAATATAATCACATCCAATTTGCTTATTAAATCAGATAAATAAGATATTAATAGGAAAAAGGACATAAGAACTATTTCCTAAATAACACAGACAATCTCAACACAAAGTCTGAAATAACCTGCTTCTCATTCATTTAACAAAATATGATTTACAAATTTGAGCACAAAGTCTCAAAAGTTGCTTCAATTTCAGCAGAGTGTTTGCTATTAATTTTTCCAAGATGATCATTTACAAAATGAGGTCTCCACTATATATAGGGAGAAAATCCTCAAAAACCAAAAAATAATAAAATACAAAAATATCTCGATCAAAGATGACTCATCTTTGACTTTGAGATATTTTTCCAAAATATTTACATGTAATTACATTTTACAAAATTGCATGCACTTTTCACAAAATAGAAGTGCATAAGGAGAGGAAAAGAAAGAAGGGAAGAGATTCAGTTCTTGCTGCCAGATTTCTTCATATGTGCATCGAACATAGTGATGGATGCCTAAATTCCTATGATGTCTAGTGTAACTGTGTTCTTAGAGATGATTTTGGCTCTGATCAATATGTCTTTCAATGCTATGATGGCTTTAGCATGGCTAGTTAACCTAGATTTTATATTTTCCAAAGTTAACTAAGCATCTAGAATGTTGTCCACAGAAGACATTGAAAAAGATTTTTCTTCAAAATCTCTCTGAATCATCTCTTTGAAGCTCTAAATCATTTCTTCTGCCAAAAGGAACTAATTTTCCTTAGAGGTCAGGTTGCATGGCAGCTCTTCTAATTTATTCAGTAGGCTTAGGTCACTCTTCTCATTAGCCTCTTTGAAAGCTTTGAGATCCTCAATCAGATCTTTGAGTACCTAGATCCTGAAGATCAGTGACTCCTTGATCTCAACATAGGAGTCCTTACTAGAGATGACACCGATAGATATTAAGGTGCTTTTCTTCAGATCTTTCATCTCCTTCCATTTATTAAGATTCTTTTCTGAGTTATTGATCTCTTGAGAAATAAGGGAGATGAAGTCATCTAATTCTGATTTTACCTTCTTCATCTTACCCATCCTTTCTGCAACTTCTGATAGCAAAGAAACTCCCTGAGTATGCATCCTTTCAATATAGTCCTCTAGGACTTTTTCCTTCAAATAATTATTTTTTGCTTTTTGAATGACTGATTCATCCATGGAGAAGGCCTCTAGAGTTGCTGCTTTAGGAGGAAGAGTGAACTTTTTTATTACTGTCGTTAGCTGCTCTACCTTGGCCTTGTAATAATCCTTCATCTCCTTCTCTCGATTGAATTTCTAGACCATGATGTCCATAGTAGCCTGAAGATCACTTTTCGCACCTTCGTGAGTGACTTTGCCAAGTTCAACACGAGAGATGAAATAGCTGCTCATCTCAAAACCCTCAAGAGTTACGTCTTGTGGAGGCTTGGCCATCTCCAAAAAATTTTGCCCTTTTTCCTCGACCAATTTTGAGAGGATTCTTGGCCTCTTAGGAGCTTTAGCTTTCACTGGCACTATTTTTCCAAAGTCAAATTCATTTGGGGAGATGGCCATCTTCTTTCTTTTAGGGGTGAAAGTTGTCATCCAAGGTCCGAGAGAAGTACCTATTGTGGTAATGGTTCCATCTACTGGTGTTATTGCAGTAGCTTCTACACTACTGGTGATGACAGTAGTCATAGTTGGAGTGACTGGCAAAACTGTACCAACCACTGATTCTAGCTTTGGTGCAAAGCTTACTGCCAAGTTGAAGGAAGGAGATGATAAACTAGGGATAGACCTAGAAGAGTAGGGAGAACCTTCAAAAGTGCCCTGAGGATCGCCGAATATGACTTTGGAAGGAGAGGTGGCTCCAAAAGAGGGAATGCTGATCAGAGAGATAAGAGAAGAGGGTACCACAGGAGACTGAGGAGGAGAAGGAGAGATGCTTTTGGGCAGCTGCACTTCATCCTGTGAGAGTGGGGGTCCAGTGCTTGGTTGCCCTGATGGCTGATCATCTATCTCCATTGGCTAGGCTAACTGTGTTTGAGGACTTTGTTCCTTGGTTCCTTTTGCTGCTACTTCAGGATCTTCTACAATCTTATACTTCTTAGATACAAAGATGATTCTAGGCTTGTGAGGCCTAGAAGGAGAAGGTACATCATCTTTGTTTTTGGTTCTATTTTCAGCCTTCCTCTTCAACTCTTCTTGGTATTAAACCTCAGATCCCATGAAAAATTCTTTCAAGACAATCCCTTTGGCTGTTAACCAATCATTGGCGTTAGCCAATATTGGTTCAAATCTCTTTCTCAGAGAAGTCTGCTCCTTTTGAGACCACTGTGTTGGAAGAAGAGGGGAACCAGCAACCTTCCCTACCAGGTATTTGCTATTGATAACATTTTTATCATTAATCAAGCCAGAGGGGATCTCTGCAAGTCCCAGGTATTCAATCTGCTCTAGTGTCAGCCTATAGAAGTCCATTTTCCTAATTTCTTCAGCCATCCTTAGGTCGATCTAGATGTCTTCAATCATGGGCTCATGAAACTGGGTCTTCCTCTTGATCTTGTCCTTGATGCCCCTGTAGTCAAATTTTTCCCTTCTCTTAAATGGTCTTAGAGTGACCATCTGCATCTCAGTTTCCATGACCTTAGCTTTGGCTGCTATTGCAATGGAGTACCTACCAATCTCGATCAAAAACCTAAAACCTAGTTTTTTCAGCTCCATCTGCCTGGTATGCACGATAATTAGTTGTCGGCAAAGTTCCATTAGTACTAGCTTATCTAAAAGGAATTTGGGAAGCATGTAGGGGTAGCCTTGGAAAAAGCCAACTTGAAGATAGCAGAAGGTGGGGAATTGAAGGAACATGCATCCGTAATCATTGACCACCACCCAGGCCTCATCTGATACTCTCTTCTGCTCAAGCTGAGGGTTGAAGAGACATAAAAATGTAGTGAAAAAGGCATCATTTACCCTCTTGAAGTGACGGGTTGATCCTTGCAGAGTTAGTTGAGGGTAATATGAGTGTACTAGGGTTGTCTTTCTATCCCCCTCTGTGGTTAAGCCTGGAAAAGTTTGCATCACGGTAGCTATGTATACAAGGTACGAGGTCATGTAAAACTTGTAAGAGGTCTACACCTTGGTCAACTGCTCATGAAGGGCATTGCTGATCTACTCTCCCCAAAAGATGACTTGTTTACTCTGGAGGATGATTTTAATGAATGGATACATCCATTCATGGAATAGTGAAGAGGATGGGAGGCCTCGTACCCTGCTGAGAAGGGTGATCAAGTCCCCATCCTCAATAAAGTCACTCCTTGGAAAGTTTTGTGGCCATCTTGATAAGCTGGTCTTGGGGGACTTCAACCACTTATAATTCATAACTTTCTTTGCCCTCTCAGGGTCTTTATCATATTTTTTTTGCGCATCCATGAAGTCAATCTTGGTTACTTCAGTGGTGAGAGGGCACATGAAAACTTTATCGATGAATTTGGGGTCCAACCGAATCACCGTGTTGCCACTGGCGTCTGAGACTAACCTTGTCTCTTTGTTGTAGAAATGAGTGCATTGGATAATGAACTTAGTATAATGTGCTGCTACCGAAAAGGTGGCCATCAAATGGATGTTACTTTTGATAATCCTCTTCATCCCGGTGCTTGAATTCATCGCCTTTGTTTGTGCTAGGAATTCGGCCATGTCCATGTGGCCGATCTCGGTGTCCCAGATGTCATCGACATTCGAGGAGATCGACATGCGCGGGAAGACACCCTGATATTTATACTTCATGGTTTTCACCTTGTTTAGAGATGCTTCAAACATGGAAACTGGTTTTGGCTGAATAGGTGCCGATGAACAAGAGCTCTCTGAAGGTACTGTAGACATGATTGCCAGATTAAAGGAGAGTGGATGAAATGGGAAAGCACAATTTTAAGAGATCATGGTCAATGGAGGTCACTTAAAAAGGCTGGGTTGGTCAAAGGATTGAAAAATGAGGAAAAAAGGGGGAGAAAAAGTCAACATGGAAAAAGAGTGCAAGGGCGGCAAAATTCACTGCCCGTGCAGGGACAACTGCATAGGCAGCAAATTTTGCTGCCCTTACAGGCAGAAGAAGGAAGAAGTAAGGGCAGTGAAATTTACCACCCTTACAAGGAATACCTATAGAGGTGGTGAAATTTTCTGCCCTTAAAGGGAAGGGAAAGCAGAAAGCACGAGCAGCAAATTTCACCACCTTTGCAAAGATGGGTTAAAAATAGAGGGGCAGCAATTTTCGTCGCTACTGCGTGTAAGGATGGCTTGGAGGCTAAATCATGGGCAGTGAAAATGGCCACCCTTGTGGGATTTGGGATAAAAACTCATAGGAAAAGGAGAGGGATAGCTTTTTCTACCGTCTCTAGCAGGAAAAAAAACCTTAAAAATGATAAAAAGCATGAAAAACTAATTAAGAATGAAGAAAAAGTAAAATAAACATAAAAAATGAGACCTACCTGGAAAACTGCGTGCACTACAAGCTCGAATCCACAAAAATGCTCTTTAAGTCACTTGCTAGATCATCCAAATGTGAAAGGTAGGAGGAAAGGAGGAAGCAATGAGAAGAAATGAGGCTCAAATCGGTTTATATGGGATGAAAAATAACCCCAACCACCCACCGCATGCGGCAATAAATGTCACGCATGAAAATTGAGGCATGCTCAGGTGGCAAAATTTGCTGCCCTTACATGTCTTGGGTCCAAATGTAGGGGTGGAAAATTTTGCCGCCCTTGCAGGCTAAGATGTAAGGGCGGCAAAAATTGTTGCCCTTGTAGAAAAATGCAGGAGCGGCAAAAATTGCCACCCTTACTTTCCAAGGGTAAAAATGCATTGGCAGCAAAATTTGCCACTCGTGCACAGAAAGAAAAAAAGACCAACTCTGGAAGAGGTAGTCTGGGAGAGGGGTTCTTTGGTTGCAATGAGATCGTGGTCACTTTCACGTTCGCAGGCCAAGATGAGAATGAATTTGAAATTTGTCTCGAAAAACAAACTTAGAGAGACAAAAGATGAAACGGACAAGTTTTGTAGGGGATTGTTCCCAAAAATAAGCTAATCTATTTTTAGAAACAACAGCTACCTCCTACTGGGGAACTTTCGCTAATCAAATTGATTAGTGAGAGTAGAAACCAGTCTCTAAGTGCCTTCATCCAAGCCATTGGGCCATAGAGTCAGGCTAAAAAAATGAAAGAAAAATAGACAAAGCATAAAAATTGTACATATATACAAATAGGCTTCTCCAAGTCTCAAGGATTGAATAGCTTCAGATGTTATCCATTGTGAGGTATTGCAAATGGTGTTCCATCTTGGTATTCTAGCAAGAAGCTGGCCTCACCATAGAGCTATAGAATGGTGAACAGGCCTCTCCACAGGGAGTCGAACTTACCGTGCATCCCTTTTGGTTCTCGCCTCTTGTCCCACAACAAGACTTGATCTCTGACTTGGAATTTGTGAACTTTAGCTTTCTTATCAAAGAGTGTCTTCACCCAGTTCTGATGTTCCTTAATTCAATCTACTACCATAACTCGATGTTCATTCAGCTCGCTTAGGTACATGATTCTTTTGTTGACCAAGTTTTCAAAGGTTGAGTCTCTGATTACTTTAGTTAACCTAAGCACTGGCAGTTCAAGGGTGATGGGGATTTCAGCATTTAACCCATAAAGAAGCTAGAAAGGGGACATACCTATAGCCCTTTTTGGTGTTATCCTATCTACCCATAAAGCATCGTACAATGTTTTGTGCTACATTCTCTGATTATCATCTACTAACTTCCTGATAATAGTGACCAGGTTCTTGTTACTCGATTCTACTTGGCCATTTCCTTGAGGGAAATAATCTGAAGTATGGGATAAGGTAATCCCATAATAAAAATAGAATTGAGTAATTTCATGTGATGAAAAACAAGTCACATTATCTGTTACAATTTTTAGTGGGACCCCAAACTTGGAGATGATATTTTCTTTGAGAAAGCTGCATACCACTTCAGACGTAGCATGCTTGGTTGGGATAGCTTCTACCTACTTAGTAAAATGATCTATTGCTGTGAGGACATAATGATGTTTGGCACTTGAAGATGGGTTGACTATCCCAATGAAGTCAATACCCCACTACTGAAATGGTTCCTTGATCACAACCGGCTTGAGGGGCAAAGCAGGCAGCTTAGGGTTCCCAATGAATTGCTGACGCAATTCGCACCTATGTACCCATTTGTAGGCATCCTAGAATAGCGTGGGCCAATAATACCTTACTCGTAGAATTTTGTGCACCATCACCGGTGCAGAAAAATGTCCTCCACAAGCCAGATTGTGGAAAGATTCTAAGAGTCTTTCTTGTTGCACCTTGTCAACACAATGAAGATATGCCCCATCCAGGGTTCTCTTGTAAAGACCATTGTCCCACAGGTCATAACCAACTACTTTTAATTTAAAATTCTATTTCTCTTTATAAGAAAGATGAGCGGGACACTCACCATATGTCAAAAAATGAGTGATATCAAAATACCACTCATCAATAGTGGCAACAAAGAGGACCGTAGGCATGCCTTCAATCTCTACTTCTTCACTTTTTACTTTGCTTGGAATGTTGTTGACAATCAACTGGCAAAGACCTTTATCCTGTATGAGTTTGGTTGGTTTGATGTCCAAATCAAACTCCTGAGTTTTGGTAATCTAGTTACCTCTCTTTGTACCAAACTCCTGCTGAGTCAAAATAGATTTTACTATAGTGTCTGGTACAAGAACTTTGGTGTGAGAGTTTAAGATATAAAGCTTGAAATGCTTAACCACTTTAACCACAGCATATGCGTGTTTCTCCATAAGGGAATATTTTATCTCATGATCCTTGAGTGGACAACTCATGAATGAGATAGGAGACTCTACACTTTCTAGATTTTGTTGGACCAGAATAGCTGATAGTGTATGTTCAGAGGCATAACTATATATTTTGAAACTTTTAGTGTAATCTGGGTAGACCAAGACTGGTGCACAGGTGATTACTTCCTTAATCTCTTTGAATGCTGATTTACCCTCAATAGTCCACCTAAATGTAGCATTTCCCTTCATCATGTTGACAATATGATGGGTTCTCTCAGCAAACTCAGGAATAAACCTTCGAAGGAAATTCACCTTTCCAAAGAAAGAGTGAACTACGGTCTTGCTGGTAGGTAGAGTAAGTTCCTAGATGGACTTGACTCTTTTTGAATCAATTCTAATACCTTCTTGGGACACAATGTTTTCGAGAAGTTTCCCTTCAGTTACTCCAAAGATAAATTTCTTTGGGTTTAAAGAGATACCATTTTGACGACAACATTCTAGTATCTTTTGCAAATGGTGAACATGCTCAGAATGATGTTTTGAAAACACTGTCAGATTGTCCAGGTATACTACAATGAATTTTCCCATTTCATCTTTGAAAGCAAGATCCATCACCTTTTGAAAAGTGGCACCTGCGTTTATCAAACCAAAAGGCATTCTTCGGTAAGTGAATGTGCCCCAAGGCATGGTGAATGCTATCTTGTGTTGATCTTCTTTTCCAACTTTGACCTGATTGTACCCTGAAAAGCTGTCTAACATTGATAACATTTCTAAACCTATTACCATTTGCAAGACTTGATCTATGATGGGAAGAGGGTAGTTATCTTTTAAAGACAACGGGTTTAAGTTCTTGAAATCCACACAGATTCAAATTTTGCCATTCTTTTTTATAACCGGTACTATGTTGGCAATCTATGTTGAGTGATGGATTGAAAAAATTATCTAGACATCCAGCATCTTTTATATCTCAGCTAAAATAATACCTGAGATTTTTGGATTATATTATTTGGATTTTTTCTTGTAAGGTACAGAGTTGGCTTTCAGGGGAATGTCGTGATGGATGTCATTTGGCCTGAGTGATTTCAGATCATCGTAGGAATAGGCCAATACATCTATATACTAGCAAAGTAGACTAGTAAGCTCAAATCTTTCCTCAGGAGTGCAGCATTTCCCAATGTTTACCACCTTAGGATCGTGCTTGGTTCCCAAGTTGACTTGATCAAAATCTTGGGAAGATTTTGAATCTGTTTGATGTTGTTTAACAAACTTGTCATGGTTATCAAACAACTTTTCTAGGAAAACCAGACCTTTGGGAATCTTATTACCCTTAAGCTGTAGGAAATCCTCACCTGTATTCATACTGGTCTTATGAGTTGTTTCATATTCTCGGGTTTCACTACCTTCAAAATGCAATTGTTCGAAATTGTCCTTTTACTCCAAGAAGGCGATGATTTGATCATTGTTTTTAAACACTTACCAGTGGTCAGCATTATCTGGTACACTTGGTTGAAAGACCAACTCAATAGTATACTTATCTCCCTTAAAGTCTGGGTGAGGGACTAGAAGGGTGGCAGAGATAGCCAATGCATCTGCTCGATCATTGAATTCCCTCAGAATGGCAGAGATGTTGAAAGCATCAAAATTTTCAATCTGATCCCAGACTAGGTTGCGATAGTGATGCAACCTTTCATTTTTCATCTGATAGAGGTTCCTCACCTGGCAGACTATCAACTCAACATCCCCTTTAGCATGGAGTAGCCTAATGCACCTTTCTCTGGCAGCCTGTAGTTAGAGCAATAGGGACTCGTACTCAGCCGTGTTGTTGGTATTGTTGAACTACAATTTTTAAGACAAAGGAGTAATATCTCCTTGAGGAGATACCAACACAACCCTGGCTCCCGAACCAGTAGAGGAGCAGCTGCCATCAAATTCTAAGGTCCATACCTCGTTAGGTGTTATTTTTCCTGTGAAAACTCCTTTGTTTGGGGGAAGAGGCTCTTCCATGTGTTCATCTTGATTTGTCAATTTTCCCATTGTATCAGCTGAACATAATCTCAAGTCATTGCTCAGAAGGGTTTCAACAGATGCCTCATGGGTTCTGTCGATAGATAGGAAGTAGTTGCCCATGATTGAGGACTCAAATAAAATTTGAGCTTCTGGTGCCGATGATCGGGTAACTACATACCTTGCTTCTTTTTTAGGAAGTAACTTCTTCATGACACCTTGAACTGGGATCCTTGCTTCTGACAAGTCCATACTTATCTCACCTCCAACATCTTTGTAGAAATTTTGCCCAAGCAGGATGCCGTAAGATGCTGGAACATCAGCCACTAAAACCATCATTTTTATCCACTTTTCTAGAAAAACCACGAAGGTGTATTGAGCATCTTTTATCTAACCAAGGAAAGGGACTTGCTTATTTTCCATGGAAAAACACCTCCCAAAAATTTTGGTCAAAGTTAGGCCAAGAGAATCTGCCACTTTCGCGGGCATGACATTATCTGAAGCTCCAGAGTCTATAATACAATTACTCAGTTTATAACCATTTATAATTAGGGAAACATAGAAAGGTTTTATTTTCTCAAGAGTGACAGGAGGAGTCACAACAAGATTGTTTTGGGTTAGTTTATCTTTAGGGGGGTCATGAACAACTTTCAAAGAATCTTGTCTTACAGGGACAGCTTTGTTTTTTACATATTCTGCTAACCTATCAAACTATTCTGGGTTAGCTCTCAAATATTCAATCTCTGTCATTTAAATTTTAGCCTTTCTAGCATGATCAATTATATCAAATAACTAAAAAAAACTTGCAACAGAGGAAGAGAGTCCATCATTAGGGACTTTAATAGGTACAACGCTGGTCTGAATAACAAAAGTGGAAGATATCAGGTGATTGGGAATACTTACTTTTTTATGGGTTACCTAATCTTTTGATTATGTAGGCAATGGAGTCTCACATTTGGCAATGAAAATCACTGGCCGGGGCTCTTTTCTTATGCCTTTCCTTTGTCAGTCTGTGAAGCTGACTGATTTTGAGATCTGGTGAAAACAGCGTAAGATCCATCTAAACCCTCCCCTTTACTTCCAGCTTCATCTTGGTAATCTAGGAAACCAATATTGGAGTCACTAGCTAATTCTTCTTCCTATTCATCAAAGATATTAGCATCTTTTTATTGGTCTAACTGAGGTTGAAATTAATTATCATGCTTAGCCTCCAAGTAATCGATCACTGAATTGGCAGGTGTTGCTTCAATGGCTAATCTCCCTAGAGGGGGAGGTAGGCAATTGGATTGCCCTTGGTTTCGAGTAGCATTGCCCTGATATTGTTGATTCTAGAATGTTCTCCTAGGCGCATCTTGATAGGTAGGAGTAGACGTACCTTGGGCTATTTGCCTCTTTAAAGCTATCAGTTTATTCATCAATTTTTGCACCATAAGATCTGTAGTACCTAAAGAACTTTCAGCAGATGAAGGGAATTTATTTTTACTAGAGTCTTTTTTGATCTTACCTGCCAGGATAAGATCATCCTCAATCTCAGTAGCCAAACTTTGAGCCAAGGCTAGATCCATAGGGCCAGCTTGCCTCAACATGAAATTTACTTCAGGAAGCTGTGAATTGATAAAAAAACACTTAAGATTTTTTGGCGTGGCTGAACCACAGTTGGAATCCAGTTTCTCAACTTGTTGAATTTAGCTATGAAATCCCTCATGGGTTCCTCGAATTCTTTCTTTGACTATGTTAGCTGAGCCAACAAAGGGTGTGCATCTTTAGCAGGTTTAAACCTAGCTTCAAATTTGGACTTGAGCATATCCCAGTCTGTTACTAACCCAACCTATAGGTGATAGAACCAATCCGTGGTAGCTCCTTGCAAAGTTTCCACAAAAAGCCTAACTGCTACATCCTCAAATTTCATGCCGATCATGCCACATGCTATGGAGAAAGTGGCAATAAGCTCATCGGGATGAACCTTTCCATCACCAACAAACTTAGGAAATTTTTTCTTAGAACTACGAGGTAGTTCATGCAAAGGTGCAATCAAATTGAGAGGACCAAAGGAATTACCCCACGGGCCTTGAGCCATTATGTTAAGATGATTAAATGGTGGGATAACAAACCTTGGTGGGGTATTTATAGGTAGGGAATGATTAATAGTGGGAAAAGAAGCTCTACCTTGTGTTGGTGACCTGATAAAGTTAGGAGGGAAACTCCTAGAACGTTGGAGGAAAGGTGATGAAGGAAAGAGATCAAAGTTACTTTGTTATGCCAACTCAAACACAGGGTCAACAATACCCTTAGATCTTTGGCTTCTGGTGTAGCATGAAGTTACCAGATTTTAAAATGAAAAAGGGACTGAAATTGCTTCAAGTTGAAGCTTGAGGCTTCAAGATGCACGTTCTTCCCAGCGGCTCTGGTTTTGCAGACCAGATAATGTAATGGGGATGGAGGGAGATGATAAGGCTATAATGATAATGGGTAAAACATGGAATGGAGTCACCAGACTATGTAATGGATGGGTAGGGATTGCTTCAACCTGAAACTTTAGGTTTTAGACTGCACATTGGAGGTCCCCAATGGAGTCGCCAAAAAACTGTTGGGTAAATATTTTGTCATCAACTAACTGATGACAAAATGGTTATATCAACCATAACATAGGGAGATTTACACCACAAAAAGTATGGGTTTACCAGATCTTTACAAAGTAAATCTCTCCTCTCATCAAGGGGAGGTTCCCTATAAATATTCACGTGCTATATGCATATATATAATTAAGAAAAAAATAACACATGGGGTGGTATAACAACATCTATCTCTCTTTTTTCAGAGGTAATGTACAAAGAAAAAAAGAGTGAAATCTTGGTCTGTAGCTAACAACACTCCTCTTCTTTCAGGAACGGTATCAAATGGACAGCAGGAGATCACCTGAGGTAACAAAGTCCACAAGAACACTCAGGTAAGCACAAAGCCTTTTGTAGCTTATTTCACTGATTTAAAACAAACGTAATCGTAGAATAAAACAAAGCACAAAGTCTCCGCCTGAAACTACAAAAGATAACTGAATCTCAAAGATAAAAGAAGCTCAAAGTCTATCCTCTACTTTTAGAAACGCTCTTAGATAATATAAGCACACCCACTTTGCTTATTAAATTAGATAAATAAGATATTACTAGGAAAAAGGACATAAGAACTATTTCCTAAATAACACAGACAATCTCAACACAAAGTCTGAAATAACCTGCTTCTCATTCATTCAACAAAATATGATTTACAAATTTGAGCACAAAGTCTCAAAAGTTGCTTCAATTTTAGCAGAGTGTTTGCTATTAATTTTTTCAAGATGATCATTTACAAAATGAGGTCTCCACTATATATAGGGAGAAAATCCTCAAAAACCATAAAATAATAAAATACAAAAATATCTCGATCAAAGATGACTCATCTTTGACTTTGAGATATTTTTCTAAAATATTTATATGTAATTACATTTTACAAAATTGCATGCACTTTTCACAAAATAGAAGTGCATAAGGAGAGGAGAAGAAAGAAGGGGAGAGATTCAGTTCTTGCTGCCAGATTTCTTCATATGTGCATCAAACATAGTTATGGATGCCTGAATTCCTATGATGTCTGGCGCAAATGTGTTCTTGGAGATGATTCTAGCTCTGATCAATGCATCCTTCAATGTTGTGATGGCTTTAGTGTGGCTAGTTAACCTAGATTTTAGATTTTTCAAAGTTAACTGAGCATCTAGAATGCTGTCCAAAGAAGACATTGAAAAGGATTTTTCTTCAAAATCTCTCTGAATCATCTCTTTGAAGCTTTGAATCATTTCTTCTATCGAAAGGAACTGATTGTCCTTAAAGGTCAAGTTGCATGGTAGCTCTTCTAATTTATTTAGCAGGCTTAGGTCACTCTTCTCACTAGCCTCTTTGAAAGCTTAGAGATCATCAATCAGATCTTTGAGTACCTGGATCCTGAAGATCAGTGACTCATTGATCTCAACATAGGATTCCTTGCTGGAGATGACACTGATATATATTAAGGTGCTTTTCTTCAGATCTTTCATCTCCTTCCATTTATTAAGATCCTTTTCTGAGTTATCGATCTCTTGAGAAATAAGGGAGATGAAGTCATCTAATTTTGCTTTTACCTTCTTCATCTTACCCATCCTTTCTGCAACTTTTGATAGTAAAGAAACTCCCTGAGTATGCATCTTTTCAATATAGTCCTCCAGGACTTTTCCCTTCAAATAAGTCTTTTCTGCTTTTTGAATGACTGAGTCATCCACGGAGAAGGCTTCTGGAGTTGTTGCTTCAAGAGGAAGAGTGAACCTTTTTATTACTATCGTTAGCTACTCTATCTTGGCCTTGTAATAATCCTTCATCTCCTTCTCTCGATCGAATTTCTAGACCATGATGTCCATAACAGCCTGAATATCACCTTTCACACCTTCGTGAGTGACTTTTCCAAGTTCAACACGAGAGATGGAATAGCTGCTCATCTCAAAACCCTCAAGAGTTGCATCTTGTGGAGGCTTGACCATCTCCAAAAATTTCTACCCTTTTTCCTCGACTAGTTTTGAGAGGATTCTTGGCCTCTTAGGAGCTTTAGCTTTCACTGGCACTATTTTGCCAAAGTTGAATTCATCTGGGGAGATGGCCATCTTCTTTCTTTTGGGGGTGAAAGCTGTCATCCAAGGTAGGAGAGAAGTACCTGATGTGGTAATGGTTCTTTCTACTGGTGTTACTATGACAACTTTTACATTGCTGGTGGTGACAATAGTCGTAGTTGGAGTGACTAGCGAAACTGTACCAACTATTGATTTTGGCTCTGGTGCAAGGCTTGTTGCCAACTTGAAGGAAGGAGATGATAAATTGGAGATAGACCCAGAAGAGTGGGGAGAACCTTCAAAAGCACCCTGAGTATCGTTGAATATGACTTTGGAAGGAGAGGCAGCTCCAGAAGAGGGAACACTGATCGGAGAGATAGGAGAAGAGGGTACCACGAGAGACTGATGAGGATAAGGAGAGACGCTTTTGGGTGGTTGTGCTTCATCCTATGAGAGTGGGGGTCCAGTGCTTGGTTGCCCTGATGGTTGATCATCTATCTCCATTGGGTGGGTTGCCTGTGTCTGAGGACTCTATTCCTTGGTTCCTTTTGTTGCTGCTTCAGGTTCTTCTACAGTCTTAGACTTCTTAGATACAAAGATGATTCTAGTCTTGTGAGGCCTAAAAGGAGAAGGTACATCATATTTGTTTTTGGTTCTATTTTTAGCCTTCCTCTTCAACTCTGCTTGGTATTCAACCTCGAATCTCATGATAAATTCTTTCAGGACGATCCCTTTGGCTACTAACCAATCATTAGTGTTAGCCAATATTGGTTTGAATCTCATTCTTAGAGAAGTCTGCTCCTTTTGAGACCACTGTGCTGGAGGAAGAGGGGAACCAATAACCTTCCCTACCAGGTATTTGCTATTGATAACATTTTTATCATCGATCAGGCTAGAGGGGATCTCTACAAGTCCCAGGTATTCAATCTGCTCTAGTGTCAGCCTGCAGAAGTCTATTTCTTGATTTTTTCGGCCGTCCTTAGGTCGATCTAGATGTCTTCAATCATGAGCTCGTGGAACTGGGTCTTCCTCTTGATCTTCTCCTTGACGCCCCTATAGTCAAATTTTTCCCTTCTCTTAAATGGTCTTAGAGTGACCATCTGCATCTCAGTTTCCATGACCTTGGCTTTCGCTACTGTTGTAATGGATTACCTACCAATCTCAATCGTAAACTTGAAACCTGGTTTCTTTAGCTCCATCTTTTTGGTATGCATGACAATCAGTTGTCAACAAAGTTTCATTAGTACTAGCTTATCTGAAAGGAATCTAGGGAGCATGTAGGGGTAGCCTTGGAAAAATCCAACCTAAAGATAGCAGAATGTGGGGAACTGAAGGAACATGCAGCTAAAATCATTGACCACCGCCCAGGCCTCATTTGATACTCTCTTCTGCTCAAGCTGAGGGTCAAAGAGACATAAAAATGTAGAAAAAAGGCATCATTTACCCTCTTGAAGTGACAGGTTGATCCTTATAGAGTTAGCTGAGGGTAATATGAGTGTACTAGGGTTGTCTTTCTATCCCCCTCTGTGGTTAAGCCTAGAAAATTCTGCATTGTGGTAGCTATGTATACAAGGTATGAGGTCATGTAAAACTTGTAAGAGGTCTACACTTTGGTCAGCTACTCATGGAGGGCGTTACTGATCTACTCTCCTGAAAAGATGACTTGTTTGCCCTGGAGGATGATTTTAATGAATGGATACATCCATTTATGGAATAGTGAAGAGGACGAGAGGCCTCGTACCCTGCTGAGAAGGGTGATCAAGTCCCTAACCTCTTCAATAAAGTCACTCCTTAGAAAGTTTTATGGCCATCTTGATAAGTTGGTCTTGGGGGACTTCAACCACTTATTGTTCATAACATTCTTTTCCCTCTCAGATTCTTTATCGTATTCTTTCTGTGCATCCAAGAAGTTAATCTTGGTTACTTCGGTGGTGGGAGGGCACATGAAAACTTTATCGATAAATTCGAGGTCCAATTGAATCACCATGTTGCCACTGGCATCTGAGACTGACCTGGTCTCTTTATTGTATAAATGAGTGCATTAGATAATGAACTCAGTATGATGTGTTGCTACTGAAAAGGTGGCCACCAAGTGGATGTTACTTTTGACAATCCTCTTCATCTTGGTGCTTGGATTCATCGCCTTTGTTCGTGATAGGAATTCAACCATGTCCACATGGCTGATCTCAGTGTCCCAGATGTCATCGACATTCGAGGAGACCGACGTGAGCTGAAAGACGCCTTGATATTTATACTTCATGGTTTTCACTTTTTTTGGAGACGCTTCAGACATGGGAACTAGTTTTGGCTAAACAGGTGCCAATGAACAAGAGCTCTTTGAAGGTACTATAGACATGATTTCCAGATTAGAGGAGAGTGGATGTAATGGAAAAGCATAATTTTAAGAGATCATGGTCAACGGAGGTCACTTAAAAAGGTTGGGTTGGTTAAAGGACCAAAAAATGAGGAAAAAAGGGGGAGAAAAAGTCAACACAGAAAAAGAGTGCAAGGGCAGCAAAATTCACTGCCTGTGCAGGGATGGCTGAATAGTTGGTGAATTTTTCCACCCTTGTAGGTAGAAGAAGGAAGAATTAAGGGCGGTAATTTGCCACCCTTGCAAGGAATACCTGTAGAGGTAGCAAAATTCACCACCCTTGTAGGGAAGGGAAAGCAGAAAGCACGGGCGGCAAATTTCACCACCTCTACAAGGATGGGTTAGAAATAGAGGGGCAACAATTTTTGCCGCTACTACGCGTAAGGATGGCTTGGAGGTCAAAGCATGGGTGGTGAAAATGGCCGCCCTTACGGGCTTTGGGATAAAAACCCACGGGGAAAGGAGAGGGATGGCTTTTTCCACCGTCTCTATCAGGAAAGAAAAACCTTAAAAATGATAAAAAGCATGAAAAACTAAGGAAGAATGAAGAAAAAGTAAAATAAATGCAAAGAATGAGACCTACTTGAAAAACCACATGCGCTACAAGCTCGAATCTATGAAAACGCTCTTCAAGTTGCTCGCTAGATCATCCAGACGTGAAAGCCAAGAGAAGAGGAGGAAGCAATGAGAAGAAGTGAGGCTCAAATCGGTTTATATGGGGTGAAAAATGACCCCAACCACCCATCACGCATGGTAATAAATGCCATGCATAGAAACTGAGGCATGCTCAAGCGGCAAAATTTGCCACCCTTACATGTCTTGGTGGGTTCGAATGTAGGGGCGGCAAATTTTGCCGCCCTTGTAGGCTAAGATGTAAGGGCGGTAAAAATTGTTGCCCTTGTAGAAAAATGCAGGAGCGGAAAAAATTGCCGCCCTTACTTTCCAAGGGTAAAAATGCACTGGCGGCAAAATTTGCCGCTCGTGCACAAAAAGAAGAAAAGCCCAACTCTAGAAGAGGCAGTCTGGGAGAGGGGTTCCTTGGTCGCAACGAGATCATGGTCACTTTCATGTTCCCAGGCCAAGATGAGAATGAATTCAAAATCTGTCTCAAAAAATGAACTTAGAGAGACAAAAGACAAAACATACAAGTTTCGTAGGGGGTTGTTCCCAAAAATGGGCTAATCCATTTTTGGAAACAACAGGTCCATCTTGCTTGCTCTCATGACCCTCATAGTCATGTTTTCATCAATTCCCAATCATTTTTAGCCTCCTAGACTAAACCTTTACAAACCCAATTTGATCTTTACATGCTTAATACATCCCCATATGACACATCAACCATGTAAAATATCACTAAAATTTGGACTACAATATTGAAACCTAGGGTGTTATGTTTTTGGTACTATTGTCCAAGTGCATTTTAGCTTCTAATGATCATATTATTCTGAATCCTTATCCTAATTCATGTTGGCCTAACATGAATTCATTTAACCTTTGATCATTATATCCCCTATAAAATTAAATTCAAAGTCCATTTATAAGGGTTGACACTCATTTACAAGAGATAAAAAAGAATACAAGAAAGACCACTCAAACACTTTTCCCTATTCTCTACATACAACCATCCAATAGTATTTCAAGCTTATTTAAACCTTTACACCAATCCTTAGTCATTCCAAGTACACCTATTTTCTCATTTACTTGCATTTTAATCACACTATTTCACCAAGCACTTCAATGGGTGAACTATATATAGCCTGATCCCTCCTTGGATTATTGGTATGTAGGTAACATACCCACACACAGGGTGTGAAATGCATCTAGCGTATCCTTTACACTCTAACCCCTTCTCTCTTTTATCCAAATTTTACATTAAAGTTTAATCACAAAGAGGACTTAGGGTATTTAAGACTAAATCAGGTGCATGTGAGCTCTATGGATTTCAATATTTAATATTTCACAAGCAGGGTCACATAGACCTGTTGCACAAAACCCAAAAATCTTAGATCACAAAGATAACAACACTAAGATAAGACTACATCACTAGAGCCCAAGGTGTCTCACTTTAAACACTCCTATCTAATCAAGAAACAAACTCTAGATTCTTGTTTGTGATAGTTCCTAAGTTTGCACATAGATTTCTAGACCTTTTCTTAGTTAGAACATATAGAATCAGATAAGTTTGATTTTCTCTCTCTCACTATTATTTTTAAAAGACCCTAATTATAGTCAAATTTCACAAATTAGTATCCTAATTATTGTACCTTATTTACTGATATTATCTACTCATACCTATTTATTATTTAGGAATTAAACATCTAATTTCCCAAAAATAATAAATCATTTGGTGAACTCAACTTACTTTGAATTTTGCATAAAAATCCTAGAAACCCTAGGGTAAATTCCTAGCTGATTTTTCCTATTAATTTTTAAATTTTTTCTTGAAAATCAAACTCACAAAATTCCTCTCAAATTTTAAAATTTTGTAGTAAAATTTTAAAATAAATTTATTTCAAACCCTAGTTGCATCAACTAGCTCCTAGTGAACTTCCAGTAATTTTTCAATCATTTTAGAATTTTTAGTTGCATATTAAAATAAAAAAATCACTTCAAATTTTTCAAAAATTCATAGTAATTTTCAAAAAAAAAAAAAATCCTCAAACCCTAGTTGCATCTACTAGGTCCCATTAAATCAAACACTTTCCCATAAAATTTTGAATTTTTTCTTGAATACTTAACTCAAAAATTCAATTTCAATTTCAAAAATTATAGTATTTTACAATTTTTTTTTGAAAAATCACTAGTTACATATACTAGCTCCTATTTTTCTTCTTTATGTATCACCTTACATGTTTGGGAGCTCCATATCCTTTCTATGCATATTCCAATTCTTTATTTAGATTATATCAATTTAATCATTTCTACTATTATCCAATTTGTTTTCCTTATGCCACCTAAGTTCCTTGCATCTCTTCCTTCAATATGAAGTGCAAGACTTAGTGGAAATCCTCTTGAATTCACCTAGATTCCTTCAACTTTACCATATACTATGGATAAATAACCAATTCAAACTCTAGCTAAAGATTTTACACATTTACATTGCACCAATTTTATTCAAAATGATTCAAAAAATGAGTAATATGAAAATACCAATGATGATATACACATTGATGCTCATGTTCCACCACATTGGACTACTAATCCACTTCCACCCATTGTTGATAATGAAGTTATACTCAAAAAAGATTTGATTCTCCAATTTTTTAGAGAAAGACTCAAGGAAAAACCTCAAGATCATACTCTTATATTACAATCTCTCATGGAAATCAAAAAAGCTAAACAAGTTGAGTTTTCCATTCCTACAAAGCAACTAGTCACAAATGACACTACAGGGGTAACTATATCTCAATAACCCCCTATATCAGCCCAACTTGCCTCTATGCCACTTGTTACAACTAGTACATCCCTATCTCCTAATGTGATAGCTCTTGTGTAATAAATAAGATCTCTTTAATCCAAGGTGTTACATCTTGAGCAAGGTGTCACTAGACCTACGCAAGCTTTGGATTCTTATACTCTTTTACATACACCATTGGTATGCCACATTACTTCTACACCCTTGACACAAGGTTTTATTCAACCTAAGATTACTTTTTATGATGGAAAGGGTGATCTAGAGACACATTTGAGAGCTTTTCACATAGCATGCTTGGATTATGTGCCAAATGACTAGTTACTGACCAAGCTATTTCCATAGAGTCTAAAGGATTATGTTTGACAATGGTTTTAAAGTTTACCAAATTAGTCAATCAATGCATTCAATCCTTTAGCTAACATGTTCCTAGCACATTCCAATATAAACATTGGTGATAAGGTCTCTTATGTATAAATTACATAATAAAAACATAAATCAAATGAGAATCTCACAGATTATGTGCTTTGATATAAGACCATCTTGGCTAAGATGACTAACCTCATGATAAATCAGGAGATATAGGATCTCTTCAAATAGAGCTTTCTACCAATATTGCATGAATATATTATATGTTCAAAATATTCTCTTCCTTCACTAAATTATGTCATACACTAAAGGAAAGAGAAGTAAAACTCATTTCAATAGTAAAACTCAAGTATAAAATCATCCCAAACACAAAAACAAGAGTAATAGCAAAGTCCCATACAAGGTCAAAGTCATTGATAATAATAATCATAATAAACCAATAGTTAATGTGGCTTTAGAGCCCCTTCAATGTGTGGTTTTATCATCACCTCCTCGGCATGCATTTACCAATCTACCAGTTTCTCCAACTAGAGTTTTACAATATTTATTAGAATGTAACATCATCACTCTCCCTCCTATTCAATAAGTTAACCTAGAAAGTCCTCTTCCATAGGGATACGATCAACATGTGTTTTGTGATTTTCACAGGGCACTAGGCCACACTACAAATAAATGCATTAGTTTGAGACATAAGATACATGACTTGATAGATGACAACCTATTTGATCTTAGAACTTTAGTTGAGCCTCTACAGGTAAAGCCAACATAGGATAAATCTTTGAAAATATTTTTAGATCCATTTCCACAACATTATAAACAAGAGAAAGGGGACACATCAGGTGTTTACTACACATACCATGCACATCCTCCACCAATTACATACCAGGCACCTTTAGTTGAGTCACATCCTTTGAGTGGTATGATAAGTGTGTATGAGTCCAAGGTTATAACTAGACCTTCAATATCCTTGATATGTTAGGATATTATTAGGGATAATTTAGATTATAATTCACTCTTTATTAGATCACATTTTCATAATCAATGCATTCACAGTGTTCTCATCAATAATGGTTCTAGTGTCAACATGTGCACCATTACATTATTGCATCACTTGGGATATTCAAAGTAGGATATCACTTTAATAGATATAGTTATCAGTAGATTTAATGAGCACATACATATTTCATTAGATGAGATTGTACTTCCTTTACAGACTAGTCTAACACATGTGACAACACATTTCACCATAGTTCCCAATGCATGATTTTTTATATGTTACTTGGTCACCCATAGATTCAAAAAATTTAAGAAATACCATCTACAATTCAAAAATTCATGAAATTCATTCACACTAATCAATTTATTACAATTGGTGGAGTTATATATGAGTTAACATTCCCTATTTCAGAGCCATCTCCTCTGCAGTCACTAGTTCTAGCTTTTCTACCAATTTTAGTTTCCCCACCAATTACAGTTCTTCCTCGGATATAGATCTAGACATAGTTGAGGCATCCATCACCAGTATATATAGTTCATACACCTCCATAGCTTTAGGATTCTAGATAGATTCTAGCTATATTATTCACACCTAAATCACTAACATTGAGATCTCATGCTTTTAAACATAAAGCACACTCTCAAAGAACTCCTCCTACTTCCAAATGGGTCGCTAAGATTCCCTTAGTTGCATCCACTTCTTAGAGTTATGGGGAAATCCCACATTTGGTTTCTACTTCAAAGATATTAGAATAGTTACAATACACATAGCTTTTAGAATCATAGTCTTAGCCTTTCCATCATGCTTCATGATCACACATGATACCTTTGTTTGCTACAGAACACCATGATAGGGAATCTCATTTGAGACTCATCAATTAGTATCATTTATTCTCAATATTTCTTGTACATAGATTATTTCAAAAATACAAAAAAAAAATCCAAAAACATTTAAATAATTTTAAAACACAAAAATCTTTTGATTATATGCATCATCCATGTTTTACATTACTATTACTATGCTAGACTTACATTTACTATTCTATGCTATTGTTTGATGATTGATCTACATTACCATGCTTCACTTGATCTTCTTTGAGTATGTGCAGTGACACCCAGATCCTTGATTGACTCACTATACCCATTGAGGGGACATCCTACTTCTATATTTGAGACACACATCGATATACATACTCACTCTAGGAATCTTCTCCATGACTACACCATCTATGTTATGTCATTCCTACACCACACACTCTAGTTATCATGTTGACATACATTACTTACTAATCTTGCATAGATTACCATATTGACACTCACTAGTATCTTACACTTGTGTATTTCCTAACATATACCTAGTCTTATACTAACATGTCTTTTCATACTTTCACTTCTTTATTTAATTAGTTATATGCGATTGAAATTATAGTATATACATGTTTTCCTTTCTTTCTTAGTTTAACTGATGAGTGTCATCTAACTCCTCATTTAAAAAATATTCAATTGATGTCCTATCAACCAAGGCTAGTGTCCAAAGTTGGTTGTAGTAAGGTATGGGATGGTAGATCTAGAAGGTTTCTTATGGGGGTGTTTGATTGTCCTATTCTAACTTTTACTAAAGAAATAAATGTGTCTTAAACTACGTGATTCACTCTTTTGCTGAAAAGGAAAAAATCAAATCAATCCACTCTTTTGTTGTAAGTAAAATATCACACTCCTATTTACGCTTGCATGGAATGTAAATTCACACTCTTCACTAACAAAAATAAATGTGTTTCACACATTTTCTATAAATGAAAACACACATTGCTTAGAAGGAAATGATTTTGAAATAAGAAAATGCTTTTTTTTTAAACTATGAATTTATTTTGATGTTTTTATGAATAAATGTAAATATTAACAAGATTCCAATTATAACAATGAATTAGTAAATCATAACATAAATACCATACACAATTCCTAATCCCAAGGAGAGTGGGTCCTTACTCCTCTTGAACTCAAGAACAAAGTAAAATCAGTGCTAGAAACTGAAGTATTAATTCATAAAAATGAAATGATTATAATCTGGCTAAAACCTATATATTTGTACAAATATTCTATATAATATTTGATATATTTTTCTTTATTCTCAATTAATTTCATTGAAAAAAGTCTTACACTTTATACTAATACAATAAACTTAAAATAGGGTGCAAAGAAATAGGATTCCTTGGTCAATCCATTCATCCAAAGATAGGAGATTGGATTTTCAATAGATCTAATTATTTTGATGAAATAATATACTATCCTATAATAGTTATAAAATCTAATTACATACAATTTTATCAAAATCAAGTCCTTCAAAATAGTAGCAAGTTATTTTTCTTATTTGATTCTAGCTGGAATGGTTCTCTCTTATCCTATTTGGCCACTAGCTTCCCATTTGTAGATGCATCCTTACAAAAAATTTAGAATTGACCCTATAGAGTCGAGAGGAATGAGCCTATGGACTCCATATAAATGAGCCTATAGAGTCCATATAAATGAGCCTATGGATTCCATAGAAACAAGTTTGTGGAGTCCATAGAAACAAGCCTGCAGAGTTTGTAGAAACAAGCCTATAGAGTCCGTAGAAACAAGCCTGTAGACTCCATAGAAACAAGCCTGTAGAGTCCATAGAAGTAAGCTTTTGGATTCCATAATTTTTCTGGATGGAGATCAAAATATAAAATTCACTATACATCACCTATGTCTTCTTCTTAAGCATTCTTCACAACAAAGATCACTAAAACATGTTATGTATTAGACATTAATGACAAAGTAAAGGTATAGTCTTTGGTTCAATATAAACAAGACAAATATCTATTTTCCATGTAATATCTATCTAAAAATCTAAGATTTGCATAAGATAATATCCTTTGAGAGATGAATTGAGGGAAATAACATGTCAATAATGAGCCATATTCTGAGCTCATCATCTCCCACAAGCTTTACCTTTTTCAATTCCCATTGCAAATATTTATTAGCATTCATAGCTCTGGATTCTACTTTCCACACTTTGACTCAAATAATATTCATCAAATTCATCTATTAGATATTTGTCTAAATTACTTGTAAATCCCTGATGTGCTTGAATCATTTGTTTCCATATACTGAATTGCTCCTCTAATTATGGAGCCCAACTCTGCCATCCTGGAATAGGTATGACCAACAAAGGGGGTTTATATCTCATGCTGATCCATTTTTGCTCTCCCCTAGAGTTTATTACCTCTATTAAGATTTCAAAAATTTAGGATTCTCTCCTCATACTCCATCTTAAGTTATTTGGGGACATGACCTCTCATCTTTTAAGAGGCACTAAAAGTTGGTCCTATCTATTTACACTTGCCGCCACCACTAAATCAAAACTCTATCTTGAAAACAAATTAAAAGAAACATCACAATCATATAAAGCCTATAAATAATTTATTTTAACCTCATCATCTAACAAATCACAGTTAAAATTCTATTTGATCAATCTAGGCATAGGAAAGACTGGTCTAACACACAATCCTGTAGTCTTAGCATGATTTGTATAGTCCTCAAATCTACCTTTCTATGATATTTGATTTTTGAATGTGGAATGTAATTCTCTTATTTTAACTTCTCCTACATAAATATTTATCAAAAACTTATTGTGCTCATGATCTCCTAGAATCAAGTCATGCAAATAAAATTCACAAAGCAAATCCTGGTGATCAGGTTCAGCACTATAGCAAATTTCCAAAAATGTTGTTAGTTGAAAGTTTTTGTAAGGAATATGATAGGAGATCCATAGAATCTACCATATGTAAAAATTTTCAAATAAAAACAAATTGTATGCAAGAGAAGGATTCCTACATGCCAAAAGAGATTCCCCTAATTTGCATGCATCCTGTATTTTTTCTTCTAACTCTTGGACTTTAGCTTCTAATTCTTTCATTTCATTTTCCAAGAGTTTGTTTGAAGAAGTTGCATCTTTGTTTTTATATTTAAGTAAATAATCTTATTCTTCAATTTAATGTAGTATTTTTAAGGGAGGAATACCTGGATCACTTGTTTGACAACCATGGTCAACAAATACCTTAGGAGTAGAAGGTGCACCAACAAGAACTTTAGAAGAGTTTACCAAACTCTACAATCTCCTATTTTCCTTCTTCATATTTGATACATATATCCAAAGATCTATTTTTTCAATTTCATGTTCCTTTATTATTTCCTCTAATCTATTAATTTTTGTTGCATGATCAGCATATGTTGTATCTAATTTTTACACCAAAGATGAGTTAAGATGATCCTTGTTCTATAATTAAATGATCAAGTCAGCAATGTCAGTTGTTTATAATTGTTCAAGAGCTTGAGCTTGAGAAAGCTAAAAGGTTAGCTACATAATAGGATCATTTAGATTAGATGATTTACCTTTCTCAGTGGTACATATAGTTTTCCCTTTGTCCATTGTAGTTTCAACTAGAATGGGTAGTTGTTCCACCATACTTAATTCCTCTATTGTGTGTGGCTCTTTCTCTAGATTTCGCTCTTCCATTAGGATTGGAGAGTTCCTTTCGGAAGGAATTTATTTAATATATATAGGTGTAGGGATATTCTGATGTATGAGGGAGTAAGAAACCATTTTAAGACTATCTAAAATATCTATAACTTCTTTTTCATCTTCTTCTATTAAAATGAGCATTCTCCTTCTTTTAGTTACTCTTTGAGCTACACTTGGTTGGCTTTCTTTCTCAACCACCAAACCCTTGGTCTTCTCAAGTTATGTAGAAACCTTTCATCTCAATTTTCTTCTTCCTAACAAGGGAACTAGTTGTACTACAGATTCATGAGGTTCTTAGGGGACCTTGAAACTTTAGGGTTTTGAAACCTTGTGATTCTTTTTGAAGAAGAAGGAATTTTTGTGGAGATTGCAGTCTGAGATTATTTCCTTGGTGTTGTTTTCTCAGCTGATGTAGCAGGTGGAGATGAGTTTTCCTATGGTACATTTGGGGTTTTTTGTGTAGGCAAATTTGGAATTTGTTATGCTATACTGTTCTAAAATTTCTCTCAGACTTCTTGTCGTTACTGAAGGAAATGATGTTGGATAATGAGTTAAATAAGGCCATGATGCCTAAGAAAAACATTAGGGGTTGTAGACATAACTTGTAGAGCACCATATAAGAAAGATGGGAGGTTAATTTTATAATGAGGGTTTTGTCTCTCATGCATAAGATGTATTAACATTTTCATGGTGTCTCCCCCTAAAAGACTATGTTACCCTTCACAAATGATATATTTGATTACCCACTTGGCTATAGATTTATAGGGTTCAGGAAGTGAATTTTTGCTAATCCCTTTTGATATTTCCTTGGAATCTACTAGACATGAAGTTCTAATCTGGTCATTATCATTAAATTGACTAATTAAATCACTATATGAAATTATGCCCGTAGCTCTCATTCCCTCTTTTGGAACTTGTATAATTTGGATTATAACTTGAGTTGTAATAGGAATGACAATGCCTTTCAAAATTGAAAATTTAGGGGTGAGATTAGTGATGAATTCACTTACCATTGTTTCATTGAAACCCTAAAAATTTTCAATGAAAGGTAGCCAGCCATTGGATCTAAACACTACTACAGAAGCTTTGTCCTTATGAAACTTTATTACATTCTTCAACTCTGATCTTGTCTTATGTCCCATTTTTATGCAGACTTAAAAACAACTCTATTATTTTAACTCTGATTGGGGTGTAGACCAATCTTTTTTCAAAATTGGTAGGCAACAGTCACTGAGGATTTGTAGGTGACAATGGTGGAGGATCTATAGACCAGCTTTTGTTGAAGTCTATAGAAATTAAATGGTTCATACCAAATGCTATAGTTGCATGACTTCATAGTTTTGATATGATGACTTGATATAGTTAGGTGTCGCACATTTCTATGAAGTTTGCTAACTATTTTGTCTCATTAATACAAGTTGGGTGAAATGATGACATGACACATTAATAGTGACAGTGATTCATTACTTCACTCAAAACCCCTTTTTGTGATGTCCCATCATTATGATACTTGATGACTCAAAGGATTATATCAAAGTGGCACACTTATCCATACACCTTTGGTGGCTCGATTGCATGATTTTTCATTATGGCATGTGTCATTCCATTTTGGAAGATTCAAATTTGGGTCATCTCCATAGAATAATGTCTTATTTAAATCAAAGATAATTAGTTAACTAAACATAGATAAATAAATTATATGTCTTACTTACTTTAACCTAAAATGTATCCTTTTCTCGCCATGTGTCCTGCACAAATAAATTTACATGGATTAGTTTATTGCATGGAGATGACCAATCATAATGACATGATGTGATTGTTTTTTTTAATTGTTATTTTTTATTTTTTATTTTTTATTTTTTATTTTTTATTTTTTATTTTTTATTTTTTATTTTTATTTTTTATTTTTTATTTTTTTATAAATTTTGTTTTTGCCCTTTGGCCAGCCATTGTTGGTTTTCTAGCCAAAGCCCTTTTTGCAATGCATAGCCAGCTAGTAAGTTGGTTTTCTAGGCATGCATTGTCAATAGTGTCCTTAAAAGGATTTTCACGATTGATTTTTTTTTGAAGAATTATCAAGGAGCATGTTCTCTGAAAGAAGCAGAGCTCTCTAGAATAGCTTTATTGAGAGGTTTATGATAGAGCTTCAATCTATGTTCATTATATAACAAAGCTCTTCGATTGTCATCAATAGGTATTAGCTTAACAAAACCATTTTCATAGACCTCCTCAATCTGATAAGGTCCCAACCACCTTATTTGTAGTTTTCCTTTAAACTATTGAAATTTAGAATCAAACAACAGTGCCCAATATCCTTTCTAAACTTTCATTTCTTGATTTGTGAATCATGCCAAACTTTTCTTTGATGTTGTACCAATTTAGTTCTTTGTAGTGCTTTCATCCTCATTTCATCAAGTTGATTAAGCTATAGGAGTATTTCTTTCTATATTTCTTCTAATTTAATTCCTACTTCTATAGCTATTTTTAGAGTTTGTAATTCAAATTTAATAGAGAATAAAGGATTCTTACCATAAACCAATTCATAAGGTGAAAATCAAGTTGTTTTCCAAGTCGTATTATAGGCCTAAATAGCTTTTGGTACCTTATCTACCCAATCTTTTCTATTGGAATTAACAACCTTGGTTAAAATGGTTTCTAGTTCTCTGTTGGTGACTTCAACTTGCCCATTATCCTGTGGATGGTATGGAGATTTTTTTCTATGTTGCGTTTGATATACTTGCATGAAGTGCTTAATCATGTTTGACATGAACTACGGTCCTTTATCTAAGACTATCTCCATTGGAGCACCAAATCTTTGCATAATTTTGAAATATAAGAAATAATCTACCATCTCTTCTCTTATATGAGTTAATGCTTCCACTTCTACCCACTTGGTCACATAGTCTGTACATACTAGGAGATATTCACTTCTTTTGGAAGGAGGATCTACTAGACCTATAAAATCAATTCTCCATTTCTCAAATGGTTCTAAAACTAATTAAGGATGAGGGTGCAGAGGCATCTCTATTAAAAGAGTAGGCTGTCCAATTCTCTTACAAGCATCATAGTGTCTGACATATCTTTTTACTTATTGATAAAGGTGAGGCCAATAGTATCCTACTCCCAATATTTTATATATGGTTATTTGACAAGCTCTGATGATATCATAAGCTTCACCATTTGTCACACGCTTGTGATACACATGGTCAGGTCCAAGTTTAAATAACACGATATTAATCTATTTGAAAGAAGAGATTTCTTTGATTAAACATTTCTTTTCTTTTTTAAAAAATTTTAGAGGAAAATTCTCTATGGTGTTGTAATTGGTTATATCAGCAAACCACAAAGATTTTGCTAAAATAGCAAATAGATTTTCCTCTAGAAAGTCATCTTCCACTGGTTCTTCTTCACTTGTAGTATTTATTCTTGACAAGAAATCAGCAACTACATTAGACTTCCCTAGTTTATCTATAATAGTAACATCAAATTCTTGTAAGAGCAACAACCATCTAATAATCCTACCTCTTACAATTGGTTTATCGGTAAGATATCTAATAGTTGAATGGTCTGTATAGAGAAATATCTTGTAGCCTATTATGTAGTGTCTAAATTTATTAATTGCATAGATTAAAACTAAGAATTCCCTCTCAGTTGTGGTGTAATTTATCTTAGCAGGTGTCATGTTTTTTCTAATATAATATATAACATACATGTTTCCTTCTTCATCCTTTTGTCCAAGGACTGCTCCTAGTGTTGTATTGGAAGCATCTATGTATATATGGAATGGCTTAGTCCAATCTAGTCCTCTCAATACTGGAGTAGTAATAAGTTTAGCTTTAATGGTCTCAAAGGCCTGCTGGAAACTATCACTCCATTCAAATGTACTATCTTTTATAAGCAAGGAAAACATAGGGGCAGTTATTTAGCTAAACTTATCTATGAAGCATCTGTAGTAACCAACATGTCCCAAAAAAATCTTAACTTCAGTTTGTGTTTGTGGAATGGGTAAGTTGGAAATTATTTCAACTTTCTTTGGATCAACTTGAATGCCTTTTGTAGAAATATGGTGTCCTAGGACTATTCCTTCATCCATCATCAATAAACATTTCTCATGGATCAAAGATAATTGATGTTCCTCACATCTGATTAGTACTCTTTCCAAGTTGGTAAGAGTTTATTCATAATTTCTATCATAAATGATGAAATCATCCATATATACCCCAACATAATTATTTGTAAGGTTAGAGAATATTACCAGAACTACTCTTTGGAAGGTTGTTAGAGCATTAAAAAGTTCAAATGGAAGTACTCAGTAAGTAAAAGTTCCCCAAGGGTAGGTAAATGTGGTTTTATCTTGATCTTTAGCTACTACCGTTATCTAGTTATAGCCACTAAACCCATCCAGGAAAGAAAAAAATCTCTTTCCTACCAAGTTATGAAGAACTTGATTAATGAAAGGTAAATGAAAGTAATCTCTGAGTATTGCTTTGTTCAATTCTCTATAATCTACACATACCCTTAATTTTCAATTTTTCTTGGGCACAATTACTAGAGGTGAAACCCACTGGCTATATTAGACAGGGTAAATAAACCTAGCTTTCAACAACTTTTGGATTTCTATTTTGACTATTTCCTTTAATGATGGGTTTATTCTTATTTGTGGTTATCTAACTAGTTTGATAGATTTTGTGTAAATGTGATGAGTGCATATGTTGGAGTGAATTCCCTTCATGTCAGTATAATCCCAAGTAAAATACTTGGTATGTCTTTCCAATACTTCAAAGAGTTGATCTTCCTCTTCATTTGTTAACCAACTATTGATGTTCAAAATCTTTCTAGGTAATACCATGATCGATTTTGTACCTGGGTAGTTGGATTATATTTACTTAAACTCACTAACCAATGAGTTCAAAGGACATGGATGAGGAAGTAGTTTATGAAACATAGTTACATTATCAACAAACTCTTTTCTAGGAGGAATCAGTCTTGCTAAAGAATAATGAAATACATCTAAGAAATGAATTTGTTGTTGTTTGGTCAATTTTCACACACTTTATTGAATCAATCTATGATCATATGGTAAAGAAATAATATAAGAAGTATAAGTGTAGGTTTTAGAATATTTTGTTTGACCCAAGAGTCCTGAATTGAGGCAGTCCATAGTTTCTGGACTGGTAGAGTTCGTAGCTTTTGGACTAGCAGAGTCTGTAGATTTTAGACTGATAGAGTCCATAGATTCTAGGTATATGTCTATTCAATTATTCTAAGTGTTTTTTAACTGTGATCATGGCTAATAAGAAAATATTTTTTAATGTGTTGTCAGATTTATCCACCCAAAATTATTGTATGCAATTTGTTGATGGTTTTTTAGGAGGATACAAAGAGATGCATTTAGACTTTATCCTATTATAAATGGTGATATCCCCTAACCTACAATTAATTAATGCTACTACAGTAGCCAACCATGGTCTACCTAGGATTATGGAATATCCTAGATTCTTTGTTTTGGGTTGTAAAACCATGAAATCTACTAGATAATCCCAAGATTCTATTAGTACTTCAACATTTTCTATAGTCCCTTCTAATTTTGTTATAGACTGGTCTGGAATTTAAAGAATGGTAGATGTGGGTTGCATTATTTTAAGAGACAATGCATGGAGAGTATCAGTTGTCATAACACTGATTGTTACTCCCAAATCTACCAAGATGTTAGGAATTTATTTACCTCTAATTGTAACTGTGATCACTGGGCTTCTTGGATCTACATATTTTAGAATTAATAGTTTTCCAACTAATAAATCAGAAACTTTTCCATCAACATGAATGGTTCCTAGATATTTTTTTTCCTCCCAGATGTCTTGATACAAAGGTTTTTGATGATCTAGTTTAATTCAAGTATATCCCTAATAGCTTGTAGAAGGGGGTACCTCAATATTGATCTTTTGCAACTCATGGACCAAGTTTGATTCTGGTTTAATACCCATTTCTTTTAATCTTTTGGGAAAAAGAACTACTATTGTAGTAGCATTTCCTTTGTTTGCTTCAGGGCTCATTTTGATTTCAGCCTCTCCAGTGTTTACTTGAGATGATTTTATTTTTTCATTTTCATCTAATATATCAAAAATAATAATTGGAGTTTTTTGTATAGTTTTTCCTAATCTTAAATGAATGTATGAACACTCAATAGCTCCAAAATTGATTGTTTCTTCCTATTCATTAACATAAACAGGTGTTAGTTGTTTATTTTTCAGATTTGCTATTGGTTATGCAGACATTGAGGGTTGATTTATTTGTCTTTGTTACTAAATAACTGGGGGTGGCATAGTAGTTTATTGTTGAAGTGGTCTTCTTGGTTGGGTGAATTGTGACTATGGGTTCCACTGTTGATTCCATTGTTGCTATGGCATCATCCATGGGGGTGTTGGCATCCAATCTTGTCCTACCCATAGATTTTGAATTGATAGAATTTGGGGTTGATTCTAAAATAGTGAAGTAACTAAAACATTCAATGGTATCATCCATGGATTAACTAGATTTCTTGTATTAAACTATCCTTGAGCTTGATTTTTTGGGGCAAAGTTTTGTCTCTAAATATAGTATACTTCTTCAATGGACTAGACTTGTGTTTTCATTTGATTCTTTAAAATAGGCAGAAGAGTATAATGTTTGGTATCATAATCTATTGAATCATAGATCCTACATGATGAAACATTAGTTCTATTTAGGGGACAGTCTCTAAGAGAATGTTTTTATCTGCACTTAGGACAGTAGATTGTTAAGGGTTCTATTTCATTTGCCTTAGCTTGAAGGCCATCTAAGGTACTATTTAGTGTAACCAGGATATCTATCTTTAGATTAGCAAATTATTCCATTAACTTACCCAATTCATTAGATTTTCCAAATCTTCTTTTCCTAATTATAGGTTTCATTCGAGAGTAGTTGGTACAAAGCTTAGAAATTTGATCAAAAGCCAAATTATTTATATCTCTACCTCCCATAAGATTTAAGGCATCTCTAGTGTCTTCATACAATCCTTTCAATAAAACCAATTTTTGAATGTCTTTAGTGAGTGGATAATTTTTTCTTTTATGAGTGAACATGAATCTATCCAAATAATCCTCTAAAGATTCATCCTCATTTTGTTTGATTTTGAAGAAATCCTCTTTTATTTGTCACACTCAATAGTAATCTTGGTATTTGTTCAAGAATTCTATTTCCATGTCATCCCATGTTATAATAGAATCACCAAGTAAACCCATGAACCATCTTATAGCTGCATCTTTAAGTGTAGAGGGAAATAGTTTTAATTTTTGTCCATTTGTTGTGTATGTTTCTATGCAAAATTGCTTTCTACATTCAAAGAAGAAATAAGAAACTAAAGAAATGGTCAAGGCTAGAAGTACCTGATAAAGTCGTGCGCACCAAAATCAGACGTTGAAAGATTCTCCTCTTTTGCTGTGGAGGAATGACACCTGCGAAGAAAAGGCTAAAACACGGAAAAACGTTAGTCAAAGATAGGGTGGGCTGTCAGGCGAATGCCCGATCCCGGAAGTACGAAGACTCCCTAGAAGGATATTAACCCACTGATAAAAAAGTAGAATATTGGATGAAAGTAGATAATAATGATAGAAATAAATGACAGAAAATAAAAGTGCGTACCTGATATGTAGCACTGTTCTGCACAGTCACCGGCGTCGGTCTCTGTGGTGCCAGCATCGGTTAGGGAAGGTGCCGACGTCGGTTAAGGTGCCGTCGTCAGTCGGGGTAGTGACCGGCATCGGTAGGGGCAGGTTCTGGAAAAGTCTGAACAGGTTCGGGACAGGGTCTGGGAGAGTCAGGACAGGATCTGGGCAAGGTCTGAGAGAGTCGGGACAGGGTCTGGGCAAGGTCTGAGAGAGTTGGGACAGGGTCTGGGTAAGGTCAGGTCGAGTCTGAACAGAGTCTGGGGGTTTAAAGAATTGAGATGACAGAATTGATAAATAATAACTAAGGAAGAAATAAAACAAACAAAATAATACTTACCTGCCAGAAGACGCGATGAAAGCCATAGTTGGAGTCGGATTGAATGAAGATTGATTGATGCCGAGAGTGTTGATGTCGTAGTGTTGATGTCGGAGTGTTGATGTCGGAGTTCGCAGGTTGATTGATCAGCGTTTCGAATGGCGTTCAGGGATCTTGGTCTCGAATGGTTGGCGGAGGTTGATGAAGGCGAGAGATGGTTCCAGAGACGGTTCATCAATCGTTTTGGGAAACTGAATGACAACTGGTAATGGATAACGACAAGGTGACCGACGTCGGCAGGATTGCCGACGTCGGCCGATAGGTGACCTATGTCGGTGACATCGGCTGGGTAAAGACCGTCGTCGGCAGATGCATAATAGGGATAGAGTCTAGTTTTAGCTCTGTGCTCATTTTTACATGCTGCCAGGGTCAAGGTTGGTGGAACAAGTGATCGACAAGGGTTCAATAGGCGAAGAAGAATAAGACGAGGAATGACCAGGGGAGTCGACACGTTTTCGGTGTCTACATTTGCCCCTTTTTGTCTTGTTGGTTGTTCTGGACGAACTGCAAGACAAAAATAGGAGTGAGTGCCCCAGGTGAGGGATAAGGTTGATTTCGTCTTGTTGGTTGTTCGAATGAACTGCAAGACAAAAATAGGAAGCAAAATGCCCCGAGTACGGATATTCCCCCTCAAAGTAGGAGTCAAGGGAAGGGAACCGAGAATCGGGTGCTGATTTGATAAAGAGTGGATGAAAAAAAGGGGTGAGGGTGAATGCTGCAAAAGTCGTGATTGCGCGCATACCACTGCACAAAATGGTCAGGCCAAAGTGTCGCAGGACAAGGGTCGAGGAGTGCCAAAATTGAAGTAACTGGGCCCCAGCATTTAGTCCTCTGCTGATCAGGTCACTCAATCTAAGCTGAAGCTCCAAATGGGTCATTGCGTTCCAGGTATCCCGGGCTCAGGAAGTGCTCCTAGAAACATGAAAAAGTCATAAGTAGTGTGGATCAACTGGCTTGCGATCCTATACTTGTGAGGGTCCAAAAAAGTTTGCGCACAATTCTGCTAACCAGTCATGAGGTAGCATACATGCAAAAACAACCAAGGCAATAACGTCTTGGAAGTGGTCGAGGTCAGAGGAGATAGGCATGATCTCCAATGGTTGGTGGTCGATGGATGGATGAAAGGATGAAAGGATGCGGCCGAGCTAACCCTAGAAGACCCCATGTCAACTGAGTGCTACCTACATAGCCTTGGTGATAGGGCCTCAGGCCGATGTAGTTCTCCCTAGAAGGGAGGAAGGGTCAAAGGGATGGTGAGGAAAAAAAAGATGTTGCAGCCTTTTCCAAATGGTGTATTCTGCAATAGTGGTTGAGGGGTTTTTCATCCCTAGCAATATTCCATATGCGTGATGGATGTATGCTAAAAATGAATTGAGGTCTATTTATGCTTCAGCAAGTATTGGTTTATGCTTAACATAAATTGGGTCTGGTCTGTAGTTTCCATGTGTATTGGTGTCCATAGAAACTAGGGTGAATAGGCTAGGTCATGTTGATGGTCTGAAAAGAGAGTTAGCTAAGTCGATTGACAAGTGATGAAGGTGAATGTGACCAAAGTGCAGAAGAAGTGAAAAGCATATTGCTCTTTCATTGACAAGGACCAAAAAGATAGCATAGATAGGGGTTATGAGAACCAAGAGCCCCATTCATGCGTGACGTCGTTGACCATAGTTATGTTAGAGCGGTAATCGAATCACTTAGACATTAAAGTGAGCTCGAAGTCCCTTGAGCAGGTGATAGGAGGAGGAAAGAGGGTAACCCATTTTAAGAGCAGAGATAACTTTGCCCCTTTTTATAGGAGACCCTGAGACAGCTACAAGCCAAGTCCATGACTCGTTTTTTTTTTTTTTTTTTTGGCACAGACTGATCAATGCGGGAAGCCTGCATAGAGATTTCATTTGCTTGGTGGTCAGTTTGTGAAGCTGATCAATGCGGGAAGCTTCTAAAATAATGCTGTTTATTATTGCCAGAGTAGTCATAGCCATCCTTCGAGGGAGTGGTCTAGATTTTTGTTTAATAATGTTTGATAAGTTGGCTTAGCTGTCCTTCAAGGGATCAGTCTAGTAATACAGCAATGATAGTACAACTGTCCTTCAAGGGAGCAGTCTATTTTTTTGATTTTGATATTGATATAGTGACCATGGATATGTTTTGACATCTTGATTTGTTTTTTGATTTGATAGAAATGAGAGTCACGGACAAGACTGTAGAAGCTCAAAGACGCCCCTTTTATTAGGACAAAGCATCCATACATCATAAAAGGGTTATAGGAATTGTTAAGAGGAATAGGGTTGAAAGGAAGTAGGATGAAGAGGACGGGGATTGCTCAAGGGATGAGCTCAAGTTAAGTGTCAAGTGGACGAATACTCGACTAGCAGTAGAACGGTCACAGATGCAACACATGAAAAGGGCTCAGGTTCTGATAAGTCCCTGGTGTATACATGTGCATGATAAGGTCCGAGTCAATTAGGAGCAAACTTGCCCCATTTGCCTCTTTCCGAATTGGTCGGGTGTTGATTGATGAGTGGATGTGAAGTTGGTTGATATGGTTGTTGATTGATCGAGACTGGTTGAATGTTTTGATAAAAAGGTTGGGTCGAATGTTTGGTTGAGATCGGGTTAAATGTTTGGTTGCTAGTCTGGTTGAGGTTAAGTTGAAAGAGTGATTGATATGTGGTCGAGACTGTGTTGAAAAATTGGTCGAAGTTTGGATGAAGGTTGAATTCCCCCAGCGGCTAGGGAGAATGTTTGACGGATTAGTTAAGGTCGATTGAGGTTTAGTGGTCAGATGGACTGTGTTGATGTTGAATAAAGGGGTTAAAGGCAGCGAAGGGACCCTAGTCTGTAGTGGAGATCCCGATTTAGATGACGAGGTTGGAGAGGTATGGGTCGGGGTTGATGTTTTGTCGAAGAGGGGGGGGTCAAGAGGATCCTTGATAAGAAAGGAATCCTTTTTCCGGTGGTGATGAATGACAGCTTTAAGAGTGCAACAATGCTCGGTGTCATGTCCCAGAGTGTGATGATAATGACAGAATTTAGAGTTATCGAACCAAGATTGCCTTGATCCGAGAGTTGATGAGTGGGGTGGTGTTGAAGGTTTGTTGATAACGTGGTTGAAAAGGGAGGTGTCATTCTCCAAACATTGGTGAATGACGACCTTGAGGGCATGACAATGCTCTGTGTCGTGCCCAGGCGTGCGATGATACGCACAAATACGATTGTCCTCGAACCATGGTGGTTTTGGTCCAAGAGAGTGATATGGTCTAAGAGGCGGGAGAGAGAGACGAGAGGACTGCAACAATTGCCGTAACAGCAAGGCGTAAGAACCTGCTAACGGGTCGGGATGTTTTATTGCAGAGAGGGTTGGTGACATTGGTTTAGGAGGCATAAGAGGCGTTGGTCGATGGTTTGAAGGAGGTATAAGTTTGACGGGTTGATAGAATAATGGAGGTGACGTACCTCTGTGAAGTATGAGAGTGAGAAGCACTCTGAGTAAAGTAGACGGATGTGGGCCCAAGATTGAAGGTAATGACGAAGATAGGGGAGGAGGCCTCCGGTGTGGTTTAGTAGCCTTCTTTAGTTTGGGTTGAGGGCCACCTTTGTGCGAGGCGAGATTAGATGTGGGGCGAACACCAAGAGGTTTAATCTCTTTGGGCATGATGGACGCCTGCGCGGGTTTGGACTTAGATGTGGATGGTTTTTCTCTCAATGGAGAAGGGATTGAAGGTGTGGGCTCTTTAAGTGGAAAGAGCTCTAGAGTAGTCATGGCTTCTGTGTGTAGTTGGGGAGTCAAAAAGGTATGATCGTCTATGGATGATAATAAGGATGAAGGTGAAGCAGCTGGTGTTGATGTGGTCAAAGCGTCCTCCAATATGGGAGAAGTCGATGGGGGACAAGTGGGAGAAGAAAGTTCTTCGCCATGTGGAGAAGGTATAGGGGAAGAAAGGTCTTCCACCTGTGAAAAAGGTTGGTCAGGGATAAGAGAAAAGATAGTGTTGACCGTGTGTATATCATGGTCTTGAGGGTCATTGGTTATGGTTTGGACGTTGTCTTGAGTAGGCGGGTGATTAGAAAGGGGTTGCTTGAAGGTGTCAAGGTTTTGGTTGGGTGGTGTGTTCGGGTTATCTAAAATAAGATTCCCCTTGTCTAGCATGTCCTGGACGATGTTTTTGAAAGTTTGACAGTGATCCGTGTCATGGCCTTTGACACGGTGATAGTTGCAAAAGTGGTTCTCCCTGTACCATGCAGGGATAGGTGTTGAGGGGTTGAATTGATGTGGTCGGATTGGAGGGAGATTGAGGACCCCCTATTTGATGAGTTTATCCAAGACAGAGGCATATGACTCCCCAATTGGAGTGAATTGACGCTGTATGGATTGACGTTGAAAATGTTTATTGATGTAGTCTAATGTTGAAGATGTTGGTTGGTTGGTTATTGTTGAGGATGATGGTCTAAAGATGACAGTGTTTGCCGACCCCTTGGAGTGAGAGTGGGCAGAAGAAGGTCTGGAAGAAGAATGGTCATTGGTTCTTGTGTTAGTGTTACACAATTTGACCTTATCTTCTTCAATGGCGCGGAGTTCAAGCTTTCGGGCCATGGTGAAGGCCTCATCGAAAGTGTGGAATGTCTGAACCCGCAAGGTGGACGAGATGTGACTTACACATGCTCGGGAAAAGAGCTCAATGAGCTCGGGTTGAGGCAAGGAGAAGGAGAGCTGGTTGATCAAGCTTCTCCAACGGGCGACAAAATCGGCTATCGATTCGTCGTCAATTTGCCTAATGGAGTAAAGGTCTGTGATCGAAACTTGTTTAGTGATATTGATTGAGAAATGGTCAATGAATAGTTGGGCGAGTTGGATGAATGAAAAGATAGAATGTCTGGCAAGAGAACTATACCAGTCAAGGGCAGGGCCAGAAAGCGACATAGGGAACGTGCGTAAAAGCAACGCATCATCGTGGGCGATAAGGTAACAAGCATGTCTGAATGCCCGTAGATGTTGTTGTGGGTCTTCCTTACTCTGAAAGCGAGTAAATTTAGGAAGTTCCCAATGGTTGGGGTATGGTCGGATAGGGACAGAAGGGTGGATGGGCTCGCTGCAAACTTGTTCATATGACAAAGTATTGCTTGAACCGGAGATAGAAGCTTCGAGACTGGACATTTTATCCATCAGCATCTTGATAAGATCTGCTGATGGATTGGCAGGTTGAGCACCCCCTAAGTTGTAAGGCGCTTGAAAGAGGTTAGAGGAGGCGTGCGACATAGTCAGTTGTACAATGTACGGATGACTAGTCGCAGGGACAGAAGTGGAGGCTAAAGGTGGTTGAGTTACGAAGGTCGAAGACATAGGCTGACTAGATACCACCAAAGGAGGTTGTGTGACGGCATTGACAAAGGGCGAGGTAGGCACTCCTGCATATATAGGCGCAAGAGTGTGTGGGGTCGAGACAATCAAGTTTTGATATGATGTAGAACTTGGTTGAATTGTAGGTGGTTGAGGGGGTAACGAAACCCCGGTGGAGGTTGGTCTAAAAATAGACGAGGAGGTCGAACTTTGCGTATAGGCCATGGTCGGGTTAATGGTTGAGGCGAAAGGTTGAGTCGTAAAAGGTTGGGTGGCGAACGGTGTCGATGTCGTCGCCACGTCGCCCGAAAGGTCCCACATTGGTTTTCTTGCGAGATAGTTTTGGAGGGCTGCGGTATTGAGGTCCAAGAATCTTACAAAATCTTGGTCCCCTTCTGGGATGATAGGTGTCTGAGTTGGAGATAGTCTAGTAGGAATTCTTTCGGTCTTCGAGTAGAACTCCATTATATGATTGTTTATAGACGGGGTAGGCGAAAGCGATTGATGGCTAGCGTGGTCAAGAAGAGCCTTGGTTTGACTACGTGTCAGAACCATTCAAGGCAAGAAAGAACATCCTCACAAGCTCAAACAAGCAAATAAGAACTAAAAAGATGAAGACACAAGCAGATCCTAAAACCCTAGAAGTAAATTATTAGGATTATAGTGGCTTATGCCTTAGAATATGTGTGGTGGAAGGTTGGCTTTGTGAGTCAGGTCCTAGAAGAAGTAGTCTATGGATGGTTTCGGGTTTTGTTATGGTGCTCAAGAAGTCTGTGTTAGGGTCTGGTACGTGGCCTGGTGCTAAGGAGCAAGCTCCCCTCACTTCACGATTCCAGTGGTTAGCTGGTTTCGCTTAGCCAAAATATACCTCGCCTAGAAATTAGACTCCGCCAGAGAACGGAGTGGGCTTCCCCCTTGGTGATGAAATCCAAGTAGGGTCACCGGGATGGGTAAGGTATCCGCTGGGGGATGAAATCCCAGTCGGGCCTTGTCTCAAGTAAGTTTTATGTTTGTTTTGTGCAGGTGGTCCGGTCGTGTAACATCAAGTGATCTAGATTAATTCAATATGCGGTTTAATTACTATGTGTGGTCTAAGAGATGCAGGCAATCAGAAATGAATGCAAAGTGTTTTAATGCCCAAGTCGAAATGTTTGTTCGTATGAAGACGAATGGAGAAAGAGTCAAAGAATATGAGTTTTAGCTAGTCTAGAAGTGCAAGAAAGAAAGAAATGTTCGTTTTAGTCCTGCTTATGATGTCGTTTAAGAAGAGACGAAAGGAGGCGAAAAGGAAGAAACCTAATGCACCTAAATGAACGAAAGAAAGAAAGAACCCAAGGAGGACCTAGGGTCCCACCGGGCGTGCCAGAATGTTTCTATGCAAAATTGCTTTCTACATTCAAAGAAGAAATAAGAAACTAAAGAAATGGTCAAGGCTAGAAGTACCTGATAAAGTCATGCACACCGAAATCAGACATTGAAAGATTCTCCTCTTTTGCTGTGGAGGAATGACACCTGCGAAGAAAAGGCTAAAACACGGAAAAACGTTAGTCAAAGATAGGGTGGGCTGTCAGGCGAATGCCCGATCCCAGAAGTATGAAGACTCCCTAGAAGGATATCAACCCACTGATAAAAAAGCAAAATATTGGACGAAAGTAGATAATAATGACAGAAATAAATGACAGAAAATAAAAGTGCGTACCTGATATGTAGCACTGTTCTGCACAGTCGCCGGCGTCGGTCTCTGTGGTGCCGGCGTCGGTTAGGGAAGGTGCCGACGTCGGTTAAGGTGCCGTCATCGGTCGGGGTAGTGACCGGCATCGGTAGGGGCAGGTTCTGGAAAAGTTTGAACAGGTTCGGGATAGGGTCTGGGAGAGTCGGGACAGGATCTGGGCAAGGTCTGAGAGAGTCGGGACAGGGTCTGGGCAAGGTCTGAGAGAGTTAGGACAGGGTCTGGGTAAGGTCAGGTCGGGTCTGAATAGAGTCCGGGGGTTTGAAGAATCGAGATGACATAATTGATAAATAATAACTAAGGAAGAAATAAAACAAACAGAATAATACTTACCTGCCAGAAGACGCGATGAAAGCCATAGTTGGAGTTGGATTGAATGAAGATTGATTGATGTCGAGAGTGTTGATGTCGTAGTGTTGATGTCGGAGTGTTGATGTCGGAGTTCGCAGGTTGATTGATCAACGTTTCGAATAGCATTCGGGGATCTTGGTCTCGAATGGTTGGCGGAGGTTGATGAAGGCGAGAGACGGTTCTAGAGACGGTTCGTCAACCGTTTTGGGAAACTGAATGACAACTGGTAAAGGATAACGGCAAGGTGACCGACATCGGCAAGATTGCCGACGTCGGCCGATAGGTGACCGATGTCGGCAACATCAGCCGGGTAAAGACCGTCGTCGGCAGATGCATAATGGGGATAGAATCTAGTTTTAGCTCTGTGCTCATTTTTACATGCTGCCAGGGTCAAGGTTGGTGGAACAAGTGATCGACAAGGGTTCAATAGGCGAAGAAGAATAAGATGAGGAATGACCAGGGGAGTCGACACGTTTTCGGTGTCTACAGTGTAATCATAGGTTTGACATAGCACCTTAAACTCAAATAGAAATTGATCAGGATATTATATAGATCTTCCCCAAAAATTTGGTAGATTAGCTGGTGAAATATTTTTCATGGGGGTTTGATCATTAGGATTTGCAATTATATAAAAGGAGAAATTCCTTCTTGGTTGTGCAGGTTGTTGATTTTGTTGGAGAGCCATTTCTTCTGATGATGATATTTCAAAACTGGGATGACCTTCCCACTGAATATTTGTGGTATTAGTTATGGGTTGTTTAATATTTTCAAGATTTTCTTCAATTATAGATTTTTGAAATGCTTCTTCTAAATCATTGGCAACTTCTAAATAGTGTCATCCTGCAAGAGATTGATCTTGAGGAATTTGTCCTATGGAATTTGCTTGTGGCAATGGCCTAGTTTCTATCCAAGTTTAAGAAGATTCTTGCAAATAGGTTTCACTTGTAACTTCTGGTTCACTACTCAGAGATGTTAAAGAAGTGTCCACTTGTGTTCTTGGTAGAAACCTTGGGGTGAATCATCCTTTAGAATCTCTAGGATGGTACATCAATTTGTTGAATTTTTATAGGATTTTATAGGTTTTTATAATGTTTTCTAATTTCCACTCTAGACCAATAATTATTACCTTACTAACACCTTATGTCCCTGGTAATGGCACCAAAAATGATGAGTGTCATCTAACTCCTCATTTAATCAATATTCAATTGATGTCTTATCAACCAGGGCTAGTGTCCAAATCTATCTACAATAAGGTATGGGATGGTAGATCCAGAAGGTTACTTATAGGGGTGTTTGATTGTCCTATTCTAACTTTTACTAAAGAAATAAATGTGTCCTAAACTACATGATTCAATCTTTTGCTGAAAAGGAAGAAATAAAATCAATCTACTCTTTTACTGTAAGTAAAATATCACACTCCTATTTATGCTTGCATGGAAAGTAAATTCACACTCTTGACTAACAAAAGGAAATTTGTTTCACACATTTGCTATAAAGGAAAACACACATTGCTTTGAAGGAAATTATTTTGAAATAAGAAAATGTTTTTTTTTAAAATTGTGAATTTATTTTAATGTTTTTATGAATAAATGTAAATATTAACAAGATTCTAATTATAACAATGAATTAGTAAATCATAACATAAATACCATACAGAATTCTTTGTTTTAAGGAGAGTGGGCCCTTGCTCCTCTCAAACTCAGGAACAAAGATTAATCAGTGATAGAAACTAAAGTATTAATTTATAAAAATGAAATGATTACAATCTGGCTAAAACCTATATGCTTGTACAAATCTTCTATATAATATATGATTTCTAATTCTTTATTCTTGATTACTTTCATTGATGAAAGTCTTACACTTTATACTACTACAATTAACTTAAAGTAGGATGCAAATAAATAGGATTCCTTGGTCGATCTATTCATCTATAGATAGGAGATTGGATTTTCAAGAGATCCAATTATTCTGATGAAATAATATACTATCTTATAATATTTCTAAAATCTAATTACATACAATTTTATCAAAAGCAAGTCCTTAAAAATAGCAAGAAGTTATTTTTCTTATTTGATTCTAGCTGAAATGGTTCTCTCTTATTCTATCAGACCACTAGCTTCCTGTTTGTAGCTTTGTCCTTACATAATTTTAGAATTGACCCTGCAGAGTCAAGAGGAATGAGCCTACGGAGTCCATAGAAACAAGCCTATGGAGTCTATATAAATGAGCCTATAGAGTCCATAGAAACAATACTGCATAGTTTATAGAAACAAGCCTATAGAGTCCATAGAAACAAGCCTACAGAGTCTATAAAAACAAGCCTATAGAGTCTGTAGAAACAAGCCTATAGAGTCCATAGAAGCAAGATTTTGGAGTCCATAGTTCTTCTAGATGGAGATCAAAATATAACATTCACTATACATCGCCTATGTCTTCTTCTTAAGCATTCTTCACAACAAAGATCACTAAAACATGCTATGTATTAGACATTAATGACAAAGTAAAGGTATAGTCTTTGGTTCAATATAAACAAGACAAATATCTATTTTCCATGTAATAGCTATCTAACAATCTAAGATTTGCATAAGATAATATCCTTTGAGAGATGAATTGAGGGAAATAACATGTCATTAATGAGCCATATTCTGAGCTCATCAATAACTTGATGTGTTTGAATTTTATTAATTCTTTTTCCATGCCTTGTATGTGTTTTAGGACATTTTCCAATGTACTTTACTTATATTCATGTGTGTGCCTTAGCAAATTTTCCAATGTCTTTTGTTTTTACTCTTCCATGTGCCTATAGCCCTTGTGCCAGCTTTATTTGTTTCAATTATATGTGTATGTGGCATTTGAACATGCATTTTATGATTGATTTTTAGTTCAAATGACATGTGCCCATGTCTATTGATTTTTTCGCCCCTTGGCCACTATTGTATGCTTCTTGTTTTGCATGCTTATTACCTGATTACTTTCCCTGTTTGTAATGCCATGATCCATATCATGCATTTCCTTACTTTCATGGATGCCATGATGGACATCATGCTCCATCCCTCCTTACTAACAACTAACACTTTTGATTCTACTTCAATACATTGCACAAGTTATTACATTGTTACATCTATCTAGGCATACCCTTATTGATCTAAAAATATCTCAATACAAACCTTCTTATATATTATCAATTATCATTGCCATATCATATATCTATGCAACATAACACACTTACAAGGCTCTTTTTTTTAAGGGCAGTCATTATAATGTCTTCATTTCTACCCTCAAAAGAAGGGGAAAAAAATAGGGGTTTTGTCATAGAGATCACAGCTCTTAATGGTTGAAAAAAATTTAGAACACTCAAAACAAAATCCAAACATCAGACCAAGAAGAATAGACTAGGTAGATAATAGAGAATCTAGAATAGTTACTAGATTTGGCCTTAGACAATAGCACCAAATCTGGACTATAGCATTGGACAATAGGGTGTCCTATTTTTGGTACTCCTATTTAGACAACAAAAAATTAGTTTTTCCAAAATAGATTTAAAAAAGTGAGTTCCATCATAGGTTTGTCAGCTTAGTATAATCTAGATTCAACATGTTTTGGTATAATTTTTGCTCAGAGAATCTAGATATAGGGGGCATCATGTACAACATGATGGATCTCACTTCCAATTTTAGATTAGGTAGTTGATATAGCTTTTAGATCAAAATCTATGTTCTAGACACTAGTGATTGGGGGCAATGTGCGTGGCACATTGATCCTCCCCTTTCTTGAGTTTAGTTTATTTTCCAAGAATTTATTAGTAGTTACGTGCCTTAATCTATCTACATGTGGTAGGTATCCTTTTTAAAATTTTGGATTTCATACAATATTAACTTCTCGAGTACCTGAGTTCTCAAGTTGGCTTCCACATAAGCCTATTACATGAGTTTTAGAGTGGCTTTCATACAAGCCTAATCTCCATCTTTCAAATTGGCCAAGAGTGGCATAGTTTCTAGCATAAATTTATTTATCCATGCCAACATTTTTAGATCATATTACATTCATGAGATTTAGGATCCATCTCAATGACATCTATTCCATACTGTTATTAATTCATAGCTTCAATTCACAAGGCAACAATGGAGCCAAAGGACTAGCTAGCCTTTGTATTATTGAGCCACCTATTTAGAGGGATTAGAAACATAGTCCAAACATTGATTGACACACACATGAATAATTATCTTTATTTAGTAGGTGATGATGGAGCTAAAGGACTTACCTTTGCATTCTTGAGCCACTTCTAGGGAATTGAGCACTCAGCTCCATTCATGATATTACCTTTATTAAAACACATACCCATCACAATCTAGCATCACAATAGGTTTTATATTGGTTTACATACCTGGTGAGGTGTATTTGTTCCTTTCTCTTCCTCTCTCTCTTACCTAGCTTTTGTACATTATTATTTTAGATATAGAGTATCTATTAAGGACTGATCTACTCTATGTATTTTATTACAAATTCACACTTCACACCATGCTCTCTCTACATACATCTAGCATCACATAACTTCATGAGCTTCACATTACAGGTAAATTTAGGTATGTTTTTTATTTTTCCTTTATCTTAGTATTTCATTTTATTGCTTCATTATAATAAAGGGGGGGAACTGTAGTCATATAAAATGAAAATTTTGGTAACTTGAGTGTGGATAATGACACCTAATCCATAGATCCATCTTGCTTGTTCTCATGACCCTCACAGACATGTTTTCACTGATTCCCAGTCATCTATAGCCTCCCAAAATGAACCCTTATATACCTATATTTATCTTTCCATGATTAATCCATCCCCCCAAGTCTTGTCAACCATGGATAATAGTGCCAAAACTTGGACTACAGTGCTAAAAACTAGGGTGTCCTACTTTTGGTGTTGTTGTCTAAGTGTATTTTGGCTTATAATAGTCATATTCTTTTGAATCCTTATCCAAATTCATGTCAGCCTAACATGAACTCATTTAACCCATGATCATTAAATCCCCTATAAAAGGCCATTCAAAGTCCATTTAGAAGGGTTAACACTCATTTACAAGAGAGAAGTAAGAATACAAGTAAGACCACTCAAGCACTTTTCCCTATTCTCTGCATATAGCCATATAATAGTATTACAAGCTTATTCAAATCTTTACACTAGTCCTTAGTCATTCCAAGTACACCCAATTTTGTATTTACTTGTATTTTCATCACACTATTACACCAAACACTTTAATGAGAGAACTACATATAGCTTGATCCCTCCTCAAAGTATTGGTATGTAGGCATCATGCCTACATATAAGGTGTGAAGTGCATCTATCATATCCTTTACACACTAACCCCTCCTCTCCTTTATATAAATTTTACATTCAATTTAAAGCATAAAGAGGACCTAGTGTACTAAATACTAAATTAGGTACACAATGTGCTCTATGGACTTTCAGGGTTTGATATTTCATAGGTAGGGTCACACAGACTTAGTACACAAAACCTATAAAGCTTAGATCACCAGGACAACAATGCTAAGATAGGAATACACTTTTAGAACCTATGGTATCTCACTTTTCACTCATATAAAATCAAGAAATGAACTCTAGATTCTTATTTGTGATAGTGTCTCAAACTTGCACATAGATTTATAAACCCTGTCTCAGTCAGAACAACACAAAATTAGATAAGTTTGATTTTCTCTCTCTCACTACTAGTTTTAAAAAATCCTTAATTATAGTCAAATTTCACAAATCAGTAACCTAATTATTGTACATTATTTATTTATTTTATCTACTTAGACCTATTTATTATTTGGGAATTAAATATTTAATTTCCAAAAAATAATAAATCAAAGGGTTATGTAATGATCTTTTAATCTCAAATAGGATGTGAGCATACGTTATACACCATCCTAAATATGAAATACCATTCCAAATAGCCAAAGGTAGCTAGATGCAAGTTATGCCTACTAGGCCTTCAAGAAACCTAGAACCATTTTGAGGTTCACCTTCATTTCCAACTCTTAAAATGATATCTAGTTAATTGAGACATGCTTAGAAGGTGTAAATAGACATGTTTGAGATTTTGGAGTGTAAGGAGACCTACAAGAAAGAAAATTCTAGCCTTGACATAGTCCAAACATGTAGGAAGAGAAGAAAACAAGCTTGATGGGTATTTTCAAGTACTCATATATTTTATAAGACTATACATGGGAATCAAAGGAATTTGTAAGAGTTAACAAGGTCCCTTGGCATCAAATTTATGGAATTTTATGGTAGGTTCAATGTCCAAGCTTTATGAACAAAGCTTAAGACCTAAAACTGCCTAGAACCCTACTAAACCATCAACCAAGACCTGATGGAGAAAATGAGATTTTAAAGCTACCCTAACGACATATTTTTGTAATGAAAGTTATTGGACCATTTATAATACTCCCTCAATCTATCTCCCACCAAGTTGAGTTATACGAACAACATGAGAAACATGGTTTTCTTGACCATTTTGTGTGTTTTTAATGATACAAGATGATTCTAAAGATGAAATCAAGTTTGTTTGGAAGCTTAGGAATTATACTAACTCTTTATTTTAATTTTATTCTATGAAAAAACTCCTAAGTTTATAAACTAGAGCTCTCCTTTCAGATAGTTAAAACTGGCATAGTGGACACAAGGGTGAGAAGGGTGAAAACTCCAAGTGTGAGCCTTTTAAAGAATTCTTGATGCCTCTAAGGACATGTATGGTCTTGAAATGTGTCATCCACTCCATCCCATATATTTTCATGGAAAACTGAAGGCATTTTTGAGGCCAAGTGTGAGGGGTGACTAAAAAAGGAATTTTTAGACTACAAACAGTGATGGCTTCCTTCTAGGAGTTTCAAGATGAGTAATAATGCAACCAAGAATGAAGATGTATGACTGAATGCCTTCTCCTAATGATAATACTATCCCTAGTTAGTGGTGGGACATTCAAATAGGTTCAAATTATGAAGGTAGTTTTATGAGCCAAGATTGGGTGTCTCATGCCATTTTTCATAAGTTTCATGACTTGTATAGACATTTATACCTCTTGAAATTGAATGGTTAATCCAATATATATTTATCATTAATTTTTAACCTCTTTTATTAGATCTAAAAGTGTCCAAGTGACCTTTGGACTCCACTTGTCTTACTCATCTCTCAAAAGCTATGAATATTGACTCTTTTCGCTCTTTTTGGTAGCCTCCATTGGTTGATGGTGAAAACCTAGCCAAATTGTTATTTGAATGAATCTTGAAGAAATAAACAAGTGATTTTACCTACTTACATGCTATACAATTATTTTTTATTGAAATCTTTTTGGTCTTGCCTAGTGGAAGATGATATTTTCTAGCATGTTATCCTTGATTGTTCACCAAGTGTGTAGAAGAGTGATTGTTAAAGATATTTTTTAGTTTTATTTTAAAGTGTATAAGTCTCTTATAATTGATCTATGACTATATTCTCTCAAGGAATCATTCATTATTCTCTTAAGTATCAAATACCTTCTTGAACTTAGCTTATGAAACACTGATGTGATAATGTAACTTGAATTGTGAGTTTTGGGTGAAATAAGCCTTGTTTAGCTCTAAGTAGTATAAGTATAGTTCATATGAGGAAATAAAATATTTTTTCATCACATTTTTTATATATTTTCTCAACCTTTTTCATTTAAAATTGATAAGCAATAAAGTAATTTAAAGAATGCATCAAGGGAACTAGCCCTTCTAGAGATTCATCTCAACAAATTATGACCTACAGGTCATACAGACAGTCCTTAATCTGTTCTAATCATCAACCCAACCATTGGGCACACTTATTCTTCTCTTTTATTCACTTCAAAAACTATTTTACACATTCAAGCCTCTACTAAACTATCTCTTAAAAATATACAAATCACCATCTTTAATTTCACTATTTATAGATAATTCATGATCATCACCATCTTGGTCAACCATTATATATGCCTTAACCCTTAAGGCATCTATCTCATCAAGACACAATTCAATACAATCTTCATAGATCAGCTATATCATCTATGAGTCACCCTTAAATAGCTGCACCTTTTAATCTTATAGGTCTCATAGAGACCTATTCACCCATTTAACACAATAACTAGAAAAATAAGAACATAGGACCACTTTTAAAAGCATAGGTCCACACTACATGACCCCTTAGTCATACTCAAATTATTATAGTCATCCTCAAATACTTATAGTCATCATTTCACTCTTTTGTGCAATCTTAATCAACATTTTTTGCACACAATCACCATGAAAAAATACATAGTTGACTTCTAAACATTTGTTCATACTGCATATGATTGGTCAAACCTTTATAGTGCACACTGTGATCTAGGAATTTGACTCAAGAGAGGATGGTTAGTATGGTGTTAGTTCCAAAATAAAAAGAAAATGAAATAAACACACTAATAACATAACATCTCTAGGCTTAGACTCTAGGGAGAGATTAGTTAACAAAATCAAATGACAAACACAACTAAAAAGCAAGAAATGAAAACACAATAATTTCTTCACCTTTCTTGGATGCTCCAAATGCCTTTATAGTGGTGGCTTGCTTGGCTTGTGCTCATAAAGTCCTTGGCAATATAAGCTTGGCTACTTCCATCTCTCCTTGGCACCTTTGTCTTATGGCTTGGCTTGGATTGGAATCAATTTGGCATGGTAACACTATTTTCTTGAATATTTTAGAACCAATATGGCATTATAAATTTGCATAATCATGACTTAAAAATGATGTTCATGGCCTCTCTATTTATATATTTTTGAGCATTTTTATAATCAACTTGAATCATCCATCTCAAGATTGAGATGTGTGGTTAAGGATTTAATCCATTTTTGAAATTAAGTTTGTATTATCCTCATCATGAAATTGGAAGAAGGGGCAATTAAGAGGCATGGAGGGCATGAATTCTAATATTTATAGTATTTATGGCCTAGGGATGTCTTCCAAATAAATGAGGTCACTTGATGATGTAGATATTAAATATTCATTTCCAAAAATAAGTATTCAACAAGTTTCTATGGAATTTTTAATTAGGCCTTGATTTGGGTTAATTAGCTCTTAAGCATGTTTAAGCACTTTGTGCACAAATTATTCAAATTGATCAAAATGCCTTGTTATTGGTCCAAAATTTGACTAAATTGGAATTAGAAGGCAATGCCAAATACATTGGATCCATTATCCCATTTAGGATGTTATCAACAACAAATACTTAAGGCATGCATCTTGTGCAAAAGATTTGATAGCTAAGAGTAATCCAAAGCACCTAGGTGCAAAATTGGCATTTTGACTCAGAATGATCTGATCAAAGTTAGTTGGCCCATAAATTACATTGCCCCATTTAGGGATATCCTATCCAAAATTATCATTTGAATATGTCAGTTTCAACTCATTTAATAATATTTAGTGTTTTAGGCCAAATTATGCATTTTGGGTGGAAATTGGTCAAAATCCTAATTGGAGGTTATCGATGGCTAGTTTTAGGTGTCTATAGTTTGCCCCTATTTGGGAAGGCATTACAATCCATAAGCATAGTAACATCTTCTTAAAGAATGAAAAGGTCATGTATGCCTACAACTGCAATGATGATAAACTAACTATATGATGCCCCCTCAAGGGAGTGGTTGGCACAAGTAAGTCAGTAAATGGTCCCTCAAAAAGAAATAAGCGAAGTGAGGGGACCAAAGAAAAGAAATATGATGGGGTAAAAAACACAATAAGACTAAAAATTAATCAAAATAATTGATAATGCAAGTGGGATAGTGTATAATAGTTTTCCCAAAGGCGGTTATAAGCATTGTACCTCGATAGTGGCAACATGGTATGATAACACAATGATTTTCCCAAAGGTGGTTATAATCATTGTGAAGATGGAGCTACCCAAATTAAGATAGACAAATAAGATAATATACCCCTATATAGGTAGAAAAAGTAAAGTGGTGACAACATAATGATTTGTCTAAAGGAGATTATAACCATTGAGAAATACAAGTGGGATGGTGTGCAATGATTTGCCCATAGATAGTTATGATCATTGGACCCTGATTATGGTAAACATGATAAACTTGGTCAAGAATGATGATAACATAACACAGAGGGTAATGATGAATTGGAACAACCTACTAGTAGGGAGATGGTCATCTAAACTAGTAAAGGTTGAAATTATTTCATGTTTAATTACTCTATTTGGGATATGATTAAGATGGAATCGGGATGTCAGTGCCAAAGAGATGCCACCATTGTTGAATAGACTTGTTAAAGCTTATGTTTGATGTATCACATGTCAGTAGGCATCATGATATAATATCATGAGAACTTGGCCAAAATGTACATGAGGACTAACTCCCATAATCTAATACTCAATAGAAAATAAGGCACCAATGATAGAAACCATGATGACAATGTAAACATATGAATATGGATGGATTCAAGTATAAGTGTGGGAAAAGAATCAACTAATGAACACATAAACTAAATCAAGGTAATAGTGCTAAAATCAAACAAATAGATAGACAAACAAACAAATAATGTAATAAAAACCCTATGAATATTATTCCTAGAAAATAAGTGACAACTTAAAAAATAAACAAAATAAGAAAATAGATGAAAATAAATGGGGTTGCTGATATATCTCCATATGCACAGGTAAGTGTATGTTTCCTACATAGTTCTATAGATGTAATATCCAATAAAAAAAACTTTAGGTCAAATTTAGTTCTCCCAAAGAATGGGAAGAATGTAATAACTGAGGAAAATAAATAGAATGGATGTGATAGAAGAATAGGAATGGTCTTGAAAAATGGCAAGTGCGTGAGAGAAAAGGCCAAAAAGGATGGGGAAACTAAATGACAAGTGTTTTGATTGTAACTTAGTAAAGGTTCCCAGAATCCTTAAGGTAAAGAAGTGGTCAATGTTTTTGTTCTTTTCTAATGATTTTTCAAATGTTTTTAGAATTGTTTTGGAGTATCTCAATTCAATCAATAATGACAAGACACTAAATGGTTCAATATTTCAAAATGGAGAGAGAATTAAAACTGAGGTTGCTCAAAAAATGGTCAGAGCATGGCTTAGGTTGCTCATAAAATGGTAAGAGCATGGCTTAGGTTTCTCATAAAATGGTGAGAGCAGGGATTAGGGTGATTAAGATGACATCAAAAAGTATTGAGAACTACCTACATAGTCCCAAAGTAGGACCTCAAGTCACTATAGTTATAACCCTACATCAGAGGAATTTGACTAGTGTAGTATTCAATTCAAACAAGACAGGCACAATTGGTAAAAAGACACAGTATGACATAGGAAGTGGCAAGTTGGTATGTCTAGGCTTAATGTTTCCCTTAGTTTTCCCATAGGTGGTTATAACTAGGACACAATGGCATAGATCAATGGTAGTAATTTTCCTATAGATGGTTATAATTAGTAGCAAGACTAGTGATAAGAAAGGAATAACAAATGAAGGATGCAACTGCCAAAACTTATATCACACTGTCCCAAAATATGATCTCTATCTAAAGTTCTTAAACCAACTAATGAAACTGATTAGATACCTTACTGCTAAAAATGTGTAATGAATGAAAAAATCTAAGGTAAAATAAGCTAGTCTTTAGAATACACTGGGTTGATAGATTGGAATCAAAAAGTGGATATGATGAAGAGGATGGATAAGGATAGTATTTGAATAAAGAAGAATAGTGATAAAATGACATAAATAAAATGGTCTTTATAGAAAATACACCTTAGCACTCAAGCATAGTACCTCTTGAGATGAATAATATTCATTAGATCCAAAAGTTCATCTTCGTCTGGTGTGGTAAGCCTGTATGCTCCTGATCCATAATCTATGGTAATGATAAAAGGGCCAATCTAGTTTGGATTGAATTTCCCTTTATGCTTATTCTCAGCCATGGTATTATTTTGGTTTTATTTAAGAACAAGATCACCAAGTTCAAAGGTTCTATACTTAACATGCTAATTATAGTGGCCTTTGAGTTAGTTCTGATATGCTTGGAGATTGTTGAGCATAGTTGTGCATTTTTCATCAAGTAGATCTAGATCTTGCAAGTGAGCAACTCGATAGTCATGATCATCTAGGACATGCTTGAAATAGATGCATAGTGAAGGTAATTTGACCTCAATGGGAAGGATGGTTTTAGTACCATAAACAAGTGAGTATGGAGTGGATTCTATGGGGGTATGATGATTGGTACAGTATGCCCAAAGGGCAAGGAATATCTAGAGGTACCAATCACAACCAGCATCATTGATAATATTTTTGAGAATGTTGACAATGGTTTTGTTGGATGCCTTAGCCTAGCCATTACCTTAAGGGTAATATATTATAGAAAAATGTTGGGTGATGTTATATTCAGTACATAGCTGGTCTACATCTTTATTTTTGAATGATACTCCATTATCAAATATAATGTCAGAGGGAATACCAAAGCAATAAATGGGTTGAAAATGAATTTGGAAATTTGATTTCCAGTCATTTAAGTGAGGAGTATAGTTTCAAACCACTTAGTGAAATAATTAATGGCAGTAAGGATATGTTTATGGTTGTCAGATGAAGTAGGGTTAATCTTCCCAATGAGGTTAAGTCCCCATGTAGAAAATGGCCATGGTTTAACATTGGTTTTATATTTTTTACTAGGGCATGAATCAAATTAGCATGCCATTGACATTTATCACACTTTTTACATATACACTGGCATCTGCATCTATTGTGGGCCAATAATAACCAGTACACAAAATCTTTTTGAATAAGACTACTCCACTATAATGAGCTCCACATACTCCTTCATGAACTTCTCTTAACACTAGTGTAGACTCTACCAAAGTTAAGCAATGAAGAAGAGTTCCATCAAAACTGTGATGGCAAAGGGTGGATCCAAGTAAAGTATAATGAGTAGAATGATGAATGAACACTTTGGTTTATTTTTGAGATACTTTAAGTGGTAGAACTTGGTTATGAAGGTAATTATAAATTTTTGAGTACCAGATAGAATTAGGACCAATAATATCACAAATCATGGTAACAGTTGAAGGTTCATGAGCTAGTGCTAAAAAACTCTTGATGAGGAATTGATACTCTCTAGCTTTATCTATTTGTCAAATTAGAGAGCCAATAATATCCATGGCATCTATAGTTATATTACTAGCCCTTGGTATGTGCTCAAACTAAATGTTTGTAATTTGTTGTTTAAGAGTGTCGACCAAGGCTTTATATGGAACCAACTTTTCTTTTTTGCTCTAAAAATGATCTGTAACCTAATTGATGGTTAACTGAGAATCACCATAAAATTAGAGATGAGATATATTCTAATGCACTACTTGTCAAATTCCTGTAATAAGTGATTCATACTCAACTATGTCATTTTTACAAAGAAAGTCGATTCTAAATGATTTAGGGATTAGAACCCCATATGGTGTAATAAACAATAGGCTTGCCCTCAATATATGTGTAGTAAATGAACCATCAAAATACAATTTCTGGGGCTACTCCTCAAAGGGTGTGTCAATCACGATCATTATAGATTCATCAAGAAATTAAAATGTGAATGGTTGTGTGTCTATGAGAGGTAATTCAACAAGTTGATCTGTAAGATCTTGTCCCTTAATTGCCTTTTGATTGACATAATCTATGTCAAAATCACTAAGAAGCATGATCCATTTAGCCATTCTACCTTGAAAATCTATTTTAGATAGTAGATACTTGAGAAGCTATAACTTTGAAATGACCATGGTCTTATTATTCAACATGTAATGGCATAATGTTTTGAGCTGTGAAGACCATGGCCAGATAAGCTTTTTTAATAGGTGCATAGTTATGTTCATATATAACCAAGGTAAGGCTTAGGTATATATGGTGTGTTCATTTCCATTATCATCATTTTGAGCCAAGAGTGACCCTAGAGCATGGTTAGTATCTGATAGGTATAAAAAGAATGGCTTTCCAAGCATAGGAGGTAATAAAACAAGTGGATTAACAAGATATTATTTGAGTTGTTGAAAAGCTATTTGGCAGTGATCATCCTAGTAAAATGAAACTCCCTTATTCAAAAGGCAAGTGAATGGATGGTACTTGTCCACTAACTGAGAGATGAAGTGTTGGATTGACTAGATCTTTCTCTAAAAACTATGGAGTTACTTTAAATTGGTTGGTGGTGGCATCTTGACTATAGTAGGTACTTTAGCTGAATCGAATTCAATACCTCTACAAGAAATGATGAATCTAAGTAGTTTGCCTAAAGTTACAGCAAACACACATTTCTTTGGATTGAGTCTAACTTTGTACTCCTATAATATTTTAATTATCTTACATACCACTGTTGGATGGTCAACTCTAGTTTTAGATTTTCCCAATATGTCATCAACATAGTCTTCAATAATATCATGCATCATATCATGCAATATGATAGTCATGGCCTTTGATATGCAGATCTAATGTTCTTAAGGCCAAATGGCATACTTGATAACAAAATGTTCCCCATGGAGTGGTGAATGTTGTTTTATGTTGGTCTAATGGTGTTATTATGATCTGGTTATATCCTAAAAAGCCATCTATGAGTGAAAGCATTTCATAATCAGCTATGGAGTCAATGATCATGTCAATATTAGGTAAGGGAAAATCATTTTTAGGAAAAGCTTTGTTGATGTCTCAAAAATTAGTATGTAGTCAATGGATCAGATACATCCTACTTCTAAGAGTTTTTCCAAACTCTTTATTTACCAATACAACAATGCAAGGATACATCTTCCATAGCTTTTATTTTATTGGTTTGGCATCAAGATTAACCACAAGATGGTGCAAAACCAAGGTGGGGTATAAACCTAGCATGTCAGAATAGGCCCATGCAAAGATATCTACAAATTCTCTTAATAGAGATATAAATACATCATATTCCTCCTCAGTGAGGGATGCTCCTAATTTTATCCATGTCAGGTTTGATGGAGTCTTGATATTTACCTCTATTGTATCTTTGAATAGAAGGGTTAAATCATCTTCTAGGATACTAGGTAGTGACTTGAACTATTGGATTATGTCAGGGTCCTCTATTAGGACTTGTTCTTTAACTTCTCTCAGGCATGATGAATCTGAATCCCCTAATGAGAGGTCTAGCCATGTGAAAAAAATAGTTAGAAATTCTTGAAGAATTTGATCAAATACTTATTGTTGCTTAAATTTGAACTTTGATCTATAGGCAAGTTCATCATTGGTGGTCACTTAGTTTAAATTCAAAGAAAAATGAACACCCCCATCTAATGGCACCTGAAACTAGTTTTCACTACTAGAGTGGCCTTTATCTTTACTTTTTCTCTAGTCAAAAAGTGCATCAAAGAGGTTTTTACTTTGGGACCTCAATGTTTTACTTTTTTTCTAGCTAAGGGTGTTCACTCTCTCTCTAAAATATGTTGTAGGATCCAATGTGATTGAGAACCTTGATTTGTGATCTCCCAATGGAACATTGTCTCTAAGGCCTAAAAATTTATAGAATACCTCATCATTCTAAAACTCATCAATCGATAGACTAGATTCTCGTTGGTCCCAATCTATTAGTTGGGGATAATATAATGGCAAATGGTTGTGATGAATGGCCAAGGTAAGGTTAAAAATGGCATTGTTATTAAACAGGTTGGTGTTAGCTAGGTCATCAAAGGTGAGGCTATGATAAAACTCTACTTCCCTATCAACATTATCATCACTAGTCATTGGTGATGGAGTTTGAATAAGATATGTGGGGTCACCCCCAGGTAGTTTAAATCTAATTCCATAAGGTATTTTATAATTAGTCATAGAAATTGTCTTGATGGTTCCTTTTTGATTCGATCTGAGGCCTCTTCCTTCATACTTGTGATGCTCCATGATCCTATTGGGAATAAGATACTTTTCATTTTTATAACAATTAGCTTGGTTGTCATTTTATAACCATGATTCATCCACTTCAAGAGGGTTAGGTCCTAGACTAGATGCTGGTACAAATGTGATAGGTCCCTTATCTTTGTTCTTTTATTTCCAGTACATATGTGGGGTGACTTTAGGTCACCTAAAGGTTTTCAAATTCTGAGGAAGATTGGTAATATGAAATGTATCATGGGTTACATACTCTCCCAATCCATTATCTAAAATGGTGAAATGATTAGAAGCTTTAGGAGGTGGCATGTAGGAAAGGGAATCCAAGGTATTAGGATATATGCAATTATCCAATGAAGGATCAATGAGTATAGCTTTTCCTTTATCTTGCTTGGAACTTAGATTCATACCGTACTGATAATTATAGCTTTGAAATTCAGCCTCAAGATGCTTGCAGTGCTCATATGGATCAAATCTCTTAGAATATTCACTTCCATCCCTGAGTGGGAAAACTTGATACATTGGTACAATGTTGATGGGACTACATGAATCTCATGTAACTAAAGCCTTCCTAGAAACATGTTATATTATAATTTAAGATCAAACACATGGAAAATCATATCATGGGTCAAAGGCCCAATGATAACTGGGAAACTAATGGTGCCTTGTGATTCTATTTCCTAATTATCATAGGCTTTGATAGTTATTATTTCTAGTTGGAGATCTGCCATTGTGTACCCAAGAAGATTGATGAACTTTAGAGACACTATGTTGAGGCTTGATACATTATTAATAAGGACCCATTTCACTTTATATAAACTTATATGTATAATGGATTATTATGAAGCAGGCTAAGGGAAGACATATCACTTTGGTTGAATGTGACTTATTGGGCTAGAGCTAGGTGTCCAATCAAAGCTTGAAATTTATCAGGGGATATGTCACTATTAATAGTGGATTAGGTAAAAAACTCATTCAATATGTTTTTATGGATTATTGACATTTGCATCAAATCTAAAATAGAAATTTGTGATGGTGTCTTTTGAAATTATTTCACAATATCAAATTTCTTATCTTGGTCAGTAATGAGTGGTTTATTCTGAGGCTAAATGGTTGGTTGGATGACAGGTAAAGTGGTGGATGGTTATGGGCCTAAGATAGTAATTTTTGACCTTCTAGTTTTGATTGCATAATCAAAATTTAATACTAGACCATTATTGCTAACTAATGTTGGAAATGGTGTGGGACTAGATAGGACAACTCTCGATTGTTAGTTCACTTGCATGTGGTCACATGGCAAGAATGAGTTGTTGATATAACATCCAAAAAGGGAAGTCCTAGTTTGTTGGTTTTCTTATATGCACTCCCAGTTCAAAGAGGGATTATCCATGTAATTCAAATGAATGAGGTTGTTTAGTAATGGCCTAGGCTAATTAGTACTTAGTCTAGGATTAATGGAAATGGTATCAATACTAACCCTTACAATATGACCTACAACCTTGTTGTAGTCATGTGAAACTACATGGTAGGTTTATTAGTTTTTACCATTCTAACCTTGGTTTTGTCCATTGTTTTATTATTGTGAGTTCTATTATTGATTTTTTTGATTCTGTTGGTTAGGCCTTTGACTTTGATACTATTGATTTTGTTACTACATTGGCCATTATTATTGTTATTGATGATTATTTTACTATTATTGATTGTTATGTTGGGGAAAGGGATTTTGATAAATTCTAAGATTTTGATTAGAAGTGGAAGAACCATTATCTAATTTTATCTCCTCATTCTCCAACATATTTTTAATTAAATGCTTGATTTGGACACATCTTCATAGATTATGCCCATTGACCCAATGATAGTCACATAATTTGTTTTCATGGTTTCAATCAGGATAAGGAATGTCTTACGGATAATGCTTTGGTATAGGCCAAATAATTATATTAGTATTAGCAAGCTTGAAAAATACAAAATCAATAGGTTCTCCTAGGTCACTAAAGACATGACATGTAGACACAATTTTTCTAGGAGGAAGGGTTTACAATGGTAAAGGCCATTATATTTGTTGTGCAAGTTTTGGTTGTTGCACTTGTGGTAGTAGTTGAGTAGGATTAAGTTAGAAAGGTGTTATAAATGATGTTTGTACCATTTTCACATGATAATATTTGGTTACTCCATTTCCCACAACATTCTTATTGTAGTTAAATTGCTTTGGTCTTTCATGGTTATTGGTCTAGACTGGTTACGATGCTCATGTTTAAATGGGATGTTAGTCATTTCCCTGATTGGTACCTTGATTTTGATTAGTTGAATTAATATTGATGAATCCTTTATTGATGAGTGCCCTCTTAATCAATAAACCTTTATCAATGATCTCCTTGAACGTATGTGCACATTGTAATTCCAAATGATAAGCTATCTCACTATGCAATTTTTTGGTAAACACAATGGCTAATTATTTATCTAATAAACTATGGATGAAATGGCTCTGAAGGGCTCTCCATCACTATAAATAACTTTTAAAACTCTCACCAGTCTTTTACTTTGCTTGCATTAAATCCACCAATGAAATCTCATGCTTGAGATTATAGTAAAAGTGTTGCACAAACTTATCAGAAAGATCATCAAAATCCATTACCAAATTTTTGGGAAAATTAAAAAACCACTCAAGGGCTTATCCAACCAAGCTTCTTGGAGACAATAGTAAAAGGTATATGTCACTATATGCCACTAGTTGACATGCAACAAATAATTTAGTCAAATGAGCCTTAAGGTCACCTTTCCCTTTGTATTTATTAAATTTCAATGGTTTGTATCCTAGAGGAAAGGGTATCTGAAAATACTCCATGTTGAATGAATAAGAACACACATAATCCAATTTGAACTTTTTAGTCTACTTCGCTACATGAATAGCAACAATTGCATCCTTTATCTATTGCAATTATTGGGATAGAAAACATGAAGAAATATTGGTTTGAGGGAGAATTTGGGTAGATGGTTGGGAGGTCACAAGTGGTACACTTTGACTAGGGTATGATGGGGATACTTGTTGGGGTATATTAGGTTGGTTGGGGAATGGACCAAGAATACACATACGTGGATCATGATGTATATGAAATTTCACATTTGGTTGCATTATATTCTGGTTTAGGTTGGTGATAAAGGTTTGACTAGGAGGATTTTGTGGTTGGGATAGAGGGATATAACTATATTGCACCTATTATGGTTCAAAAGGGACATGGTGTCAACTAATCAAATCTTGTTGTTGAGTGGGAACTTGTAGATGAAGACCCTATCTTTGGATTTGTGGCACATTTTGAACCAATGGTTGTCTAGTAGGTCCTTGAGAAACATGGGGACCTCTTTGTTGCACAAATCCCTATGATGAAGTGAAAGTGGGTTACAGATTTGGCATCTATCATTGACCAATATTTTCATGTTGTTGACTAGTCATTACTTGGTTTTGGATTGGCATATTAGTTCGTGACTAAAGAGGTATGTTCATCATTACCTAGTGAGGTGGACCATTTATTACCCCTGATTGAGGTGGTAATGTATTAATCCTCTATTGTGTTGATACACTAGTTTGTGCCTATTTTTATGGGATACTACTCATTACTTGTTGAGGAGGAGTAGGATTTATCACATTATATTATTGAGGCATGATATTGGTTGTTTGATTGCCTAATCCCATAGGTTGTACATTTAAGGAAGCATTAGATTTAGGTTGGGGTGTAGAAACTCCCACTCCTTGGTATAATGACCTATTCATAAGATTAACTATAGGCACATGTTGTTGGCTAGTAATTTATGCATTAATACCACTTTGATTAGGATTGGACATTATTTACACATTATCTACTATGTTTAGCTCATTATTCAGTATAGAGGTTGAAGACACTTCTTCAATAATAGGCATATGCATCAAGTTATCTATTGAAATGGTTTGTATGAATGGGTCAAAATTTAGATTCTCTTGTCTAGTTAACTCTATCAACACTCCTATTGAAGGAACTTCATCAATGAGAGGCTTACTTACCATGTTCATCTAATTGAAATCATTTTCTAGATTTAGATATGTCTGATATGCTATCTACATTTGGTTAAAGTGATCTTCCATGATGTTTTTACCTCACTCAGATATATTAAGATCTTGGTACGTTATTTGAACTAGAGCCATAATATTTATATAATAAGCATGTTGATCGTAAATTATATTATGGGGCACTCTTACTAGACTTGGTAAATTTTCATGGGGGAAGTCTGATGGAAACTTAGCCCCTACCTCTCTGGCTCTAACTAAAATCTCATCTTTGTTCTCTAAAAAATGTCACTAAAAAAAATGGATCATACGTGGAAGCTGTATTAGTAGAATATGACTATTAAAGTATTGGATCATATATTATAGGTATTGTAGCTAGGTATTGTGTGGTTTTCTCTTGGTCCTATTCTAAATAAGGTGGTGTGTTAAATAGATAGTTGGCCAATGGATCTTGGCTTTGTGCCCCTGATTGAGTATTATAAGAGGGATAAGAATCCATCTCATAAGCAATAATATCTACATAGGGGTCTTGCACCATTTCTTCCTGCACAACCACATTACTAATCCTTGGATTGTACATGAGTCCATTAAGAGTTTAGGAATACATGTTGGGATCTATAGTCAATGCTTTTGTGATAAAAGGTCAAAGAGTTATATAAACTCTAAAAAGGAAAAAATATAAAACAAATGATGCTTCAACTTGGTCTAGATTTTTCAAAAGGATCAAAAGGTTTATGCAAATATTTGTGAGGAAAAAAGCTAGTGTGAAGTATCTAATGTTTCACTATTCACACAAAGGTAAGTAAGTAAATGGACTAAAAATCAAAATGCCAAACTCTAAGGTCAAACTGTTTCAAATTAGTCTACTCTAGGAATTTAAAAGTTTTTAGGTCTTTTGGCCAAACACGGTGTCAAAAACTAGGCTCAAACAAGGCATGTGCTAGGACTCTTGGCCAAACAACATCAAAAGCTAGACTTTGAAATAGATGAAATTTTTAATTTAATAGATTTGAAACACTTCTAAAAAACACTAGGCATCTGATTCTTGGTCATGAGCTTGATCAACTAGGTATAAGGTATGAAATAAAATATACTTTAGGAATAGTTTATTCTCTCATAAATAATGGTATAAAACTTAGTTCTTTTGAAAAATAGGCTAGACAAAGGTGATCAGTATAATCATTTTAGACAAAAGATCTCAAAAGTACACTCAAATTGGTCTAAAAAAGTAGGAGCAAATTTGGAACTCTATGCAAGAGGGTTTATGAAATAATATTTGAAATGTTTTGGGAAATGTAAGAATGTTATAATACTCAAAAGGTGTGATATAATAATTAAAATATATATATTTCAAATACTCTCTAAGGCAAAGACAAATTCCCACAATTTTGACAACATAACACTACTTTTCCTAACTCAAAATGTTGTGGTGCATAGACTTAAAGTGCAAGTGTTTAGCACAAAATGGCTTAAGTTTATCAAATGATGATAATGATTATGAGTCTTAAATGACCTTCGACCCAAATTATAAATTGAACCTAAGTTCCCTTGATTTTAGTGCAAATGGTGGACCCACTTAACACATCAACCCTATGAACTTGTAAAGGTGAAATTTTGAATTTAGATTATAAGTGAAGGACTTAAACAACTTTGGTAAAGGTCTAGACTCAATTGGGTTGCATAACTATGCCAAATTGGATGATATGACTCTTAACCTTTTGATTAACTTTTGAACAAAGCAAATTGATGATCTCACGTGGATAGCATAATGTCTCTTTGTTCAAAGGAAAATTTGGACTATGTGTTTGGTTTGGATTGTTTGTTTACACCAAGTTCTGACTCTAGACAAGACTTTAAAGTAGGACAAGACTAACTAATTAATCATTATTTAGATCTTAAATTGATAAGGTTGCTTGGTATTGTTGGAATTCATCAATATACATTATTTAAGAGGATTTTAAGTATTTATCAAAAAGTAAATGTGCATTATATAGTAGGGTTTTTATGGCCCCATTCTCTCAAATGACAGTACTATGACATGGACCTTAAGGTACACCTTGCACCAACAATACTTCAATGACAAGTGAGGATTTTTCTAAGATATAAAAAGTTTATAAAAGATCTAGGGGAATCAATTACATATTGACTTTCATGCCAAACAATGTAAAAAAAATCATGGATTTTAGGTCTATATCACTTGGTTTGTTACAAAAATGTCTAGTCCTTTTTGCAACCACTACATCCTACTATGTACTCAATGTAATGCGATGTCCAAAGTGCCACTATGTCTCGTGTGCAACTATAAAGGAGCCAAATGAAGTCAATGCTGGGAGATGAAACCCTAGGTCACAGCTTCCCTAAAGAACTTGTGGGAGGTGGTGAATTCCCCCTCAAAAGCCAAGTTTGCATAAAAAATAAAGAAAGCATGATAGTAGAAAGACTTTAGGGTCATTTTCAAGGTTACCCAAAGTTTGATGATTTTTTGGGGAGTGCTTTAGATGACTTTCTTTCTAATCCTTGGACTAGGCTTCTTGTAATAGGAATGATGCTTTTGATTCCAAGGGTTACCTATAGAGGACAAATGGAAGAGCATACATGCAACATTCCTCTTTTTACCAAATAAAGATTGGATCTAAATAACTATTTTAAACATGAATTGACAAGTGTGTTCAATTTTAAACTCAAAATGAAATATTTGGTGGTGTTCATTTGACCCCTTAGTCTTAGTTGTAAAATTTGAAAACATTCACCAAAAACATTTAAATTCTTTGTTAAACACCCAGAACAAGGTTCCTAATTGATTTTTAAGCATGAAAAAATGTGATTTAAACATGTTTTGAGTAAATATCTAGCTTGGTCCTATAGAAAAAGAATTTAGCATGTCATTTAGCTTTTAAGCTCTTTTTAGCTTGAAATAATAAACTTTAGAAAAATAGCTCCCAGATCTATGTTTTTAGAAAAACATAGTGACCGATGTTGGTTATTACAACCAATGATAGTTACCTTAGCTAATCAAAATCTAATCAATGTCAATTTTTATAAATTGACATTAGTTAATCCATGTAACTGATGTCAGTCTTACTTGTTGATGTCAGTTACTGTGTAAAATCGTGACAACTAAAAATGGCAAAATAAAGTTAGAAAATCAATTTACAAGAGTTTTAAATGTCCAAATAAATATTTTAGAGTTACAAAATGATCTTCTTTATGTGTGAGATGTGTCTGGTCCTATCAGGTGTGCCATAATGTGATTTAGGAATTTGACTCAAGAGAGGATGGTTAGTATGGTGTTATTTCCAAAATGAAATAAACACACTAATAACATAGCATCTCTATGCCTAAACACTAAGGAGAGCTTAGTTAACAAAATTAAATGACAAACACAACTAAAAATCAAGGAATGAAAACACAATAATTCCTTCACCTTCCTTGGATGCTCCAATTGCCTTTGTAGTGGTGGCTTGCTCGGCTTGTGCTCATGAAGTCCTTGGCAATGGAAGCTTGGCTACCTCCATCTCTCCTTGGCACCTTTGGCTTAAGGCTTGGATTGGCTTGGAATCCATTTGGCATGGTAATACTAGTTTTTTGAAGCTTTTAGAACCAATGTGACATTATAACTTTGCATAATAATGACTTAAAAATGATGTTTATGGCCTCTCTATTTATAGTTTTTTGAGAATGTCTAAAATCAACCTAGACCATCCATCTCAAGATTGAGATGTGTGGTGGAGGATTAATTCAATTTTTGAAATTAAGTTTGTAATTATCCTCATCACGACATTGAAATAATGGGAAATTAAGAGGCATGGAGGGAATGAATCTTGATATGTGTGGCATTTATGGCTTAGGGATGTCTTCCCAAGAAATGAGGTCACTTGATGATGTAGATATTCAATATTCATTTCCAAACATAAGTATTCAACATGTTTCCATAGAATTCTTAATTAGGCCTTGATTTGGGTTAATTATCTCTTAATCAAGTGTAAGTACTTTGTGCACAAATTACTCAAATTGATCAAAATACCATGTTATTGGTCCAAAATTTGACTAGATTAGAATTGGAAGGCACTTTCAGATGCATTGGATCCATTATCCCATTTATGATGTTACCAACAACAAATAATGAAGGCACACATCTTGTGCAGAAGATTTGATACGAAAGAGCAATCCAGAGCACCTAGGTGCAAAATTGGCATTTTGACTTAGAATGATTTGATCAAAGTTAGTTGGCCCATAAATTACATTACCCCATTTAAGGATATCCTGACCAAAATTGGCATTTGAATATGTCATTTTCAACTCATTTAATAAGCTTTAGTATTTTTAGGCCAAATTCTACGTTTTGGGTGGAAATTGATCAAAACCCTGATTGGAGGCTATCGGTGGCCATTTTTAGCTGTCTACACACACAGATTATCCTCATGGAGTCTAAAACACTCCCCAATAGCCAATTTATCATGAAACATTGAGATATCATGTGCACAAGCTCAATTATCTTTCTTAGGTTACTTGCAAAATAAACATGAACACATATTTAAATTTGAACCTTAATATCTTTGATTGTACACACTTTTAGATATTCAAAACAAGTTCATTAGATGCACCTGGTAATATTTTTGAATGGTTTTTCCCTTTGTTAAATTCAAATATTCAAAAGCAAATGGTAACACTTAAACTTTGAAAACTATGCTCACATCTCATGTCCTCTTAGATTTAGATCAATATCATACCATCGATCTTATATAAACTTTAACGCATAGGTTATAATGCTCAAATATTAAACCTCAATCATTTTTACCTCACCTCATGAAATCTTATAATGTTGACTCATCATGCACCATCAATCACCTGTACATAGCCCGATCTTTAAAAATGCTAAATAATTATCATATTAATCCATTTGAATCTATGCACACCATTGGATCAATTTGTATGATCTCTCATGAACCATTGGATCTTCACTAGGTCCAGATCTTTAACATCATGTAAATTGACTAAGTATAGGGAGCAACTGCAATATGCCTGGAGAGCCAACTTTACATAGATATATATTTTACTTTGATCAATAGTATGACCTCATATTTACACCATATGAGAATATTTCATAGGGTAATCCAACCATGTAACAATACACTCTTGGAAACCTCATACGTGAGAGATATAACACCATTAATCTACTCACTCATATTATTCTACCATAGAGCCAACTATGTCAAAACTTGCTTGGAAGGCCAACTTTGCTCATGTATATATTTTGGTGCACTTTATCACATGATCTTAAATTTAGCAAAAATAATCTAGGCATAAAACTAATCAAACCCATATGATCAACTTATTATGAAACTACTACACGTGCAAAATATAACTATTGGTTAAACTTATTACCCAATTAATACTAGATTCTTAAATCTACTTAACATTAATTGTCAACCTAGGGTACATAAGCTTTTTAAGGATGTTAGCACTATATATATATATATATATATATATATATATATATATATATATATAATTGATTTATAGGCTAAATTAATTATTGGTTGTAGTAAAATGAACTTATACTATTTTCACCATATAGATATACAAGAAAATATTTATAGTAGGATGTAGAAGTTATTCACACTTATGAGTCACACATGCATCATACTTTATATAATCAACTAGTAATAAAATAAATTCACACAACACACTTTAATCTAAAAAGGGTGAATATCTTCATTTTAAATCCTTTTGAGTGGGCCCTCCTTATTTAGAATTAAGTTCCAATCCTTCTCTGAGAGACTTACAAAAGCTTCTTACAAAATCAATCTTTTCATTACTCAGATTTGTAGTAATTAAAGATTTCTATAATAGATTAAAATATTAAAAAATTAGAATGCAATTACTGTCTACAATTTTCTTATCATTATTCTTCAACCCCTAATATAATCTAGGTTCTACCATTAAATACATAAGACAGTTTATTAGATCCAACCATGAACACTAAACTAGGAAAGGTACAAATAATTTGCAATTGACCCAATTAACCTTCAAGTGGTTAGTAACTAAAAGTTACTTGTTTTGGGCCTGACTAGGTTAAGGATAATATATATTGGTTTGTTATTTTACTTATTTTTCTCTTTTTCATTGTCATTGTCTTACTCATCTTTTGGCAGCACATCCAAGTGTTTCAAACTATTTTCGCTTTCACATTCAAAAAGGAAATGAGAAACTAAAAGAAATGGTCTAGGGTTAGAAGATACCCGGATGAGGTCTGCGCACTATTATCCAGACATCGAGGGAACTCCTCTTTGGTTGTGGAGGATGACACCTGCAGAAGAAAGAGACTAGAACAAGAAAATTGTTAGATGGCTAGAAAGTGGACTGCCAAGCGAAAGCTTGGTCCTAGAAGTGCAAAGACTTCTTGGAGGATGACATCCCACTGATTGTTAAAAGAATGTCTGATAAAAAGAATAATGATAAAAGACTAAAATGATTAAAGACTAAAACAAAAATAGAAGCAAATGCTTACCTGAATGCCGTTATCAGTCTAGTCACAGTCTTCAACATCAGTTAGGCTGTCAGCATCGGTTGTCAAGTCTACTGACATCAGTTAGTCTGCCGACGTCGGTGGGGGAAGTGGTCTTTGCAGCTGGCGTCAGTTGGGGTAGTGGCCTTGGATAGGGTCTGGGTGAGTTTATGGTCTATGGATGGGTCTGTGGTCTATTTGGGGTCAGAAAAATGGCTTGAGGTGTCTGAGAGTCTATTTGGAGGTCTGTGCAGGCAGAAAGTATGGTCTGAAAGAGGGACCAGACAGAAGATAGAGGCAATAGGGAGATAGGGATTAGAGAAGGCCTTTCAGCCTCTCAGGAAAGAGTAGGTTGGGTCTGGGTAGTAGTCTAAAAATTAGTAACTAACAATCTAAATAATTGAAATGAAAACATAGAGGGAATACTTACCTGTAACCTGCTGAAGAAGAAATGTTGCAGACTGGTTGCCCCTGTTACTGATGCTGCTGGTGTAGAGGACCTCTAGCAAGGTGGAGTGGCTGATGTAGAATACCTTTTATTGTTGTAGCTTACTGTGTGCCTAAAAGAGAGAGAGAGAGAGAGAGGTTTGATGATTGGAAGGATTGACAGATTGAAGAGTGAAAGATCGGATGGTTCGATTGTTCAAGATTGGAAAAATAGATTCAAGAGATTGGAAAAATGGGTCCGCACTCTGGAGGTGGAATGCAGTTTTGAAGGTAACCGATGCCAACAATACCACCGACGTCAGTCGAAATTTGATCAACGTCAGTGGCTGGAAGGCAGGAATTAGGCTAAAAATAGCCTTTTGTCCATTTTCCCAACTGTCGGGTCAGCGGGTCGGGGGAAGAAATGGTCGAAGGTGGATAAAATGGATGAGAGGATAGGAATAGGTCATGAATGGGGTTTAGGCATTTAAGACTTGGCATGGGGTAGTGGAGAGAATCCAAGGAAAGCATCCAAGGGTGGTGAGGTGGCAAGGGGAGAGAGAGAATTATTAATTAAAAATAAGATAATTATTTTAAATTAATAAGACATAGGTTAGGAGTGTTGAAGGAAAGGGACCAAGGGGGAATCAACCAAGGGAGTAGACACGATTTTAGTGTCTACATTTGCCCCTTTTTGTCTTGTTGGTTGTTCTGGACAAACTGCAAGACAAAAATAGGAGTTGATTGCCCCAGGTATGGGATGAGGTTGCTTTCATTTTGTTGGTTGTTCTGATGAACTGCAAGACAAAATGACTATTGGTTGCCCCGATTATGGGATGAGGTATTCCCCCTCAAAGTAGGAGTCGAGGGAAGGGAACCTAGAATCGGGTGTTGATTTGATAGAGAGTGGATGAATATGGTGAAGGTGGAGTGTGAACATTGTAAAAGTTGAGATTGCATGCATACCACTTCACGAGATGGTCAGGTCAAATTGTCGCAGTTCGAGGGTCAAGGAGTGCCAAAATCAAAATAATTGGGCCCCAGCATTTAGTCGTAGCTGATCAAGTTATTCAATCTAAGTTGTAGCTCCAATGGTCATCATGTTCCAGGTATCTCAGGCTTAGGAAGTGCTCTTAGAAACATGAAAATGTCACAAGTAGTGGGTATCAATCAGCTTGTGATCCTGTACTTGTGAGGGTCAAAATATGGGTTGCGAACAATTCTGCTAACCATTCATGAGGTAGCATATAGACAAAAACAACCAAGGCAATGTTGTCTTGGAAGTGGTTGAGGTCAGAGGAGATAGTCACAATCTCCATGGTCATTGGTCGAGTCGAGGCAAAGGAATGGCTAAGCTAACCTCAAAAGACCCCATCTCAACTGAGTGCTGCCTACATAGCCCCTGTTGTTAGGGCCTTAGGCCAATGTAGTTCTCCTATAAAAGGGAGGAAGAGGGTCAATTATGGATTGGTCTTGGTCGAGGTCAAGTCATGGTTAAAGGTTGAAATGGTTTGTCCATCAGATAAACGAACAAAAAGATGTGGTCGATAGGTGGTTTTGGTCAGGTCAAGGTCATGGTCATGGTCAAAGGAGGAAGATGGTTTGTCCATCAGGTAGATGAACAAATGGATGTGGTTGAGCTAACCCCAGAAGATGTCTTGTCATCTGAGTGCTACCTACATAGCCCCTAGTCGTTAGGGCCTCAGACCAATGTAGTTCAGATGAAGAGGCAAAGTGGTTGATGATTGGTTTTGGTCATGTGTTGAAATGATGAGGATAAGATGGTTTGTCCATTGGATAGATGAACAAACGGATGTGGTCAAGCTAACCCCAGAAGACATCCTGTCATCTAAGTGCTACCTACATATCCCCTAGTTGTTAGGGCCTCAGACCAATGTAGTTTAGACGAAGAGCCAAAGTGGTGGATGATAGATTGGTCCTGGTCATGTGTTGAAATAAGGAGGGCAAGATGATGTTACAGCCTTTTCCATACTGTGTGATGGTGTATTCTGTAACATTGGTTGAGGGGTCTTTCATCCCTAGCAATTTTCCATATTGGTGATGGATGTATGATAAAAATGAATTGAGTATGTTTATGCTTCAGCAAGTAATGGTTTAAGCTTAACATAAATTGTGTCTGGTCGATAGTTTCCATGTGTATTGTTGTCCATTAAAACTATATGAATGAGCTATGTCATGTTGGTGGTCTGAAAATGTTTGGTTTGGTTTGGTTGAGTTGGCAAAATGATTTGGTTGAATGTGACCAAGATGTGTCAAAAGTGAAAGGCGCATTGCTCTTTCATTGACAAGGACCAAAATGAAAGCATAGATAAGGGTTTTTGAAAATAAAAGCCCTGTTCATGCATTGCATCGTTGACCAGTGGTTGTGTTAGAGAAGTAATCGAATCAATTGACATTAAGTGAGCTCAAAATCCCTTGAGTGATTATGTGATATGGATGGAAGGGGGAACCCTTTCTTGGCAGGAACAACTTTGCCCCTTTTATAGGTGACCCTGAGAACGACTATAGACAAGTCCATGACTTTATAGTTTGTCAGTCAGTTTTTTTTTTGGTGCAGATTGATCGATGCGAGAAGTATGTGAGCGGATGTTGTCTTGCTTTTATGGTCATGTTGTGAAGCTAATCGATGCGGGAAGCTTCAGAGATAATGCAGTGTATGTAGCAAGATTTAGGCATAGCCATCCTTCGAGGGAGTGATCTATATTTTGCTTTGTATGCTTTTGATATGACTTTGGCCTAGCTGTCCTTCAAGGGAGCAGTCTAGTAAATACAACAATTATGTAGCTGTCCTTCGAGGGACTAGTCTACATTTATGATTTTATGACCTTGAAATAGGCATCCCAGTTTTTTTTTTTTTTTGATTTTTTTTTTACTGGACTTTTGGTCATGGACTTGACTATAGAGGTTTAGATGGTTTCCCTTTTATTAGGACAAAGCAGTCATGCTTGACAAAAGGGTTGATTGTTGTTTGTAGAGTTGAGGGTTGAAAAGGAATAGGAATGATGATGATGGGAGGTTGCTCAAGGGATCAAGCTCAAGTTAAACGTCAAGTGAATAATTACTTGACTAATAGTAGACTGGTTGAAGAGGCAAGGCATAAAGGGGCTCAGGTTTTGATAAGTCCCTGACCCATGCTTGTGTGTCATGATGTAAGGTCTGAATCAATTAGGAGCAAACTTGCCCCATTTTCTTTGTTCCAAATTGGTCACATGTTAATGATGATTGGTTGAGGTCATGATTAAAAGGTTGGTTGAAGTTTGGTCAAGGTTTGGTCAAGGTTTGGTCGAGGTCAGGGTCAATGTCGATGTTTTGTCAAATTTTGATGCCTGGTCGAGGCTTGGTTTAGATTGTTATTTGGTCAGGGTTGATGTTTGGTCGAGGCTTGGTCAAGGCTTGGTTGATGCTAGTTGAGGTCATAGTCGAGGCTTGGTCGAGGTTGATATTTGGTCGATGTTTGATTATAGTCGATGATATCTAGTTAGGATGTTGTTGGCATGGGATAAGGAGGCCATCGAGACCTCACTTGTAAAGAAGTCCCCCTAGCATGGTGTCGTGAGTAGTGTTCTTGATAAAAGCTCACCGTCTAGTGCTAGAGAGTTTGGGAGGGATGATAGAATATGTCAAGTAGTCACAAGCATCATGTGGAATAGAGTAGTTAGGAGGAATTTCCCCCAGTGATGATGGTCGAGATGAACCCAAAATAAAAATCTCGGGTTGTGTGGGTTGAGAGGTCTTGATGAATAATGAATATGTTAAAGTTGTAGAGGTCTGGTCTTTTCCTTTATCCTTCACAGTTTGGGGCCTGGTGGCCACATCAATTATGTTGATTTTGAATAAAGGTTGAGGAGGTGGTTGAGGGACCATATTTTTGCATTGAGATCCTAATTTAGGTGACGAGGTTTTGGAGGCATGTGATTGTGTCGGTGATTGGTCAAAAAGGTGGTCAAGAGAATCCTCGATGTGAGGGGTGTCCTTGGCCAGATGTTGACAAATGATAGCCTTAAGGGTGCAACAATGTTCAGTGTCATGCCCCGGTGTGTGATGATACCAGCATATTTGAGTGTCATCAAACCAAGGTGGTTTTGGTCTGAGAGGTTGGTAAGGCTTGATAGGCAGGAGGATGATGCTAGATGACTGCAATAATTGACATAACATCAAAGCATAAGAACCCTTTAATGAGTCTGCATTCTTTGTCGTGGTAGAGGTTGACAATTTTTGTTTAGAAGTTGGAGGAGGCATTGGTCGGACCATCTTTTTCATTGGCGGTGTGGCCACGCGTGTAGATGGCATTTGTTTGATGAGAGGTGTTGGGTGTGGGAGCAATCCTGCTAAAGTAGAAGGATGTGGACCCAAAATCGAAGGTAATGATGAAGGTGGGGGAGGATTTCTCCAATGGGGTCTAGTAGCCTTCTTTAGTTTAGTGTGAGGACTACTATTGTGTGAGGCGAGGGCCAAGTCTACCTTCACTTGTGGGTGAGTGAGGGTTGATGTAGGATGAATACCAAGAGGTTTGACCCATTTCGGCATAGTAGGTGTCTGTGAAGGTTTAGGTGATGTCATGTGAGGCTTCATAGTCGATTGTTTAAAGGGTTTAGGTGAGGTGAGAAGTTCTTCTCTTGGTGGAGAAGGGATTGGAGAGGGTGGCTCTTCAGTTAGATAGAGCGTAGGGGTGGTCATGGTCTTGATGTGTGGTCTAGGCGTGGGGAAGGTATGATCCCCCATTGATGACAAGAAGGATGAGGGTGAGGCAATCAGTGTTGGTGCCATCAAAGTATCCTCCAGTATGAGAGAGGTTGAGGTAGATTCTCCCACATGTGAAAGAAGTGTGGATGAAGGATTATCCTCCATTAGTGGAGGCAAAATAGGAGAGGAAGTTTCCTCTACCCATGGTGGACAAGTAGGAGAAGAAGGTTCTTCTACCTATGGAGGAGGTTGGTCAGGGACAAGAGGCGAGAACGTGTTGACTGTGCGTATATCATGCTCTTGGGAGCCATTGGTCATGGTCTAAATATTTTTTTAGCTAGAGGGATGGTTATGAAAATGTTATTTAAAGATGTCTAGGTTTTGGTTGGCCAGAGCATTTGGGTTATCCAGGATAAGATCCCCCTTGTCTAGCATGTCTTGGATGATGTTTTTGATGGTTTGACAGTTGTTCGTGTCATGGTCTTTGACACGGTGATAGTTTTAGAAGTCATTCTCCCTGTACCATGTAGGGATAGGTGTTGAGGGGTCGAATTGAAGTGGTCAGATTTGAGGGAGATTAAGAACCCCCTGCTTGATGAGTTTATCCAAGACAGAGGCATATGACTCTCCAATTGGAGTGTATTGACGTTGTATGGATCATCGTTGGAAGTGTTTATTGATGTAGTCTGATGTTGAAAATTGAGGTTGGTTGGTTGTTGTTGAAGATGATGGTCTAAAGATGACAGTGTTTGCCAACCCCTTGGACTGAGAGTGGGCAGAAGAAGGTTTGGATGAAGAAGGGTCATTAGATTTTGCATTGTTATTACGCAATTTGACCTTATTTTCATCGATGGCATGGAGTTCAAGCTTTCTTGCCATGGTGAAAGCTTCATCAAAGGAGAAAAATGTCTGAACCCACAAGGTAGAGGAGATATGTTGGGCACATGCTCGAGAGAAGAGCTCAATGAGCTCAAGCTGAGGCAAAGAAAAGGAGAGTTGGTTGATAAGGCCTCTCCAATGAGCAATGAAATCGGCTATTGATTCATCATCGAATTGTTTGATAGAGTTTAGGTCCGTGATGGAGACCTTTTTAGTGATATTGATTGAAAAATGGTCAAGGAAGAGTTGGGCTAGTTGAGTGAAAGAAAAGAGGGAATGACTGGGAAGAGAACTATACCAGTCAAGGACGGCCCCCGAAAGTGACATGGGGAATGTGCAGAGTAATAACGCATCGTCATGTGCTATGAGATAAAAAGTGTGTCTAAATGCTCAAAGATGTTGTTATGGGTCCTCCTTACTCTGAAAGTGAGTAAATTTAGGGATTTCCCACCAGTTGGGATAAGGTCAGATGGGCATAGAAGGATGAATGGGTTCACTGCAGACTTGCTCATATGAAAGAGCATTGCTTGAACCAGAGATGGATGTCTCAAGGCTAGACATCTTGATGAGATCAGCTAATGGATTGGTAGGTGGGGCACCCCCTAGGTTGTATGGTACCTGGAAGGTGGTCGAAGAGGTGTATGATGTACTTGGTTGCACTTGTGTAGGTGCAACATATGGGTAGCGCATCATAGGGATAGATGTCATGGTCAAAGGGGCTTGTGCCATGAAGTTGGAGGACACAAGTTGACTAGATACCATCAGAGGTGGTTGAGTGGCGGCACTGGAAAAAGGATAAGTTGTCACTCCCACGTGTATAGGTGCAAGAGTGGGTGAGGTCGAGACAATCAAGTTCTGGTATGGTGTAAAACTTGGTTGAATTGCGTGTGGTTGAGGGGGTAATGAAACCTCGATGGAGGTAGGTTCAAAAATAGATGGGAAGGCCAAACTTTGCATATTGGCCATGGTCAAGTTAATGGTTGAGGCAATAGTCTGGGTCATGATGGGTTGGGTGGCGGGTGGTGTTGATGTCATCACCGCTTCACCTAAAAGGTCCCGCATTTGGCTTCTTGCGAGATAGTGTTGGAGAGCCTTGACGTTGTGGTTAAGGAGTCTCTCAAAGTTTAGGTCCCCTTTGGGAACAATTAAAGGTTGATTGGGAGTTGGCTGGTTAGGAGTTCATTCGGTCTCTGAACGATACTCCATTAGAGGGCTGGTTATGAAAGGTGAAGGTGAAAGTGGTCGTTGCCTTGTAAGAGTCTTGGTTTGGCTATGTGTCAAAACCATTCAAGGCAAGAAAGGGTCAGGTTCCAAAAACTATGTTTTTCAGTTTCAAAAAAACTAGAATGGGTGTTTTTGACAGAAAAAGGGTCGGGTTTTAAGGTTGCTATTTTGAGAAGAAAAAATTGTGACAATGATCGACGTCGATAGAAAAACTGATGCCGGTGAGAAAAAGTGGCCGATGTCGGTCAGGTAACCGATGCCGGTAGAGAAAGTTTGCCGACGTCGGTGGTAAAACCAATGTCAGTTATTGTGTTTTCTAGAAACTCAGAAAATTTGAAAGTTTTTTGGAAAAAAAGGAAGAAAACGTCCTCACTAGCTCAAAAAACCAGATAAAGATAGAAAAGATGATGAAGATAGGTAGACCCTAACGTTAATCCTAAGAATAAACTTTTAGAATCTTGTTGGCTTATGCCTTACAGTGAATGTGTTTGGGAAGTTGGCTTGTAGAGCAGGTCCTAGAAGAAGTGGTCTATGGTTGGTTTCAGGTTAGTTTCGATGCTCAAGAGTCTATATTAGGTTTCATACATGGCCTAGTGCTAAGGAGCAAGCTCCCCTCACTTCATGAGCCCAGTGATAAGCTGGTCTCACTTAGCCAGTATATACGTCCCCTAGAGATTATCCTCTGCCAGAGAATAGAGTGGGATTTCCCCCTGGTGGTGAAATCCAAGTGGGATTGCAAGGAGGGGTAAGGTATCCACTGGGTGATGAAATCCCAGTCGGGCCTTATCTCAGGTGAGTTAAGATGTTTGATTTGTGTAAGTGATTTAGGTTGTGTAACATAAGTGTGATTAATTCATGATGCAGTTTTAATTACTAGATGTGTGAGCTAATAATGCAAGCAAGCAAAAATGAAATGCAAAAGATTTTAAGCCCAAGTCAAAATGTGTCGTTCGAATGAAAACAAGTTGAGAAAGGGTTGAAGAGTATGATCTTGACTAGTCTAAGATGCAAGAAGAAATGACAAGAAAAAGAAAGGTTCTTTTTAACTTGATTATGGTGTCGTTTGGAAGAGATAGAAGAAAGAGGTGAAAAGGAGAAACCTAATGCACCTATATGAAAAGAAATGAAAAAGAACCCAAGGAAGACCCTAGGGTCCCACCAGGCATGCTAGAATGTTTCAAACTATTTTTGCTTTCACATTCAAAAAGGAAATGACAAACTAAAATAAATGGTCTAGGGTTAGAAGATACCCGGATGAGGTCTGCACACCGTTATCCAGACGTTGAGGGAACTCCTCTTTGGTTGTGGAGGATGACACCTATAGAAGAAAGAGACTAGAACAAGAAAACTGTTAGATGGCTACAAAGTGGACTGCCAAGTGAAAGCTTGGTCCTAGAAGTGTAAATACTTCTTGGAGGATGACAACCCACTGATTGTTAAAATAATGTATGATAAAAAGTAGAATGATAAAAGATTGAAATGATTAAAGACTAAAAAAATAGAAGCAAATGCTTACCTGAATGTTGTTGTCAGTCTGGTCACAGTCGCCGACATCGATTAGGCTGCCGGCATCAGTTGTCAAGTCTGCTGACATTGGTTAGTCTACCGACATCGGTGGGGGAAGTGGTCTTTGTGGCCGACGTTGGTTGGGGAAGTGGCCTTGGATAGGGTCTGGGCGAGTTTATGGTCTATGGACGGGTCTGTGGTCTATTTGGGGTCAACAAAATGGCTTGAGGTGTCTGAGAGTCTGTTTGGAGGTCTATGCAGGCAAAAAGTATGGTCTAAAAGAGGGACCAGATAGAAGATAGAGGCAACAGGGAGATAGGGATTAGAGAAGGCCTTTTAGCATCTCAGGAAAGAGCAGGTTGGGTCTGGGTAGTAGTCTAAAAAGCAGTAACTAATAGTCTAAATAATTGAAATGAAAACACAAAGGGAATACTTACCTGTTCCCTGCTAAAGAAGAAATGTTGCAGACTGGTTTCCCCTGTTACTAATGTTGCTAGTGTAGAGGACCTCTAGCAAGGTGGAGTGGCTGATGCAGAATCCCTATTGTTGTTGTAGCTTGTTGTGTGCTTGAGAGAGAGAGAGAGAGTGAGAGGTCTGATGATTGGATGGATTGACAGATTGAGGAGTGAAAGATCAGATGGTTCAATCATTCAAGATTGGAAAAATGGATTCAAGAGATTGGAAAAATGGGTCCGCACTCCAAAGGTGGAATGCAATTTTGAAGGTAATCGATGCCAGCAATACTGCCAATGTCGGTCGACAGTTGATTGACGTCGGTGGTTGGAAGGTAAGAAAAGGCTAAAAATAGCCTTTTTCCATTTTCCCAACTGTCGGGTCAGCGGGTTGGGGGAAGAAACGGTCGAAGGTGGATAAAATGGATGAGAGGATAGGAATAGGTCATGAATGGGGTTTAGGCATTTAAGACTTGGCATGGGGTAGTGGAGAGAATCCAAGGAGGGCATCCAAGGGTGGTGAGGTGGTAAGGGGAGAGAGAGAATTATTAATTTAAAATAAGATAATTATTTTAAATTAATAAGACATAAGTTAGGAGTGTTGAAGGAAAGGGACCAAGGGGGAATCGACCAAGGGAGTAGACATGATTTCGGTGTCTAGACCAAGAATATATAAATGTGAAGGGTTTGTATAATAGCTATCAAGGATCCTCTTCAATCATCCACTTAGTTTTTAAGATAGTTAGATGTGTCCTTAAGATCAAATTACATCTTATCACAACAATAGTTTTATTATGTGTAGTGGCTAAAAACTCCTATAGGTGAAATCCTGTAGTTGATATGGGCAACCTATAGGTGGAAGCCAATAGTTGCTATGAAAAATATTTAGGTGGAAGCTAATATCTTGGCTATTGATATGGGCTAAAAGCCCCTTTTACTATGGGATTCTCTATAAATTTTTTGCTCAAAAGAGATTCTTGTAGTCTTATGTTACCCTTCAAATGTTTGTTAAATAAGGTTACACAAGTATAATATAATCAAAGAAAAAACATCATTAATTCATAACATAACATGTATTTATCAATTCACACATAAAACCATAAATTCATTCATTAATTTTCATAAGTCATGGATGGTTATAGGGATTTACATAGGAAAATGATATATAACTAGGTATGGATGAGGCTATAAAATAGAATAATTAGAGGCCTCATCGTACCCCTTACTTAACCTCTTGATTGTCCTCAAGTAAGCCTTCACTAAATTTTGAAACCATATAATTTATTGAAATCTATGGGTTAATTGAAACCCATCCCTTCAAAGATATAAAAACCTTTAGCATCATCTATGGTCTTACACCTTTTCTTCTCTGCTTCTCTGTCATCCGATGCCTCTCCCTCCCAGTCAGGATTTGGGAACCAAAACATAGGTGGGTGAAATATTAACCCTAATCATTTTATTTTTCTTCTCCTAATAAGATAAATATACATATATACCCTATGTATGGCCTCCCTAAAGTTTTGAGGGGATTAAGGCTCCTTTCTTTTCAAAGAATCATAAAGTTATGCCCATCTATGCAAACAAAAAACAAAAATTTGATTTCCATCTCCCTCCATGAGACTCAAGTAGTGATTCTATAACTCTACTTGTTTCCTTGTGACCCATGATCATGGAGTATCTAAATTCATAAAGTAGATCCATTCATCTATTAAATATTCTACATTAGTTGATTCACCCCTAATCATTAGGGTAGCCTCTTTTTCTTTTTCTTGATAGTTCTCCACCTATTTCTTTCTTCTTATTTCATTGAGGACATATGAGGTAAATGCATTTAATTGGAAATACCCTAGGTATATATTTGTATTCTAGTTTATATCATGTGTTACATCATATTGGTGTATGTAAAACTCACTCAACTATGCTTGGAAATAAGGGTCAACATGCTTATAGATTTTAAAGAAAGACTTAGGGTCACATACCATGTAGGATTGATCATTATAGATCCTATCATATTTGGATCCAAGCCATCTTTATTCTAAGTATACAACATACACCCTAGAAGGTGATCTACATTTCAATAACATCTTAATGGTTTCATGCATTTTAGTGATCTTCCCTTTCAAATAAGTGATCAAGGTCTCAGCCTTTTCCATGTTTTCTTTCAAATCTTCCTATTATTCTCTTTCTTCAACATATACCATAAATCTTTGTGTAAGTTTTATCATTATTGAAATTTTTGTTAATAAAAATCAAAATTTCATCAATTTATATTGGCCTAGCTGTTGATAGGTCTACATCAATCACTTCTTCTGTCACATGTATTTGTGCAGTGGTCAATGTAGGATAAAACCTATTATAAAATGTACCAAAACTAAAGAATTATATATTGTGGGTTCCTCTGAGGGTACACTAATGTCATTTATAGGTAATGTGGGTGAAGCTACTATAGGAACTACCAAAGGAGTTATTTTAGGCTACTCTAGTGTCTTTTCCTTCCTTATTTCTTCTTCCATGGATGGCTCTATCAATTTTGTATCTCCCAAGAGTGTTTCTAGGCCTTTATTTCCTTTTAACTATGTTATTTTTTTCCTCAACATATATATCTTTTTCATGACTTGTTCCAAAGTTTGGAACTCCTAGTTATGAGGAATTGTGTCTTGCTCTGTTGTTTCTTCCATGGTACTTTCTTCAAGTAATTATTCTTCTCTTACAAGATGATCTAACATTCTTATTTCTTCTTTGGTATAACCTATTTGTTTGAGGAGATCCATGTCATCCTCAGTAAATTTGAGTGTCTTAGGTAGCGGTATTTATTCTTCATTGGCAGACTCTTCTTCAGGAGATCATTCTGTAATCTTGAACCCATCAAAGGTTTTTCAAATTTTAGGCTCTTCTTCAGTAATGTTTATGGGTGAGGATGCTAGGGTTGTCTTTTGTCTTTTGTCTTTTAATTCTCTAAGATCTCCTAGGAGGAGGTCTCTTTCTCCTTGATATAGAGGGCTTTTCTATTTATTCTTCTTCTTTTTAGGAGGGATGGTTATTGGAACCTATTCTTCTTATGTAGCTATTGATGGGAAGAACTTTTCTTCTTCATTTAAAGGAGCCATGATGGAAGAGTCAATCTTTGGTGAGGAGATAGTTGGAATAGTGGGAGAAGCAATATTTTGCCTAGTTTATGTGGGTGGATTTTCCTCCTTTATGTCCTTAGGAGGTAAGACTAGTTTTCTTCATCTTCTTCTACCTATAGCAATTTTAGATGAACCTTTATGGCTACAAGCTGACTAGTTACACTAATTCTCATAGTAATTTCTTATGTAGTCTATTGAACCTAGTCTTTAGGAGATTCCCCCTCATTATTTCCTTCTTCTTGTTGAGGTTCACTAGTCTTTAGGGTTAGAAATTGTTCCTAGATGAGGTTAGGTCTAACAATGCTTATTCCATGTTTAACTATCAATTAGATCTGATAATGATGAGATAGATATTTCTAAACCCCCTTCTGGTATTGTTTAGACATATTTTTATGATATTTCATTAGTGGTTTGGGATATTAATGGTCATATCATGCCTTAAGTGATTCAAAAATTTAAACTAGAGAGTATAAATCAGAGAGTTCCTTCCTTCATAGGTTAGATATTTGATGATATATGAGGTTAAATCCCTATAGGCTAGGGGTAGGCTTAGTATCTCTACACCTCCTTTCTTTAGCACTAGACTTTCATTTCCTTGACATAAATACTATCTAAATATGTTACCATTAGGTTTGTCCTCCTAGTTCTCCCCATCCTTGGTAGCCCAATTACTTGGCTTACTAGTTCTTCAGTGACTGGGAATGTAATGTCATATACAATTTCCTGCTCTCTTATAAAGGACCCTACAAATTCCTTAACAAGGGTTCTAAAAAATTCTATAGTTTCTTAAAATAATTGGTCTACCCAGCTCTGTTGAAGATGGCCCAATTATCTGGGTCTCCCTATAGTTGCTTGTGATCTGAGGGTTCCATTCTCACTATTAACCCTCCCATTATAGCTAGGTTATCTTCTTGATGACTCTTTCAACTGATAATTATCAACACACTCAATTTTAATTTGAAATTTATACCAATAGCAAAGAAAGTTTTTTTTCAATAATGGTAGTTGTGGTTGTAGGTTATAGATTGTGTTAATGCCATGCTTTGAGATTTGTTTAAATGGGTTGTAACTGCAACTAGAAAAAAATAAAAGTGATTATTTTCCCTATTGATTTTATGGTTTCATCATGGGCTTTCAATCCACATGCATAGTCTATCTTAGACTGCATGGAATTTATTTCTCATAGCATTCTCCCCCCATGTGAGAGGTCACTTGTACTAAAGTGATGTGGTACATGTAAGATAGAAAGAGATATGATGGGGTCATGATGAGGGTGTGAGTATTTAGTTGGCATAGCTCATGACAAGACTTGAATGTTTTTTAATGACTAAATATGATTTTTAATATAATTTATGTTATATTAAAAATAAAAATGCTTTTCTATGACTAAAATATACACCATACCTTTTTAATGGTTTGTGCCTAGGGTTACGTAGAGGAAAGGTGCATGTGAGTGTTTGTCAGAATAAAACATAGATTGTTATTTCTTCATGCAACTATTATCCTAGTAATTATATATTGGCTATATTAGGCCCCTTGAGTAGTTATGGGATCAAAATATGTTGGCCTTCAATGATGCCCTCAGTAAATTGTATGCAATCATGATAGCTTGCATGGGACTAGAGTAGGGTTCTTGTACTTGGATGATAGAATATTGCCTTCCTTCCATAAGATGGTTATTATAGATCTTTGTGTGTTATCTAAGTTAGGTCCTGTATGAACAAGGAGGAGGGTGGATGAGGTTTTTGATGCTCTTTGATCTCCTTTGCATGATCCTAATGATGGTTTGTTTCTATGTTATCTTACTCTAAGTGAATGAGGAAATTTGTTGGTGGATTATGTGTCTAGTGAAATTTTACTTTGGCAACTAGTTGGTTTTTCAAACTTAAGACATGTGATCCAAAAATAAATCCTAGATATCATTGTTTGACATAGTGAAATCATCTCCATGAAATGACCAGAAGCTAAAAGCAATTCATGTGTGTCCCTGTAGCCATAAATTCTAGTCTGAAACACTCCAAATAGAGATTGGAAGTATATGCCTTTATTTTGGATCTTACATTATTATTTAAAGGTATGATCATTCCTTACCAACATTTGAATTTTCTAATCTAATATTCCTTCACTCCTCCTCTAGCTTGTCTGGTGTCTTCCACGAATTGATCAAAATCCCATAGCCAAAGCCATAGATTGTAGTTTGTGAAGAATTAAATTTCATACAATAGAGAGGTGTATATAGGGTTTAGGATGTACCTACAATAATTATATATGGATCCCATAACAACTACAAAATTGTGCCTAATGGTGAAAAAGGTGCCTACACTAGCTATAAAATAGCCCATAGTAACTAGAGGAATACCTTCATTGACAAAGGTGCCTATAACAATGGTGAGGGTGCCCTAAATAGCTCTAGGAGTACCTATAACCTCTTTTTTCTAGTTTTTTCATGCCCATAACACTACAAGATTATATTTTAGTTACTAAATATGGAGGCTAGAAGTCATTAAAATAAAAAATGTGTGATATAAAGTTGAGGAGTTTTGCTTAGAATGATTCTTTATTATCCATTTTGGTTTTTACCCCTAAATAGCTAGCAATCTAGTTTTTTATTTAGGCCCTTTTTACAGTTTTGGGCAGTCAAAAAGTTGGTTTTCTACCCAAAAACTACCAACAACATCCAAAAGGGTTTTCATTGTTAGTTTTTTTTTTTTTACTCTAACTGGTACCTATAGCAAAATGTTTATTCTAGGTCTTTTCTAAGTCAACTATGAGGGTGACTAGTCAAGGACTAAGTGAAGGTCTCATTATTCATGCCAAAGGAGGGATAGGATGGCCTCCTCTCCTTATTCATCTATTTGTTGGATGGTTCTCCCTATGTCTAGTGAGACATCATGCTGATCCAACACATCATTAAATCCATTTTATAATTTTTTGCATACTTGTTTGTAAATTCCTCTTGAATAAGTGACTTTTTGTATAATTTTAACCTGTGGCCATTGACTAGTAGATGAAATATCACCAAATTAATAGTTTGGAGTTACACTACTCCATTATCATAAACATGCTCAATCTCAAATAGACCAAGCCATCTAGTCTATATTTTTCCCATGTGATCTTTGTATTTTGAAAAAAGAAGAAGGGCCTAATCTCCTACATTGAATTGCCTAGTCTTACTATACATGGCATGCCATCTAATCCACTATTATTGTATAATTTATATGTTGTATAGTGCCTACTATTTATATTCATCTAAGGTATTAAATTGAATAATCCTTTCTTTATGTGTTTTAAATATATCCATCCCAAGTTCTAGTGATGTCCGTAAGGTCTTGTGCTCAAATTTAATTGGCAAGATAGGTTTCTTCCCATAGACCAACTCGTATAGGTTGAATCCTGTAGTAGTATTCCATGTGATTCTATACACCAAAATATCCCCAAGAAGTTTATCCTCCTAATCGTTATGAGACATATTAACAATCTTGGTCAAAATATTTTCTAACTCCTTATTGGTGACTTCCACCTATCCATTAGATAGTGGATGATGTGAAGTCAATTTTTTATGCCTAATCTTATATTGTTAGACTTGGGTGGTAATTAAACTAGTAGTAAATTATGGTCCTTGATCAGTGATTATTTATTGTGGCCCAATGTATCTTGTGAATATTTATTAATAGAGGAAAGTTACCATATTTTAATCCCTATTGTGTGTAAGAGCCTTTACTTCCACCCATTTAGTGACATAATCAGTACATACAAGGATGTACTCTTTGTTGTTTGATTTTGGATCAAAAGGTCCTATAAAATCTAGGCCTCATTTTTCAAATGGTTTAAGCACCATTTGAGGCTGCAAAGGCATCTCATCCGAATGTGTGGGTCTCCCCATACATTGCCATCTATCACAATGATTTGTATACCTTATTGCATCTTGATGGATTAAGGGTTAATAATACCATATATTCAAGATTTTTATTTTTGTACACTTGGCTAAAAAGTACCCTCCATAAGGTTCATCATGGCAAGATTTGAGGATATATGGAACTTCATCTTCACTGAGACATCTTCTAATGATGTAGTCAGACCCAGTTTATAATTATAATCTAGACAACTAGGAATACTTGCCACTTTTCTAAATCAAATCTCTTTTCTATTTAGGGAGGAAGTGTTGTAGAAGTAACATTGTTACAAGGTAGTTATTAATATCAAAATACCAAGGTATGGTAAGGGTGAGGGAGAATAGGTGCTCATCTAAAATGAGTTATCTAATATGGTATCCTCTTAAGGATATTGTAGTCATGATAGGAAGTTAGACATGACATTGTCCTTACCAGGCTTATCTATAACAGTTAGATCAAATTCTTGTAATAAAAATAACCATCTTATCACTCTACTTAGGATAACTAGTTTATTTATAAGGTACCTAATGGTTGTATGTTCTATATGAACAAAGACTTGATACCTTATTATGTAGTGATGAAACTTGTTGATAACATAGACCACTGCCAAGAATTGTTTTTCAGTGATCCTATAATTTAATTGTACTACTTGTAGGTCCTTGCTTATGAAATATATGGCATATTTGAGTGCTTCCTATTTTTAGCCTAGCACAACTCTTAGTTACTATAGGCTCAACATTGATTCCTTCAGTAGATACATGGTGGCCTAAGACAATGCTTTATGTCATTATCATGTAGCATTTCTTGTGGCTTAAGGATATATAGTTCTCCTAATAGTGTTGTAATACTTTTTTTAGGCTCTTCAAGAATTCATCAAATGTTTCTCCATAGATAGTGAAGTCATCCATGTAGATTTATACACATTCATTGGCTAGATCTAAAAAGATACTTAGGACAACCCTCTAAAATGTTTCAGGAGCATTGCATAATCCAAAAGGTAATACATCATAAGCATAATTACCCTAGAGACAAGTGAAGGTGGTCTTCTTCTGGTCTTTAGGAACAATTCTAATCTGGTTATAACCATTGAAGCCATCTAGAAAGGAAAAATATTTTTTCCCTGCTAGTGTGTCCACTACCTGATCAATGAATGGTAGAGGAAAATGATCCTTTTTGGTTGTTGTATTAAGTTCCCTATAATATATACAAACATTCCACTCTCCATTTTTATTTTTTATAATTACCAATGGTGAAACCCATTCACTATTTGTGATGGGATATATAAATCCAATGGTCAAGAGCTTTTGTAGTTTCACTTTGACTATTTTTATAAGAGCTGAATTCTTCCTCTGTTGTGGCTATCTAATTGATTGGAAATCCTCTTTTATATAAATGTGATGTGTTCATATTTTTGGACTAATTCTTTGCATATTCTCATAATCCCATGTAAAAGTGCATTAGTTTACATGCAACATGTTGACTAGGTACTTTTCCTCATTTAACTCTAACTTGTTATTAATAAGCAATGTTTTTCCTAGAGAAATTTCAATTTGCTTTGCAAGTACTTTCATCATTTATAAATTTCTTATACATATGATGTGGCTACAACTATGAGGTAGTAGCTGAGGGAATTATTTTTGTACAAATACAATAGATTTATATTCTTTTCAGAGGTTGGTAAATGGGCACTTTATGCATTGCAAGTTGTTAGGATATTTAAGATTAGTCTAGTAATTATTTTGGAGGACATTTAAGAGAATTGTATCTTCCTTTTGATCAGCCTAGGTGCATGCATCATCTATTGTGAATATAATAATCAAGGGAGGTGGGTTTTCCTCATTTTATTCAACCCATAATATATGATCTAATTTCAAGGATGGTTGTACTAGAGGATAGAGGACCAACTTCTTGGTGTGGTTACCATTGAATATCAACATGTTACCTGATCTATAGATGATGAAGGCATCAATTATGGTAAGCCAAGGTCATTCTAAGATGAGAGGGTATCCACCCAAATTAGACTTTGGTTACAACATAATGAAATATATAGTATACTCTTAAGAATATATAGTAATGAGAAGTTCTTTAATGACTCCTAGTCTGACTATAGACATGTCAGTCATTTGTAGCATTATAGATGTAGGATGAATATTATTCAGCTATAACTTTTTCATGATTTCAATTGTCATTAAATTGATTGTAGCCCCCAAGTATATTAATGTATTGGATAACTACTAGTCATGGATCTGAACTATTACTACTGGGCATCCTCAATTTGAATATTTCATTGGTAGGGTGTTTCCTAGCTAGCCAACCACATGCATTGTATTGATATCCTTCTTCTTCCTTCCAGGTTTACGTATACATAAGTCTCTTATAGATTTTAAATATATGGGAACATCCTTGATGGCCTAGAAGAGAGGGATTTTAACACATTGATTCTTAGGCTACCTTATAAAATCAAATTCAAGCTCAAGTGCATGGCGCTCAAGGCAAAGACATTATGGAAATCATGGGACTTCTACATCGTAGCTTTATTTACTAGTTTGAAAAGTTCTTGTGGTAGTAAAGGTGGCTTATCATGATCTTTTAGAGTTTTTTGAGCTGAATCCATTATTATGGGTGGGGTTGGGGTGGTAGAACTCTTTTTGAATGCAGGTGAACTTGATTGATATTCATTATATATGTCAGGTACTAAATAGGTTCAATATTTGAATGTCAATTATACCAACTTATTTATAAGATTTTATATAAGTTGGGTAGGGAGCTAATTAGGTTTAGGTGTAGATTGTGTATTAGGCATAAGAGTATGAGGTTGTTGCTTCTACTATGGAGGGAATCCTCCCTGATAGTTTCCCCAAGGCTGATTGGGTCTCTAAGGCTACTGCCACTAGTTTGTGAGGGGTGGGCCTTAGGATGGTTACCAAGCTTGTATCCAAAGTGGGGATAAATTTTATGGAGGTTATTAGGAGGTGGTGGGGTGTGGATTTTCTAAGGTGGATGCTAGATAGAATTAGGAGGTGGGACATTAATCCATGGACTACTCTAATTTGGAGAAACATTTACAAATTATGAATTAAAAAAGATATAATTTGCAAAAGGTGGATTTTGTCCCATACCTAGGTAAGATGATCATTGAACCCATGGATTTTACTTTATGAAACATAAAAAATTTGGTCCCCATATTCTCCTACAACATGTAGCTCTACTATTTTTGGTTCTTTAATTATGATGTTAGCCACTTAGCCCAAACCTCATGACATCAATAGTCTGCCTTCTTCTTCTTGCAATCCAGACAATAGATGGTCAAATCTTGATACAAGGCTAATTAATGTTACCTTGTGTGTAGGATATCCACTTGGGTGGCCAATTGACTAATTATATCTTATTTCATGTATTGTAATATGTTATTAATTTCAAATTTTGATAAGCCACTTACGACTGCTAGTGGAAGATTTATAACCTAGACTTTGTTTATGGTAGACCAAGAATAATTTTTGCTCAGCTCTTTGATTTTAGTGAATGTTATTTGGGAGATATTTCCCCCACTAATTAGGTCTAAGTATTCTAAAAAATATTCTCTGATTCATTTTAGGAAGATGAGTTTTAGAAGCTATTCTCCTAGTGCACTATGCTTGAATTTCTGTACACTAAACATGAATCGTTCAATGTAGTCTTCCAAGGATTCATCCCCTTCTTGATTCATCCTAAATATTTCATTTATTATATAATTTATTCCTCATACATACACATGATACTTAAATATAAACTTATTTTTCATGTCTTCCCAATTTCAAACTGAATTACTACCTAGTCCCATGAACTGGCGAAGTGTTGAGTCTTTAAGGGTCGTAGGAAAAAGTTTCAATTTCTGTGCATCATCCCTATAGTCATAGATTCTATATGGGATATAAAATTTGAAAAAATAAATGTGTTTAGGTATTCTAATAATGTAGCTTTGAAATTGGGCAAGGCCAAGGGTAGGATATTTTTTATTTGCATTACGTTTGTTGCATCTAGAATAGGAAATTCAAAAGTAATCATGTCTGGAGCCCTATTGTCATCTAAAAATTATCCTCAATTCATAATGGCTTTTCTTATGATATGAATACCAAAGGTAATTAGGATCACATCCTAAAATTCTATATCAGTCCCTTGGTCAACATGATGGTAGATGTTTATCTGTTGATCCATAGTCTTTTTACCAGATGAAAAGTCTAAAGAATCTCCTAAAATTTCTTTGACTTATTCAAGAAAGCCTTGCTATAATGTTGTTTTGATGTTAATTTCTAGAGTGTTTGGTTCATGTATATATTCTATTTCATTTCTTATTACTACATCAGCTAATACTTCCTCCACTTCTATTTCCTTTTTAAAATCTAATAGTACTTCTACAAGCTGCCTCCTTCAATTTTTAGTGTTCCCTTTTTTGAGACCCTTCCAAATTTTGGTATATCTTTCAATAGGATTCTTAGTTTCTATAGGTATTTTTGGTTCTTTATCGATAGAAACTTATGGCTTGTTTAGCAGTAATCTCCCTCAAAAATTTCTCTCTTTGCATAAATGTTATGCCACTCCTTCAACTATCCTATCCCTTCCTGCATAGGGTTTATTTATTTTTATTTTTATGTGTTTCAGGGGTTATTTCAAAATAAACAAAAATAAAATGTATAAAATAAAGGAATGAAAAAATAAACACAATAAGAATTAAAATTTTACCTCTAAAAAGTAGTAAAGTTATCTAATGAAAGTAGGAAATAAAAGTAGTAAAATTTAATTTAGAAAGCAAGGAATGAAAGCATTAAAATTTAATCTAGAAAGAAATAATTAACAACCTCCAAAATAATGGTGCAAAAATATTATTCAGACTTATTACCTAATTAATAATATATTCTTAAATCTTCTTAACATTAATTGTCAACCTAGGGTACATAGGATTTTCAAGGATGTTAGCACTATATATGCATTATTGATTCATTGGATAAATTAATTACTAGTTGTAGTATAATTAAATTATACTATTTTCACCTTATAGATATATAAATAAATATTTATAGTAGAATGCATAAGTTATTCACACTTATGAGTCACACATGCATCACACTTTATATAATTAACTAGTAATGAAATCAATTCACACAACACACTTTAATCTAAAAAGGGTCAAGATCTTCACTATAACTCCTTCCAAGGGGGTCCTCTTTTTTTAGAACTGAGTTTCAATCCTTCTCTAAGAGACTTACAAAAGCTTCTTATAGAATCAACCTTTTCATTACTCAAATCTGTAGCAATAAGTATTACTACAATAGATTACAATATTTAAAAATCAAAATGCAATTAATGCCTACAATTCTCTTATCATTATTTTTCAACCCCTAATCTAATCTAGGTTCTACCATTAAATACATAAGGTAATTTATTAGCTCCAACCAAGAACACTAAACTAGGAAAAATACAAATACTTTGCAACTGACCCAATCAACCCTTAAGTGGTTAGTAACTCAAAGTTACTTGTTTTGGGCCTAACTGGATTAAGGACAATATATACTAGTTTTATATTTTACTTATTTTTCTCTTTTCTATTATCCTTGTCTTACTAATATTTTGGTAGCACATCTAAGATTATTTTCATGTGAGGGGTCCATACAATAGTTATGGAGGATCCTCTTGAATCATCCACTTGGTTTCTAAGATAGTTGAATGTGTCCTTAAGAGCCAATTACATCTTATCACAATAATAAAACTATTTTTCATAGTGGCTGTGAGCTCATATAGGTGAAATCCTATAGTTACTATGGGTAGCTTATAGGTGGAAGCTAGTAGATGCTATGGGAAACCTATAGGTGGAAGTCAACAATTGTTATGAGTAACCTATAGGAAGAAGTCAACAACTTGGTCATTTTTATAGGTTAGAAGTCTCTTTTGTTGTGGGCTTCTTTATCAGTGTTGTGCTCAAACAAGATTCTTGTAGTCTTTTTTTACCTTTCAAATGTTTTTTAAATAAGATTACACAAGTATAATCTAATCAAATAAAAAGCATCATTAATTCATAACATAACATGTATATATCAATGCATAGATAAAACCATAAATTCCTTCATTTTCATGATTAATGGATGGTTATATGGATTTACATAGGAAAAATATATATAATTAGGTATGGATGAGGCTATAAAATAGAACAATTGGTGGCCTCATCAATAACCACATCAAAATTCCTACTCAGTTTTTCTTGTCACATGCAAATTTGGCTAAGTATGGAAAAACACAATTAAATTGCCTGGGAGCCCAAATTTGCATATGCACATATTTTTATTCAATTTTTTTCATGATCTAAATATTATCACAAAGAAACTAGGCACAAAAAATGAACAAAACCATATGATCATTCTATCCTGACACCTCCATTAGTAGCCAACTTTGCATCCTCGTATCTTCAACCGCACTTCATCACATGACTTGAAATCTGGTGCATAATAATTAAGGACTAATGTGATCAAAACCATATGAAAAACTCTACCAAACTCATCTACACATGGTAATGGTGACATCAACAAATTTCCTATTTTAGATTTTCTGCCACTAGACCAATCTTGCCAAGATGGCCACAATGAAGAATTAGATGAATATCACTCATGCACATAAGCACTCTAACCACCATGGACCTTTGATAGGACCCATTTCACATGCTCAATAATTTAGACTCATCCCTAATCATCTTTGAATATTCAAACTCTAAATATCAACCAAGCCTAATTCAAGCACACTAGGGCAATCATATTGCATACTTTGTTATTATCTCTTACGTTATCAAAACACTTCATCCACTAATTAATACACCTCCATGACATCACTGACAACTCTCCAATAATATAATGGTTTATACCATCATATGCTACAATAGAAATTAGTTTGGTGGAGCTTACAATTAATGATGCCATAAAAACTTGTTCTTGTTCACTTTGGGCAAATCCTTCCATAATCCTTAATCAAATCAACCCATTGAGTATTTTAGTTGTATCAATTTTAATAAGTATGAGCATATTTACATTAGAATTTAAAAATAAATTATTCACATAAACTAGTTCTTACTATTCTATTCTATTCCTGATTCTATTTTTTCCTACTTATGGGTTAACTACATTGGCCTAAAGTTTATTTGGATTATGTAGTAGCACTTAAATACATGATGTATCTCGAGTCAATTAAACCACCCCACCTTTCTTATTCCAATCATATATTTCATCACTTTGGTCATCCTTGTGTGCCTACTTATTTATGGATTCTTTAATCATTAGACCATCACATTTACATCTACACCCTCTCATATTTAATCTATGTGATAAGTTATATCCTTGAGTTATGCCTTTCAATCCACCCTACAAGGGCACAATCAATTTATCATGATCAAATTTTCCCTACTAGCACAAAATAATTATTTAATCAAGATCTACCAAATGATTATAACCACCTATGGGTAAATAATTATTCAACCCATTCTCCCTACTAGGGTACATAACTCTGTGTAGACACCTAAAACTAGCCATCGATAACCTTCAATCAGGATTTTGGTTAGTTTCTATAAAAAATGCACAAATTGGCCTAAAAATAGTAAAACATGATAAATGATGTGAAACCAATATATTCAAGTGCCGATTTTGGCTAGGGTATCCCTAAATAAGACAATAAAATTTATGGGCCAACTAACTTTGATCAGTCCATTTCAAGTCAAAATGCCAAATTTGCACCTGCATGTTCTAGGTAGTTTTGGAAATGAATATTTAATATTTTCATCATCAAGTGACCTCATTTCTTGGGAAGACATCCCTAGGTTATAAATGCCACAAATATCAGAATTCATGCCCTCCATGCCTCATCAATGCCTTCCATGATGCCATCCATGCCTGTTAATTTCCCCTTCTTCCAATGACATGATGAGGATAATTACAAACTTAATTCCAAAAATTGAATTAATCCTCAACCACACATCTCAATATTGAGATGGATGGTTGAGGTTGATTCTGATCAAATCCAAAAATCTATAAATAAGAGGCCTCATAACATCATTTCTAAGCTTAATTTGTGCAAAGTTATAATGCAAGATTGGTGCCAAAATCTTCAAGTAACTAATGTTATAATTCTAAATTAATTCCAAGCAAAGCCAAGCCACAAGACAAAGGTGCCAAAGAGAGATGGAGGTTGTCAAACTCCCATTTACAAGACTTCATGATCATAAGCTGAGCAAGCCACCATTACAAAGGCATTTGGAGCATCCAAAGAAGGTGAAAGGAATTCTTGTGTTTTCATTCCTTGTTTTTTAGTTGTGCTTGTTATTTGATTTTGTTAAATAAGCTCTCCCTAGTGTCTAAGCTTAGAGATGTTATTCTATTAGTGTGTTTATTTCATTTTGATTTCATTTTGGAACTAACACCATACTAACCATCCTCTCTTGATTCAAATTCCTAGGTCGCATGATGACATGCCCGGTGGGACTAAACACATCCTACATCTAAAAGAGATCCTTTTGCAACTTTAAAAAACTTATTTGAGATCTTAAAACTCTTTCAAATTGGTTTTCTAAATTTTTTTTCCATTTTTGGTTTCCACAATTTTTACATAGTACCGACATTGGTAGAAATACCGACATCAATTATTTTTCTTAACCAACATCAGTCAGTAGAAATGACATCAGTCAGATCTCAGTTGGCCATAACTAATGTTAGTGGTATTAACCGATGTTAGTCACTGTGTTTTTTAAAAAACACAAACCTAAGACCTACTTTTCCAAGGTTACTTATTTCAAATTCAAAAGGGCTTCAAAGATAAAGGGCATGCTAACAATTTTGCTATAAGAACAATTGGGATATTGCTCAAAACATGTTTAAATCACTTTTTCATGATTAAAGTTGGATTAGGAAATTGTTTTTGGTGTCTTAACAAATAATTTAAGTGTTTTTGGTGAATATTTTCAAAGTTTATAACTAAGACCAAGGGGTCAAATGAACACCACCAAACATTTCATTTAGGTTCAAAATTGAACTCACTTTTCAATTTTTAATTGCAATAGTTGTTTAGATTAATCTTGTTTGGTAAAAATAAGGGTGTTGTGTGTATGATCTTCCATTTTTCCCCTATAGGGAACCCTTGGAATAAAAATTGTCATTCTTATTGAAAGTAGCTTATTCCAAGGCTTAGAAAGAATGTCACCTAAATCACTCCCCAAAAACTCACTAAAGTTTGGGTGATATTGAAAATGACCCTAAAGTCTTTCTATTTTCATGATTTCTTTGTTTTTATGTAACTTGGCTTGTGAGGGGGACTTCATCACCTCTCCCAAGTTATTTAGGGAAGCTTTGACCTAGGGTTTCATCTCCCAACACTGACTTAATTTGACTCTTTTTAGAGTTGTATACAAGATATAGTGGCACTTGGACATCGCACTACACTGAGCAAATAGCAAGATGTAGTGGTTGAAAAAAGGAATAGACCTTTTTTCAATAATCCAAGTGATATGGACCCAAAATCTATGCTTTTTTTTTTGCATTATTTGGAATGAAAGTCATTGTGCAATTGATTCCCCTAGATCATTCAAAAACTTGTTATAATTTAGACAAATCCCTACTTACCATGGAAGTATTGTTGGTGAAAGGTGTGCCTTAAGGTCCATGTCATAGTAATGTCATTTGAGAGAATGGGGGGGGGGGGTGTAAAAACCCTACTATATAATGTGCATTTATTTTTAGATGAACACTTAAAATCCTCTCAAATGATGTATATTGATAAATTCCAATAGTACCAAGCAACCTTGTTAGCTTAGGATCTAAGGGATATTAATATGTTGATCTTGTCCTAGTTTAAAGTCTTGTTTAGAGTCAAAACTTGCTGTAAACAAACAATTCAAACCAAACACATAGTCCAAATTTTCCTTTGAACAAAGAGGTATTATGCTGCCCATGTGAGATCATTCATTTGCCTTGTTCAAAGTTCATCAAATATTGAGAGTCATATCATCCACTTTGGCATGGTTATGCTGCCTAATTGAGTCTATACCTTTACCAAAGTTATTTAAGTCCACTTATAATTTAAATTTGAAATTTCACCTTTACAAGTTCATAGGGTTGATGTGTTAGGTGGGTTCACCATTTGCACTAAACTTAAGGGAACTTAGGCTTAATTTCTAATTTAGGTTGAAGACCATTTTAGACTCATTATAATTATCATCACTTGATAGACTTAATCCATTTTGTGCTAAACACTTGCATTTTAAGTCTATCTACCACAACATTTTGAGTCAAGAAAAGTAGTATTATGTTGTCAAAATTATGGAAAAATGTCTTTGCCTTAGAGAGTCTTTGAAACAATTTTTTTATCACACCTTTTGGGTAGTATAGCATCGTTATGTTGCCTAAATTATTCAAACATTGTTTCATGGACCTTCTTACATAAAATTCAAAATTTGTTCCTACATATTCAAATTGATCCAAGTGTACTTTTGATCCTTTATCTAAAACACAACTATACCATTCACCTTTGTCTTGCTTGTTTGTAAAAAAGATCCAAGTTTTATACCATTATTTATGAGAAAATAAACTATTGATAAAGTGAATTTTGTTTCATACCTTATACTTATTTGACCAAGTTCATGTCCAAGAATTGAATGCCTAGTATTTATTAAAAGTGTTTCAAATCTATTAGATTAAAACTTTCATCTATTTTCAAAGTCTAGATTTTTACGTTGTTTGGCCAAGAGTCCTAGCACATGCCTCATTTGAGCCTAGCTTTTGATGCTATTTTTGGCTAAAAGACCTAGCAACTTTTAAATTTCCTAGATTAGATTGATTTGAAACACTTTAACCTTAGAGTTTGGCATTTTGATTTTTTAGTCCATTTACTTGCTTACCTTTGTGTGAGTAGTGAAATCTTAGATACTTCACTCTAGCTTGTTTCCTCACAAATATTTGCATAAACCTTTTGATCCTTTTGAAAAATATAGACCAAGTTGAAGGCATCATTTGTTTCAGATTCTATTCTTTTTAGAGTTTGTACAACTCTTTCACCTTTTTATTGCCAAGCATTGACTATAGATCCTAACATGTATTCCTACACTTGTAGTTGAATCATGTACAATCCAAGGATTAGTAATGTAGCTGTGTAGGAAGAAATGGTGCAAGACCTCTTATGGATAAAATTTCTTATGAGATGGATTCTTATCCTTCTTATAATACTCAATTAGGGGCACAAAGCTAAGATCCATTGGCTAACTATTTGTTTAACACACCACCTTACATAAAATAGGACCAAGAACAAACCATGCAATACTTAAATACAATACCCATAGTGGATAAGTCAGTACTTCAACAGCCATATTCTACTAATTCAGCTTCAATGTATGATCCATTTTTGTTTGAGTGACATTTGTTAGAGAATAAAGATGAGATTTTGGTTAGGGCCATAGAGGTAGGGGCTTAGTTTCTAGTAGACTTCCCCCATGAAAATCTTCCAAGTCTAATAAGAGTGCCCACAATATCATTTACGATCAACAAGATTCTTCTAGCAATCCTATGGCTATAGTCCAAACAACGTACCAAGACCCCAAAATATATCTAATATAGGCAAAAATAGCATAGATCACTCTAACCAAATACAAACAGCATACCAAACCTACCTAAATATAGTACATGATTTCAATCAGATGAACATGGTAAGTAAGCCTCTCATTGACCTAGTTCATTTAACAAAGATATTAATGGAATTAACTAGAAAAAGAATCTAAGTTCTAACCCATTTATACAAACCACTTCAATAGATAACTTGATACATATGCTAGTTATTGAAAAAGTGTCTTTGGATTCTACACTGAATAGTGAGCCAAACATAATAGATAATGTGAAAATATTGTCCAATCTTGATCAAAATGATACTAATTCACAAACAACTAGCCAACAACATATGCCTATAGCTAATCTCATGAGTAGATCATCATACCAAGGAATAGGAGTTTTTAAACCCTAGCCTCAACTAGCTACTTACTCAAGTGTACAACCTACAGGATTAGATAATCTAATAATGGCCAATATTATGCCTCAATGATAGAATGTGATGAATCCTACTCCTCCTCAACAAGTAGCGAGTGGTATTCCATAATATTATACATAGTCTAGTGTATCAATGCAATAGAGGATGAATACATTTCCATCTCAACTAGGGGAAACTAAAATTCGACCTTGCCAAGTAATGACAAACATACCTATTCAGCCATAGAATAATATACCAGTCCAAAACCAAACGATGACTAGCCAGTAACATGCAAATATTAATTAGTTATAGATGTTGAATCTATAACATGCTTTCACTTCTTCACAAGGATTCATGTAACAAGGAGGTCCCCATATTTCTCAAGTACCTACTAAACAACTATTGGTTCAAAATGTGCCATAAATCTAGAGACATGGTCTTGGTTCACAAGTTCCCAGTCAACAACAAGGTTTGATTAGATGGAAACATGTCCCTTTTTAACCATAGTAGGCATAGTATAGTTATATCCCTTCATCCCAACCAAAAAATATTCCAATTCAAACCTTTATCATCAACCCAAACTATAATATCATGTAGCTAAATGTGCAATTTCAAGTGCATCCCAATCCACGTATGCATATTCTTGGTCCATTCCCCAACCAAGCTAATGAACCCCAATAGGTGTCTCCATCATACCCTAGTCAAAGTGTCCCACTTGTGACCTCCCAACCATCTATCCAAATCAATATTCTCCCTTAAACTAATATCTCTTGTAGTTTTCTATCCCAAGAATTATAATAGATGAAGGATGCAATTGTTTCCATTCAAGTGGGAAAGCAGACTAAGAAGTTAAAATTGGATGACGTGTGTTCCTATCTATTCAAAATGGAGTATTTATATATACCATTTCCTCTATGATATAAACCACTCAAATTATATAAGTACAAATGGAAATGTGACCCTAATGCCCATTTGACCAAATTCTTTATTACATGTCAACAAGTGGCATATAGTGACATATACCTCCTAATATTGTTTCCAAGGAGTTTGGTTGGATAAGCCTTGGAGTGTTTTTTAAAGTTGCCTAAGAATTCAATAATAGACATTGATGATCTTTTTGATAAATTTCTGTAGCACTTTTCCTATAATCTCAAGCATGAGATTTCATTAGTAGACCTGACACAAGAAAAATAAAAAGATGGGGAGAATTTTGCAAGTTATTTATAGCGATGGAGAGCCATTGCAAGCCATTTCACCCATATTTTACCAAATAAACAATTAGCTACTATGTTTACTAAAAATTTACATAGTGAGATAGCCTATCATTTGGAACTACAATGTGCACATACATTCAAAGAGATCATTGATTAAGGTTTGTTGATCGAGTGAGCACTCATCAATAAAGAAGTCATTAAACTTAATTCTACCAATTATGGAAACAACCAACAACAACATCCTAATCAAGCACAAGCATCACAACTAGCATAGGCCAATAATCATGAAAGATTGAAGTAATTCAATTAAAATAAGAATGTTGTGGGAAATGGAGTGACAAAATCTCATCATGTCCAAACTATGCAGACATCATTTATACCACCTTTTCAACTTAATCCTACCCAGTAACCTCTCCAACCAATGCTGCAAGTGAAATAACCAAGACCTACATAATAAATACAATAGTCTTTACCATTACAAACCCCTCCTCCTCGATGAATTATTCCTACACATCATGTCTTTAGTGACTTAGGAGAACCTATTTAATATGTATTTCATAAGCTTTCCACCACTAATATAATTAGTCGGCCTATACCAAAGCATTCCTTACCCTAATTGGTACCATGAAAATGAAATTTGTGACTATCATCGGCTCAATGTGTATAATCTATGAAGATGTATCTAAATTAATAATTTAATTGAAAATATGTTGGAGAATGGGGAGATAAAACTAGATAATGGTGCTTCCACTTCCAATCAAACTCTTGGGATATATCAAAACCCCTTTTCCCAATATAATAATCAATAGCATCATAACAATCAACAACAACAATAATGACTAGTGTAACATCAAAATAAATAGTATCAAAATTAATGGCCAAACTAGTAGAACCAATAAAATTAATAAAAAAATCCAAAATGAAAAAATAATGGACAAAACTAAGGTCAAAATGGTAATAACCAACAAACATACCATGCAGTTGCACATGACTACAATAGGGTTGTAGGTCATATTGCATGGGGTAGCATTAATACCATCTCCATTAATCCTAGACCAAGCACTAATCAATCCAGACCATTTATAAACAACAATATTCATCTAAATCACATGGATAATCCTTCTTTGACCTGGGAGTACATAAAAGAAAAACAAAAAACTAGGACTTCCACTTTTGGATCTTATAGTGATAACTTGTTCTTACCATGTGACCACATGCAAGTATACCCGAAATTGAGACTTGTCTTATTTGGTCCCACACCATTTCTAACATTGGTTAGAAATAATGGTCCAGTATTTAATCTTGATAGTGTAATCACAACTTAGAGGTCAAAGATTACTATCCTAGGCCCACAACCATCTACCACTTTGCCTATCATCTAACCAACTATTCAGCCTCAGATTAAACCATTCACTCTTGACTAAAACAAGAAGTTTGATATTATGGAATAATTATAGAAGACTCCAACATAAATTTATATTTTATATTTGATACAAATGTCAATAATCCACAAGAACATCTTGAATTATTTTTTGACCCAATCCACTATTGCTAGTGACATATCCCCTAATAACTTTCAAGCTTTGGTTGGACACCTAGCTCTAGCACAACAAGTCATATTTAAACAAAGTGATATGTCTTACCTTAGCCCACTCCATAATGACCCGTTATACATAGAAGTTTATATTAGATGGCATAAAGTGAAATGTGTCCTTATCGATAATGTATCTAACCTTAACATAGTGTCTCTCAAGCTCATCAAGCTTCTTGGGTAAATGATGATAGATCTCCAGCCAAAAATAATAACTATCAAATCTTATGATAATCGAGAAAGAGAATCATAGGGCACCATTAGTTTACCAGTTATCATTGGCCTTTTACGCATGATACACTTTTCCATGTGATGGATCTTGAGTTACCATACAACATACTTCTAGGCAAGCCTTGGTTACATGAGATTCATGCAGTCCCAACAACACTGCATAAATATATCGAGTTTTCCCACTTAGGGATGGAGGTGAGTATTCTAGGGGATCTACACTTGTATGAACACTACAAGTATCTTGAGGCTAAATTTCAAAGATATAATTATTAGTATGGTATGAATCCCAGTTCTAAGTAGGATAAATGAAAAGATATACTTATTGGTCCTTCATCAAAAAATTGCATAGATCTCAATACCTTAGATTCCCTTTCCCATATACTGCATCTTAAAGCTTCCAATCATTTCACCATTTTAGATAATGGACTAGGAGAATATGTGACCCATGACACATTTCATATCACCAATCTTCCTTAGAATCTGAAAACCTTTGGGTGACCTAAAGTCATTCCACATATGCATTGGAAATAAAAGAATAAAGATAAGTGACTTATCACCTTTGTACTAGCATCTAGCCTAGGACTTGACCCTCTTAAAGGGAACAAATCATGGTTATACAATGATGACCAAGCTGATTGTTATAAAAATGCAAAGTATCTTATTCCAAATAGGATCACAGAGCATCACAATTATGAAGGAAGAGGTTTCGAACCAAATCAACAAAGAACCATCGAGCCAATTTCCATGACTAAGTATGAAATACCTTATGGACTTAGATTTAAACTACCTGGGGGTGACCCCACATATTTTATTCAAACTCCATCATCATTAGCTAGTGATAATGATGTTGATAGCGATGTAGAGTTTGATCATAGCCTTACCATTGATAACCTAGTTGAAACTAACATGTTTGATAACAATTCCATTTGTACCCTTACCCAAGCCTTTCATCACAATCCATTGCCATTATATTATCTCCAACTGATAGACTAATACCAACAAGAATCTATTTTTCCAATTGATGAGTTTTAGAATGATGAGCCATTTTGTGATTTCTTAGGCCTTAGAGATAATATTCCATTGGGAGATCACAAATCAATATTCTCAATCACATTAGATCCTATAGTCTATTTTGGAGAGCGTGTGAACACCCTTAGCTAAAAATAGATAAGTAAAACATTGAGATCCCAAAGTGAAAACCTCTTTGAGGCACTTTCTACCTAGGGAAAAAGTAAAGATAAAGGCCAGTCTAGTGGTGAAAACCTATTTTAGGTGTCATTAGATAGAGGTGTTCATTCTTCTTTGAATTTTGACCAAGAGACCACCAACAATGAACTTGCCTATGGATTTGAGTTCAATTTTGAGAAAAAATAAGTATTTAATCAAATTCTACAAAAAAATTCAATTATTTTTTTTACATGGCCAAATATACCATTAGGAGACTCAGATTCATCATGCCTAAGAGAAGTTGAAGAGCAAGTCCTAACAGAGGACCTTGACATAGTCTAATAGTTAGAGTCATTACCTACTATCTTAAAATACAATTTGACCCTCCTAGTTGAAGATACAATAGAGTTAAATATTAGGACTCCATCAAACCTAAAATGGATAAAATTAGGATCATCTCTCATTGAGAAGGAATGTGACATTTTTACAACTCTATTGAGAGAGTTTGTAGATATATTTTCATGGGCCTATTCTGACATGCTAAGATTAGACCCCACCTTGGTTTTGCACCACCTTTTGGTTAATCTTGATGCTAAGATAGTAAAATAAAATCTATGTAAGATGCATTCTCGCATTTTTGTAATGGTATAGAAAGAGTTGGAAAAACTCTTAGAAGCAGGATGTATCTGATCCATTGACTACTCAAAATGGATCTCTAATGTAGTACATGTTAGCAAAAAACTTAAAATAATCAAAATTTGTCCTAATTTTTGGGACATCAACAAATATTTTCCTAAAGATGATTTTCCCTTACCTAATATTGACATGATTTTTTACTCCATGGCAGGTTATGAAATGCTTTCACTCATGGATGGCTTTTTAGGATACAATCAGATCAAAATAGCACCAGAAGATCATCATAAAATAACATTCACCACTCTATCGAGAACATTTTTTTATTAGGTGATGCCATTTGGCCTTAAGAATGTGAGAGCTACATATCAAAGAGCCATGACTATCATATTCCATGATATGATGCATGATATTATTGAAGACTATGTTGATGACATATTAGGAAAATCCAAGACCAAAGCCAACCATCCAACAGTGCTATGTAAGATATTTGAAAGACTATGAGAGTAAAAAGTCAGACTAAATCTAAATAAATGTGTGTTTGGTGTAAATTCAAGCAAATTACTAGGTTTCATCATGTCTCATAGAGGTATTGAAGTCAATCCAGCTAAAGTCCATATTATAATTGAGATGCCACCACCAACCAATTTGAAGCAACTTCGTAGTTTGTAGGGAAAGATCCAATCCATTTGAAACTTCATCTCTCAGTTAGCAAACAAGTGCCATCCATTTACATAACTTTTAAAGGAGTTTAATTTCACTAGAATGATCACTACCAAATAGATTTTCAACAACTCAAGGACTATTTTGTTAATCTGCCTATTTTATTACCTCCTATGCTAGGAAATCCATTCTTGTTATACCTATTAGCTACTGATTATTCTCTAGGGGACCTCTTGGTTCAACATGATGATAATGGAAAGGAACATGTTATTTATTACCTAAGTCGTACCTTGGTTACATATGAACATAAGTATGTACCTATTGAAAAAGCTTATCTATCCATGGTTTTTGTAGCTCAGAAACTGCATCATTACATATTGAATAATAAAACCATGGTCATTTCCAAAGTAAATCCACTCAAGTATCTACTATCTAAAATAACTTTGCAAGGTATAATGGCTAAATTGATCGTGCTTCTTAGTGAGTTTGACATTGGGTATGTCAATCAAAGGACAAGTTTTTGCAGATCAACTTGTTGCAACACCTCTCATGGGCACACAACCACTCAAGTTTCCATTTCATAATGAATCCATCATGACCATTATTTATACACCCCTTGAGGAGCAGCCATGGAAGATATATTTTTATGGATCATTCACTACACATGGATCAGGGGTAGGCCTATTGTTTATTACACCACAAGGGGATCTAATTCCTAAATCATTCAAAATCAAATTTCCTTGTATTAACAACATGGCTGAGTATGAAGCACTTATTGTAAGACTTTGACAAGCAGTATATTGGAATATATCTCATCTTCAAGTTTATGTTGATTCTCAGTTAATCATCAATTAGGTCACATATCATTTTTAGACCAAAGATGACAAGCTAATTCCATATAAATCCATGGTTGATACTCTTAAAAAGTAAATTTCTAACATTCAATTTGAGCATATACTAAGGGATAGTAATAAAACTATAGATGCCATGGATATTATTGGCTCACTAATTTGATAAACAAATAAAGCTACAGAGTATCAATTCTTTGTCAAGAATTTGTCAGCATTAGTTCATGAACCTTCAACCATTCCCATGGTTTGTAATATTATTGTTCCTAATTTTATCTAGTATTCAGACCTTTACAACTACATTCATGACCAATTTTAACCACCTAACCTATCTCAAAAACAAACAAAAGCCTTCATTCATCATTCAACTCATTATACTTTACTTTTGGCTACATTAATTTCATACATGACATTATCATTCTTTGAGAATATGTTACTATGATTCTAGATTACAACACCTTCCCAAACAGGGGCAAACTATAGGTACCTAAAACTAGCCATTGATAACCTCTAATCAAGTTTTTGGCTAGTTTCCATCTAAAATGCACAATTTAGCCTAAAAACACTAAAACACACTAAATGATGTGAAACTAACATATTCAAGTGCTGATTTTAGCTAGGGTATCCCTAAATGGGATATTGAAATTTATGGGCTAGCTAAATTTGATCAGTCTATTTTGAGTCAAAATGCCAAATTTGCACCTGCATGCTCTAGACTACTCTTTCCTATCAAATATTTTACACAAGACTCATGCCTTTGTTATTTGTTGTTGGAAACATCCTAAATGGGAGTATGCATCCAACACATCTAACGTGGACTTCTAATTCTAATCCAATCAAATTTAGGACCAATAACAAGGCATTTTGATCAATTTAGGCAATTTGTGCATAATGTTCTTAATCATGCCTAAGAGCTAATTAATCCAAATCAAGGCCTAATAAAAAATTCCATGAAACTTATTGAATAATTTGTTTTGGAAATGAATATTGAATATCTACATCATCAAGTGACCTCATTTCTTGAGAAGACATCCCTAGGTCATAGATGCCATAAATATTAAGATTCATGCCCTCCATGCCTCATCAATGCCTTCCATGATGCCCTCCATGCCTCTTAATTTCCCCTTATTATAATGCCATGATGAGGATAATTACAAAATTAATTCCAAAAATTGAATTAATCCTTAACCACACGTCTCAATTTTGAGATGGATGATTGAGATTAATTATGATCAAATCCAAAAATATATAAATAGGAGGCCTCACAACATCATTTCTAAGCTTAATTTATGAAAAGTTATAATGTAGGATGGGTGCCAAAAGCCTCAAGAAACTAATGTTATAATTCCAAATTGATTCCAAGCCAAGCCAATCCACAAGCCAAAAGTGCCAAGGAGAGATGGAGGTTGTCAAGCTTCCATTGCCAAGGAATTCATGAGCACAAGCTGAGCAAGCCACCATTACAAAGGCATTTAGAGAATCCAAGGAAGGTGAAAGGAATTATTGTGTTTTCATTCCTTGATTTTTAGTTGTGTTTATTATTTTATTTTGTTAACTAATCTCTCCCTATTGTCTAGGCCTAGAGATGTTATTATATTAGTGTGTTTATTTAATTTTGCTTTCATTTTGGAACTAATACCATACTAACCATCCTCTCTTGAGTCAAATTCCTAGGTCACACTATGCTAATAATTATGACTTCCTTTGGTAAAATTAGTATCTACCTCTGTGTTTCTCTTAGTTTTTCTCATTTCTTAATTAAAGAAGAAGATAAGAAACTAATAATATGGGTGTGGTAGAATAACTTGGTTGTTATGCACACAAGATCCAGATGAATATGAAGAGGTTATTTTTGCCTTGAAAGCAATAACCTGTAGATAAGAAAACACTAATAAAATGGGTTATTAGTAAGATAGTTAAGTGGAATACTTAGTGTGAGCTAGATCCAAGAAACATGGGCTTTCTAGGAGGTTGTCAATCCACTTTTTGATTAAAATTAAGTTGAAAAAGATAAAAGTAAGATACTTGCATCAAATAATAGAAAGTACTAAAATGAAATATAAGAAGAGATAGATACTTAGAAAAGAAAATAAAGTAAATATAGTAAAAGTGGGTCACTGATAATGTTAAAATGGATCAAGTCAAGTTCATAAAATTAGGCATAGGTTTATGAATAGGTAGGGACATATAAAGTTAGATTTAGTTGGGGTTAAGGGGTTAGAAATAACTTGTTATTATTTCATGCCATTGTCATCATTGGTAGTTAAGCTAACCATCAATGATTGGGTAACTTTTGGTGGTTGAAGGTGACCATCAACATTCTAGGTGACCATCAATGATTCCTATGGATTTTGAATATTTGTAAAAAAAGAATTATTGACTAGATCAAAGATCAACTAAGGGTCTGATTAAGGGTTTAAGAGTTATAAAGCAAGATACAAAAAAATTTTGATAGGGGAGATCATTCAAAATAAAAAAATAATAAGACCAAAGTATAAATATACCTATTACTTACTAAATAGATGATGGTTGATGACTAGAGAAATTTTGGTAGAGAAACAATACTTTGCCTCAAGAGTGATTTTAGTAGAGGTTCAAATATCTATTTTTGTTGTTGAATTACTGGAAGAAGACTAGCTAAAGAACTTGAATACATGTGAGCTAGAATGCTTGTGATTATCCATTTCACCTCCTACTCCCCTCCTTTTATAAGCAAAGAGAGATAGAGGATAGAAGGTTCTATAGGAGGTTGGGATACTAATTTTTATGCTTAGGAGTTAATTATCAATAGGTAAGGTGGACATATTTAATTATTATTTTCAAGATTGTGTTATAAATATTGTCATTGATGTCAAAGGTCTAACTTTATTGGTGATAAAGGTCCCATTGCATTTAATGGTATTTTTAATATTCATATCTTGGCTAATGTGTGTTAATATTTATTTAATATTAATGAATATATTTTTGGTTGCATATAAGTCAAAAGAGGGCCCATAGAGAATTTAAAGAGCCATGGGGTAAAAGATGAAAGAGGAACGGGACACATTTTCTCATGAAGAGTCATCTTGAAGAATTCCAAGAGTCACCATGTGAAGACAAAAGAGGTATGGTGCATTTTTCCATGAAGGGACACTTTGAGGAATATGAAAAGTTACCAAGATAAAGACAAAAGTGGAAATGATGCTTTTGTTTATGAAGGGTCACCATATGACTTTTCAAATGCAAGGATACAAAGGGTCATGCAAGTTTGACACCATTTTCCATGAGGATTGAAGGGTCACAAATGGTGAATGCTAAAGGTCATTTGGAAAGATATAAATAAAGGATTGAGAAGCCATTTTTAATATGCAAGAGATTGCATGGTTTGTATTTGTTTTCAAAGAGAGAAAATCAAGATATATTGTAAAGTTATATCATTTATTAAGTAAGCAACATTGGGAGATAGTTGTGTTTTATACACAATAGGGGTTGGTGTTCCTATGGGTTGGTGGCTCACAAATAGTTGTTGTGTTGGTGCTCAACAAATGGGTTGGTGCTCCTGAAAGTTGGTGTTTGAAAAATTTGTATTTTGAGTTGGTTCTCATTCATATACTTGACATTGTTCTCTATGGTTTTTTCCCACTTTGGGTTTTCACATAAAAATCTGGTCTCTCTCTCTCTCTCTCTCTCTCTCTCTCTCTCTCTCTCTCTCTCTCTCTCTCTCTCTCTCTCTCTCTCTCTCTCTCTCTCTCTCTCCTCTCTCTCTCTCTCTCTCTCTCTCTCTCTCTCTCTCTCTCCTCTCTCTCTCCCCTCTCTCTCTCGTGTGGTGAAAATTATTGTTTCAATTTTATTGCATATCTTGAATGTGTGATTAAGTGGTTAAAGAAAAGAAATTAGATTAAGTAAAAAGATTTATAATATACTGATTCACCCCCTTCCCCCCCCCACTCTTAATATACTTCATGCTTAACAATTAGTATCAGAGTAGGTGCCTTTTGAAAAAAATTTACAGATTGAAGGTAGATCAAGAAAGCATGATGGTTGGATCACATGAAGTATTTTCTACAAATAAGGAGCCTTTGTTTGATGGGATGAATTATGTTTTTTGGAGCATAATGATGAAGACTTATTTGATGGCTCTTGTATTCAACATATGACAAGTAGAGGTAGAGGAATATGATCCAAAACTTAGAAGTTCTAGTTGATAAATATTTCAATAGCATAGAAATAACATAGTAATAATGAATTCTCTGAGAAGAGATGTAGTATTACTCAAGATCGCAATACAAATATATGCTTATCTCTAGGAAGAGATGATTGTCTTCACATTTTAGGTTACCTCTTAATTTATAAACATTTTGAAAGCATGGGGATGATGTGTAAGGTCACCAATATTGAGGGAGAATAAGTGGTTCGACTTCCAAGATTTAAAACAATATAGAATTTGAGGAATTACTCTTTTTAGAAACTTACTATTTTTAGACTACACTACTAAAATTGAAATTTGGGGCACTTCCATTGAGTTTTCAAGGGTAAAAATTCATTTAAAAAAGATATATTCCATCTCATAATGTTATCCTCATTCTTATATTTCCAAAGGTTCAAATGGTGAGTCAATTGGAGCTACGGTGCAAAAGTTATGGCTCCCGGAAGTTTCATCATCAATTGGGGTGGAACTGTGACGCGAATTGTCACCTAAATTGTTGCCCGAATCATTCCTCCCTCCTTGAAAAGCAATGGTACCCATTTCATTAATGTTCCCCTTCAGGTGTGGTATTTTTTTCTTGATTTGATTTTCTATGAGCCACTCACCTTGATGGCTAAGCTGGCCCCTTTTGACCACTCAATAAAAGTAGAATAGAGAATCCTCTTGTTGTCTTCATCTAGGTATCCACAATTTGATCCTCTTCCACTGGAGTAAAAATCTATGGATCAAGGTCATCAATGTATAGTTTTTCTACTATAATTGAAGTGTCTAATAGAGGTGGGTGATATGGTTTGAGGAGCTCCACATTGAATATTAGATGCAGACCAAGGTAGGCTAGTAGGTTTAACTCAAAAGCATTTTCTCCAACTCTTATGGTGATGGTGTAGGGACCAAATCATAGTGGCCAAATATTTTTGTGTGGGCCTGCAAGTCATTCCTTCTGAAGCTATAAACAAATCTTTTCATCCATAGCAAAATGGTGTGCAATCCTATGTTTGTCATGGCATTGCTTATACTTCTGATTCATCATCTCCAAGATGTCATGAACGTGTTGCTAGATGTGTTGCATTTGTTCAATAAATTTTTTTGATTTTTTTTGCCTCATATCTTCCATGAAGTGTGTATTCCATTGTGGAAAATGGAACAACTATATCAATTGGTGCCATGCATTAGAACCCAAAACATACTTGGAATGGATTGTGCTTGGTCGAGATATGCAGCACCTGATTATATCCATGTTGTATGAAAAGAAGTCCGTCATCCCATGTGCATGGATGTTTGGAGTGATACATCTGAATCATGTGAAAAATCAAGTGGTTTACCACCTCTTTCTGACCATCAGTCTATGGATGGAAGGATGTGGACTTCATCAGCTTAGTATCCATCATCTTCCATAGAGTGGACCAGAAGATGCTCAGGAACTTGCTATCTCGATCTGAGACAATGGACTTAGGGAGACCAAAATGGAGCCATACATGAATAAAATATAGTTGAATAGTTTCCTCAGCAAATATATTTTTTTTACAAGCAATCATGATAGCCATTTTTAAAAAATGATCAACTACCACAAAAATACAATCCTTACCATGTTTTAAAGTGGGCAAACCTGAGAGAAAATCCATTGAGACAGATTCCCAAGGCCTGGTTGGTTCTGACAATGGCATGTACAATCCTTGATTCTTATTTTTTGGCTTGGCTATCACACATGGGGTGTAATATTTGAGATATCTTTCCATATCCTTTCAAAAATGGGGCTAGTAGAAGTGTTTTCGAAGAACTGTCAATGTCTTTTCAATACCAAAGTGTCCAGCTATCTTGCTAAAGTGTGCTTCCCATATCATCTTTTGTTGCTCTACAATTGGAACATAGATGTGCCCCATATGATAGAGGACATTATTTTTCAAATAGAAATTAGAAATATGTTTACCTTTTTGAAGTGCTTGATATGTATCAGCAAAGGTAGGATTTTCTTCATACAGAGCACCCCAAGTGGCAGTCTCATGTCCATACAAGTCAAGAACTATTATGAGTGTAGTAATTGGTGGGCATCTTAGATAATCTACAGCTGTATTTGAGCTCCCCTTTTTGTGTTTGATTATCAAGTGGAATTTTTGAAGATATGTGGCCCACTTTTGGTGCCTCTCATTTCATAGTTTATTTTACGTCTGGAGGAATTCCAATGGTTTATCGTCAGTGTGGATGACCGTCTCTTTCCCCAAGATGTAGTTTTTCCTTTGTTTTTAGGCTTATACAATGGCATAGAGCTCCTTATCATATTTTGGATATTTCTTGACTGTATCAGTGAAATTTTCAATGTGATATGCAAAGGATGGTCATGTTGCATGATAACAGCTCCCATGGCATATTTAGATGCGTCTGTCATCAACTCAAAAGGTTGATGCAAATCTAGCAAGGTAAGAACAGGGGCTAAGCAGAGTCTATTCTTCAAATTCTCAAATTCCCTTTGTTGTATTTCACCCCACTAAAATGTAACTTTAGCTCCTCCTTCAGTCACTTGAGTTAGTGACCAATCAACATGTGAAATTCTAAGAACAAACCTGCAGTAAAAATTTGTAAGACCCAAAAAGTTGTAATGCTCTGTGAGAGTCCTTGGTGTGGGCCATTCTTGAATAACCTAAATCTTTTCTAGATCAACATGGACCCATTCCTCATTCACAAAGTACCTTAGGTACTAAATTATTGTCATTTCAAATGTGCATTTTTCAAGATTTGCATACAAATTGTGCTCCTAAAGAGTTTAAAGCACCTTACAAACATGTTACAAATGTTCTTCCCATGTTCTGCTACAGATGAGTATGTCATCTAATTAGATAACTACAAATGAGTTAGTGAAGGGTCATAGGATGTCATCCATAATCCTCATGAAGGTTGTAAGTGTGTTAGTTAAGCCAAAAGGCATAACCAACCATTCAAAGAGCCCCTCCTTAGATTTGAATGCAGTCTTCCAGACATTAGTGGGATCGATGGGAATTTGGTGATAACTAGATTTGAGATCAATTTTGGTGAAGAACTTTGCACCATGGAGCTGGTCTAGCAGGTCATCAATCCTAGGGAGAGGGTAGTGATTCTTCACAGAGATTTTATTCAGGGCTCAGTAGTCAATGCAAAGCCTCCATGTTCTATCTTTCTTCGATGCCAAGATAATTGGGATACCACAAGGTGAAGATCTTGGTTTGATGTAACCCTTTTGGATCAATTCTTGAATCTATCTTTTTATCTCATCATTCTCCAAAACTGATCTGTGATACATATGGCTGTTAGGCAAAGGTGATCTTGGGATCAAATTGATAGAATGTTTTACCTGGCAATGCAGTGGAACTCGTATGGGTGACCTGAATAAGTCATCATATTCTCTTGTGATTCATCCTATCTTCTTTTTTTTGTTGTGTTGATTGTGTAGTCAGGACTGCAACATCAGCCTTCTTGGATTTCTATGGTTTGACCACCATGAGAAAAAATTGCTTTGTTTTCTCCACCAATTTCTTGCATTGCTTAGCACTGATTAGGGAGACAGATGTGGGAGGTGGTACCTCTAGTACCGTATAACACCATGTTCCAAGAATGAGGGTGATCCTTCAGGTTCATGATTCATAGATTCCATGTTGCTCATACATGAATGACTGACCAAGGAGTACATCACAAACATCTACATTGACCACATCACATAAGACTTCATCTTGGAATAGTTTTATAGCATATGAAAGAAGACACTGATGGGTGACATGGAGATCTCTCCCTGGGCTCAACCATCCAATACTATAGGGCTTTGGATGAGGCTTCATGGATAGATTTAGACTTTTCACAACTTTAGCAGAGATTAAATTCTTTTGACTCCCACTATCAAGAATGAAATGTAGAGGCTTACCTTTTACCCATAATTTCGAGTGAAATAATCTTTCCTTGTCATCTAGTCTTTCCTCATAGGTCTGTGATGAAGTGATGATGGTGTTAGGCTCAACATCTATAATTTCTTCTTCATCCTCTTAGGTTGTGTATAAGGTAGAGTAGTAGATGTCGAGTATTGTGACTTAAAAAGCAGTGACTTGATGGCTCGACATTCTTCTTTGGAGTGAGTTCCAATTTTGTGGTAATCACACCATTTTCTAGCCTTCCCCTTCTAGGATTTCTTATCCTGAAACTCCTTTTACTTCAAATTTTGGCCTCATGTTTGACCTTCCTTGTCACTTTTCCATTTTGAGGGTTGACTCTTCATATTCTTTTTGCCATGCTTCTGTTCAATCTTCACTACAGATTTGTATGCCTCACCAAGGGTTTCTAAATTAAAGAGTTTCATTTCCCCCTGTATGTACCATTGTAGTCCACCATGATATTTTAGAGTCTTATGTTTCTCACTTTCTTGAAAGCCCAATCTTGTAGATAAATAATGAAAAGTGTTTGTGTAATCTTGAATAGATTGGTCCTTACCTTGGCAAAGTTGTTGCCACTATATGTACATATCATCATATGCTCTGATGGGATAGTATTCTTCTTTCACCACTTCCACAAAATCATCCCAGGTAGGTTCCACCTCAAGGCCAATGTCATCTATAATGAACCTCTTTTTGTACACTTCCCACCAATTTTTCATAGGCAATGATGATTTCAAAAGAGCAGAAGTAATCTTTTCTCCATCAGTGAACTTATTTACAGAGAAGTAGGAAGACAGTTGATCCAACCAATTTTCTACTACATCAGCATTGATTTTTCCTTCAAATGTAGGAATATCAAAATTTACCTAAACCTTGAAGGGTGTTGAGGCACTAAAAGGACATTCCCTGGATGAGGAGCCAGGAAGTGTAGTCGCAGAGCCAAAATTTCCCATCAGAAGTGTTTGAAGAATTTGGGGAAATTATTGTAGCATCTACACTTGTTACCATTGGAGGGATTCATTCACCATTTCTTTGAAAGGATCAGATGTCTCAGTGTCATTTTCCATTTGAAGTCATTTGGAGTGAATAGGTGGAAAATTTGGAAGCTCTGGTGTTTCCCACCCAAGCTTCTTGTAGCCTGACCTCATCCTCAGAATCATACACTCTCAAGACAAACTGGTCTATACCACTGATCCAAAACTTAGAAGTTTTGGTTGATACATATTTTAATATCATAGAAATAACATAGTAACAATGAATTCTTTGAGAAGAGATGTAGTATTACTCAAGATCGCAATACAAATATATGCTTATCTCTGGGAAGAGATGTTTGTCTTCACATTTTGGGTTACCTCTTCATTTACACACATTTTGAAAGCATGGAGAGGATGTGGAAGGTCATCAATATTGAGGGAGATTAAGTGGTTTGACTTCCAAGATTTAAAACAATACAGAATTTGAGGAATTACTATTTTTAAAAACTTATTATTTTTAGACTACACTACTAAAATTTAAATTTGGGGCACTTCTATTGGTTTTTCAAGGGTAAAAATTTATTAAGTGAAGGTCCACACCATCTCAAAAAATTTTCCTCATTCTTAGCTTTCCAACAGTTCAAACGGCATGTTAATTGGAGCTATGGTGCAAAAGTTATGGCTCCCAGAAGTTCTGTCATCAATTGGGGTGGAACTGTCACCCGAATTGTCACCTAAATTATTGCCCGGATCAGAATATGAAGAGCCACAGACACTTGTAACTAATCTAGTAGAAAATAAGGCAAGTGAAAATAATGTTAAAGTTTTAAATTATATTTTATATGGTTTATGTGAATCAAAATTTGTTAAAGTTATGCAATGTAAATCTTCTCATGAAACTTGGGCAAAACTTAAGAATATTTATGAAGGTGGTGGCAAGGTTAAACAAGCTAAGCTTTATACTTTTAGAAGATAGTTTTAGATTTCTAAGATGGAAGAGGAAGAAATTATAGCAATTTATCTTTTGTGGGTTGATCAAATAGTTAATTAGATTCAAGGTCTTGAAGAAAATTTAGAAGAATCAACTATGGTTCAAATTTTTTTGAGATCTCTACCATTGAGATATGATGCAAAAGTTTTAGCAATTGAAGAGATGAATAATTTAGCGAAGATAAAGATGGATGAGATTCATGGTATTCTTATGGTATATGAGATGCAGATTGAACAAGATAAACCCTCAAAGAGAGAAGCTGCTTTCAAGACATCAAAAAAAGAGAAGGCTAAGATTCAAGAATCAAGCGATAGTTCTAGTGATGATGAAGATGATAATAGAGCTCTATTCATTCATAATCCAAAAAAGGGCACAATTAAATATCAAGGAAAATTACCTTTTAAATGTTTTAATTATAGAAATATTGGACATTTTACAGTTAAATGCCCAAATAAAGGTAATGATGACAATGAAGAAGAAAAATCTACATACAAGAATAATTTCAAAGGTAAATTCAAGAAGAGATTCAAGAAGAAGAGTTTATATTCTAAAGATCCTAGCTCAGTCGAGGATAGTGGAGTCAATGACTCAGAAGAAGAAGCGACTCTATTCATGGCCATACATGAAGATGCCTTTGTAAGCAAAAGTATAGATGATCAAGAAAAATAATAGGATGAATCCAAAGTGAATCTTGAAGGAGAACTCATTTGTGCCTTAGAAGAGTTAAAATCTCTTAAAAAGAAGAATCAAAGATTAAAGCTCCAGTTCAAGAAAAATGAAAAGGAGTCAAAGGAAATAATTAAAGATCTACAAGCACACTTTGAAGAAGATAAGAAGAATGAAGAATATCTACTGGCACAGTTAAAAATAGTAATTAAAGAATGTGAAAGGTATATTATTGAAAATGATTCTTTAAAATCATATCTTGAAAAAACAAATAAAGCAATCAAGGATAGAGCAACCAATGATTAAAAATTTGAGAATAACACTAATATGTTGAATAAGATACTAGAAAATCAAAGATCAATGTTAGATAAGATAGGTATTAGATTTGAAAAAGAGAAAAATGAGGTCACTAATTTAATAGACAAGGAAAAAGGGAAGAGCTATGCTGAAGCTCTTACAAAAGAAGAAATAAAAAGGGAAGAAGTTAAGAATACAGAGGACATCTCAAACAAAGAAGGCTAGAGGAAACAAAGCTACAAAAGACAATTAGGTCAGAGATACACAAACAGGTCTTATTTTTATGGTTAATATTTTAATTGTAATGGATATGGTCATAAAAAAATAGAATGTCAAAAAAGAGCTAACAATTTTAGAAATAAGAAGGAAAGTTATGCAGAGTCAAGCAAAAGCCACAACTCTTTTAATCCTCTATCAGTCTTTAATGAAGAGGCCATAATATGTTACAAGTGTAACAACTTCAAACACATAGCTTGATACTATAGAAGTGTGTTTGAGTCAGTCAATAAGGACTAGAGTTTCAAGGCTCCATCCATTAAGAAGAAAGTTTAGATAGGTTCATGGCAGAAGAAATAACTTGATAAAATCTATGTTGGTATAGATATCTTTGCATGTAATAAATAAAGATAAGCTATGGTTCATTGATAGTGGATGTTTGAGTCACATGATAGGAGACAAGATCAAGTTCATAACCTTGAAGAAGATAAATGGTGTTATAGTAAAATTTAGAGACAATACTACTACCAGAATTGCTGGAAAAGGTACACTAAGTTTGGATAATGGTAGAACTAAAACTAAAAATATTTTGTATGTATAAGGTCTTAAGCATAATATTTTGAGTGTAAGTCAAATGTGTGATCAAGGGCACACACTAAAGTTTTATGTAGAAAGTTGTGAAATTAGAATAAAATATTTAGATGTGTTGGTTGCAAATGCTCAAAGAATAGATAATAATGTGTATATGCTATCAGACATTAAAGGTCAAAGATGTCTAAGTCAGATGAAATAAAGTTATCTATGGTATAGGAGAATGGGGTAAATAAATTTTGGCCATATTTTTAACATCAACAAGAATCAAGCAGTCAAAAATCTTCCAAAGATTATAAAGCCATTTGACACACTTTGTGAACCTTGTCAACATGGGAAGTAGGCTAGAAGGTGATTCAAAAAAAAAGAGTACTCAACCACTCAGATGTTAAAGATTATTCACACTTATCTATGTGGACCTATGATAAATCAAATTACTCAAGGTGAGAAATATTTCATATTACTTATTGATGATTTTCCACGTATGACTTGGGTGATGTTTTTAAAGAAAAAATCAAAAACTTTCAGACATTTCAAAGCATTCAAAGCATTAGTTGATAATGAAACCAGTTTCAATATTAAGTGTATAAGATTAGATTGAGGAGGAAAATTCATGTCATATCAATTTATTGAGTTTTGTGAAGACCATGGAATAAAGAGACATTATTCAACAGCCAAAACTCCACAGTAAAATGGAGTACTTGAATGGAAAAATAGAATAGTTCAGGAGATGGTGAGGACAATGCTAAATGAATACAAGATATAAAATAAATATTGGAGAGAGGTAGTTGCTACAGTAGTGCATTTTTAAAATAGAGCATTATTGAGAGCTATGGAAAGACAAACTAGCAATAGTTGATTATTTCAGAGTTTTTGATAGTAGATGCTTCATAAAGAGAAATGATGAAAAACTTGGTAAGTTTAAATCTAAAGAAGATGAAGGTCTATTTCTTGGTTATTCTTGAAAAATTAAAGCTTATAAATTTTATAACAAAATAACCAAGAAAATTGTTGAAAGTGCAAGTGTCAATATAGAAGAAGATGGAACACAAAGAATTAGTGATCCAGTAGACATTCCTAAAATCATTGAAGAGGAAGATTTTGAAGAATCAAATGAAGATGAGAAGAAGGAGAAAAAAGACACAAAAAATCCATCCAAATATGTTCAGAGAAATTATAATGAAAGTGACATCATCAGGGACATAAATGAAGTAATTTGCACCAAAAAAATGATGATAAGTGAATCTGAGTAAGTTAATTTATCTTTATTATCCAAAATTTAGCCTAGAACTTTTGTAAAAGCTAGATATGATAAGCATTGGGTTAAGGCTATGGATGAAGAATTAAGTCAGATAGAAAAGAATGATACTTGGGAATTAGTGCCTAGACCAAAAGATCACAATGTGATAGGAACAAAATAGGTTTATAGAAATAAGTTGAATAAAAATGGAGAAGCAACCAAAAATAAAGCAAGATTAGTATGTAAAGGATATGCTTATATTGAGAGAATATATTTTGAAGAAAATTTTTCACTAATGGTAAGGTTAAAGGCTATTAGAATGTTTATTGCATATGCAGTGTTTAAAAATTTCAAAGTGTTTCAGATGCATGTCAAATCTACCTTCCTGAATGGGAATCTAGAAAAAGGGGTTTATATTGAGTGGCCTAAGGGATTTATTATTTCAAATATTAGTAGCCATGTAGGCAGATTGAAGAAAGCATTGTATACATTGAAACAAGCTCCCAAAGCTTGGTATGCAAGACTTGAAAAGTACCTGTAGGATCAAGGTTTCAAGAGAGGATTTGCTTATAGTAATCTCTACATCAAAATAGAAGGTAAGCATCAATTGATTGTTGTGATATATGTTGATGATATCATTTTTTGAGGAAATATTGAAAAGATGACAAAATATTTTTTGATAATATGCAAAAATAATTTGAGATGTCTATGCTTGAAGAATTGTCATTTTTCTTAGGATTGTAAATATTTTAGTCAAATAAAGAAATTTTCATATTTCAAAGTAAATATGCTAAGGAAATGTTAAATAAATTTGGTTTTGAAGATTGTGCACCATTTATCACACCAATATGTATAGGAAATAAGGTAAGCAAATATGAAGATTCACCTATTACAGATCAATCTTTGTATAGATCTATGATTGGTAGGCATTTATATTTGATAGCATCAAGGCCAAACATCACGCATGTAGTAGGTATGGTTTCAAGATATCATTCATCTCCAAAAGAAAATAATGTTCAATTGGTGAAGAGAATATTTAGATATATCAAGGGGACATTAGATTATAGATTATGGTATCCCACAGGCAGAGATTTCACTTTGGTTGCTTATACAGATTCAGATTGGGTAGGGTGCTTGGATGACAAAAAGAGTATTAGTGGAGGAGATTTATTTCTTGGTGATAGCTTAGTATCATGGCTAAGCAATAATAAAAATTTAGTATCACTTTTTATAGCTAAAGCATAATATATTACAACAGTATTGTGTTTTACTCAAGTGCTTTAGATGAATCAAACTTTAGAAGATATCAAGGTAAAGTATGATGAACCTATTTATATTTTTTGTGATAACATAAGTGATATTAATATTTCAAATAATCTAGTGATGCATTCAATAAAAAATCATATTCCCATTAGATATCACTTCTTGAGAGATCAGGTTGAAGATTAACAAGATAAGATGGAGTATATCAGTAATCCAGAGCAGATTGTAGATATTTTCACAAAGGCACTACCAAAAGACACATTTGAGTATCTATGAGAGAAGTTGGGAGTAATTTCTTTTACTTCCTTCCATTGAGGTTCAGCATTAGTTGAGGGGGAGATAAGTGTTAGCTCCAAGTAGGCCCTTTGCCATTGATGCTAAAGGGGGTGAATAATAGGTACAAGTATAGGTGCAAAAATAGGTACAAGGAATAGGTACATGTTGCTATAGTAATGGGGAGTTACTGTATGTTTTTTAAATGGTATTATGTGTAGGTTTTAAGATGTGGTAGTTTTAGTTTGAGGTTTCCATCAATGATAAAGGGGGAGATTGTTGAAAATATTTTCATTGGTGTCAAAGGTCTAACTTTATTGGTTATAAATGTCCCATTGCATTTAATGGTGTTTTTAATATTCGTATCTTAGCTAAAGTGTGTTAATATTTATTTAATATTAATTAATATATTTTTGGTTGCATATAAGTCAAAAGAGGGCCCATGGAGAAGTCAAAGAGTCACGGGGTAAAATACGAAAGAGGAATGGGATGCATTTTCTCATGAAGAGTCATCTTGAGGAATTCCAAGAGTCACCATGTGAAGACAAAAGAGGTATGGTGCATTTTTCCATGAAGGGACACTTTGAGGAATAAGAAAAATCACCAAGATAAAGACAAAATAGGAAAGGATGCTTTTGCTTATGAAGGGTCACCATATGAATTTTCAAATGCAAGGATATGAAGGGTCATGCAAGTTTGGCACCATCTTCTATGAATATTGAAGGGTCACAAAGGGTTAATGCCAAAGGTAATTTGGAAAGCTATAAATAAAGGCTTTATAAGCCATTTTTAATATGCAAGAGAGTGCATGGTTTGTATTTGTTTTTGAAGAGAGAAAAGTAGGAGATATTGTAGAGTTATATCATTTGTTGAGTAGGTAACATTGAGAGATAGTTGTGTTTTATACACAAGAAGGGTTGGTGCTCATAAATATTTTCAAGGGGTTGGTGCTCACAAATAGTATTTGTGTTGGTACTCATCAAAGGGGTTGGTGTTCCTGCAAGTTGGTGCTTGAAAACTATGTATTTTGGGTTGGTGATCATTCATATATTTGAGATTGTTCTCCATGGTTTTTCCCACTTTGGGTTTCCACATAAAAATTTGGTCTCTCTCTCTCTCTCTCTCTCTCTCTCTCTCTCTCTCTCTCTCTCTCTCTCTCTCTCTCTCTCTCTCTCTCTCTCTCTCTCTCTCTCTCTCATGGTACAAATTATTGTTTCAGTTTTATTGCATATCTTGAATGTGTGATTAAGTGGTTAAAGAAAAGAAATCAAATTAAGTAAAAAGATATATAATGTACTGATTCACCCCCCCTTCTCAATATCTTTTGTGCTTAATATCTTGCATATTTGGTATTTGTGTAATAATGAGGAAGACCTAACTATAGACGATCAGCCTAACCTTTGGCAATCAAGTTGACCATCGATGATTGAGGGTTTAGAGGAAAATTGGTCAAGGTTAGTTAAAGGGGTTAGGTAATGGTTAAGTTAGTGAATTAGTGAGTTATTTAGCTTAGTATCTAACTTAACTTAGGGTTTCATGGGTTAGTCAATGGGTCAAGAAGACTTAAGTGGTCCCTAAAGTATCTCAAGGCATTTAGATATCTAGAACCATCATGTACAGTTTTCTAGTGTCTACATTTTGCCCCTTTTTGTTATGTGACTTTGAATTAACAAGTTACAAAATAAAAATGGATTTTTGGTCAAAGGTCTAGTTACCTTGACTATGGGAGGAGATGTTCCCCCTCAAACTAAGAGTTGATGAGGTAAAATTTAGATTGATTCAGGGTTTGATAAGTGGTATATAGTGAGTCAGGAGGTTGGTGACAAGGGTGGTTGGGAATTTGAAACACAAACATGCACACAAAATTTGATTGTGGTAGACAATATTATGCAAATATGAAGGTTGCCATAGTTGGTAAAAATAAGGTTGGTTCTAGAAGGATTGGTGATGGGGTAACTAGGCCATAGTGTTAGGCGTAGCTGATTTGGGTATTCATGTCAATTCTCCTAGATAGGGTCAGTGTTTTTGTAGGAAACCAAGGTATGAAATTCTCCTTTAAAAAACACAAATGGTATAGTGTGCACTAGGTGGTGTAAATTAAAATTTTCAACATGGCAAGGTTGGTCAGTGTGGTAAAAAAGACTAAGCAAAGTTGTCATAAAAATATGCAATAGTTTGAGCCAAAAAAATGGCCAGCATCAAGGTGCACATGGTTGGGTGGTTAGTTAGAGAAGGTTAATATCCAAAAATTTGGAACTTAGGTGTGGGTACTTAAAAATTTTAAAATTTGGGGTTTTTGACCATCAATAATTAGGGGTCCCATGATCAATTGTTGACAATCACCCTGATTATTGATAGTCAAGGGGAAACCCTAAAACCATGGAACATAAAAAGTGAAAATTAAAGTTCATTTTTACTTTTTGATATTTGACTTTCATACTTTCTATACATTTTGATGATTTGGCATTTTGTGTTAGAGGGTTAACTGAGCATTTTGTTGACTTGGTGATTGTTGATTGATTGGAGGCATATATTGAGGTTATTTATTGGGACTGAGGATACAAGGTAGATGAGGACATGGTTAAGAATCAATATGTGGGCTTCATCCTTGACATCAATCAAGTAATGAGGTAAGTGGTGTTTTACATTTATAGATTAGTGGATTTGGTTGTTTTGAAGTTGAATTTGGGTATTTTATGGTTATTTTAGTAGGGTTTTTTGGGGGGTTTGACCTAGATGTAGGTTTTGTTTGTGATTTGAAAAATTAGCAAGCAAAATTTTAAATTGAAAGAGTATTTGGGTTAGGGGTAGGGTATAGGATAGAATTAGGTAGTTTATTCATTAAATTTTGTTATTTTTTTGGGTTTTAGGAAGGTAAGGTTAGGTGTTTTACCTCCAGTGGTCACACACAGTGACCATTAACAGTTCGACCTAATCATTGATGGTCAGACTTAACCATTGATGATTGAATACCAAAGCAAAAGGGTCACTTGACCATCGATGGTCAGGTGATTGGTGAAGGTGGGTTGATAAAAGAGTTAGTAAACATGGGTTTTAAAATGTTGTAGTAGTTAAAATTCTAAGTGTAGGTTAATATAGGGAAATTTTCAAGTATGAGTGATGTGTTGATATGTTTATTACTTAGAGTTAGGTGTTAGTTTGATAGGTTTATGGAAGGTATTATTTTATGGTTTAGGGTAGATGTTTTTTTGATAAAAGAGTTAGATTTTGGGTTTGATGGGTTAGGGTAAGGTATATGTTTGTGGGTAAGGTTCACTTTCAAGTGCTAGAGGTAATGTTGTAGAGATAATGGTTGTGGGGTAGTTTGAAATAGATTGATTTAGGTGGGTTTAGGTTGATAAATAGGTTTTTTTGGGTAGAATGAATGAAGTAAATGGAAATGATAAATGGAAATGGAAAACTAAGTGTGCATGCTAAATTTTATTTTTGTAGGCACAAGATCAGATCTAGATGAGGGACCAGGTTCCTAAGATCTTTTTGGAGATCCATGGAGGGATGATCGAGGATGATTAGACACATATGGAGGAGTTCAGCCTTAGAGATATGAGATACTATAAACATTTTCTATGAGATATAGTGATGATCATGGCCCTCATCAAGAGATGGGATCCAGACATGAATACCTTCCTCTTACTGACAAGAGAGATGACCATCCTACTAGAGGATGTTCATATGATTAGATAACTACCCATCTAAGGGGAGCTGATATGCCATATTAAGAGTGTGGAGAGGGATGAGCAAATGGAGCTCCTATATAGTGAGGATTAGGCCCTTACCAAGTGGCATGCTAATGATTTTGGTTATAGGATAATGTAATAAAGGGATCAAGATGAGAGATATTTGATAACTATGATGATGATGATGATGGTAGTTTCTTATTTTACATTACCTAATTCAAGTAGTTGGTGGTTTTCTTATTTACTATTAGGAGTGTTGGTGAAGATGTTGCTTGGTAAGATAGTATTTGGATGGGCACCAATTTTTTTGGTCTAGATATATAGGGAGCTCTAGGTGTTTTAATCTCATAGGAGGTATAAGATTAGCATGGGGTTTTCACTCCATTATTGGGCATATGAGCACATTAGGGTTTTGAGGCCATTAGGTATACCATGAGAGGTATATGCCTAGATAGATTTTAAAGTGGGATTCATGTGATGGAGGGGAGATTACACACTTAGAAGAGCTAGAGGAGGTGTGAGAGATATTGACTGGTTCATGGATGTACTAGATGGGCTGGTTATGGGGAATGTGGTTTGGAGGTTGTATGTCAACTTTCTTAGGTGGGCCCTCTATAGTTATCATATATTATCATTATAGAGCTGGATATGGATCTATGGGAGGAGTGAGGGTGAGACTGAACTCATCCCATTTGATAGATTTTGTAGTTAGTTCAGTCTAGTGCTAGTGATTCTAGGTCCATTCCCCTGGTATAAGGAGGATGATAAGTTTTGTTTACCTAAGCTATAGCTAGATGAGGTGGTCTTAGATCATGAGTAGCTACCCATTAGAGTAAGGGTTAATGATGCTAGTTTTATTAATGGCTATATAGCATGGTACAAGACCCTTTATACAATAGCTGATTTTGGGTGGGATGATAGGGGTCGATAGGCCATGGATGTGGATCTAGTTGGTGGGGGTCCATACGTATAGATATGGGGTGGTGGCCCTAATGGATAGGTATGAACAACATTGGTTTCTACACAAGCACATATTATAGCATTACAAGGATAAGTGGCCATATTGTAGGGCTAAATTGTGATATTACAAGGTTAGGTTACCATAGTTATAGGTGAGAGATATTAGGATAGGACCTTACTAGGCTTGGTGACCCAGGAGAGGGACACCTTGAGATAGAGGGGAGGAATAGTTGTATCACTAGTAGGACCACTAAGTACCATCCTTATAATGTGATACTTATCCATAATAGAGGAGTTGAGGTATTATGAGGCCATAGTGTTGGTATAGTGTCTTAAGCAACCCTAATCCGGTGAGTATAGATCTAGTTTAGTAAGTAGGGCAACAGTGGTAACTCCAGGTTAGTGGGTCACTTTGGTGAATGTATAGGTAGGCATCTCAAGAGGACCAACACAAGATGGAAGTGATAGTATAGGTGGGTCCATTGGTACTAGTGCCCCAAGGGCATCATATCAAGTGATAAGATGTATATATATGTATGTACATGATTTTGATATCAGCCAACGTGTTAATGTAACAAGATGTACATGCTTTGACAAAGAGATTATACATTATTACATGTATTTATTTATTCTAATGACATGATGTATATGATGTTTATGATGTTCATGATGATGTATAGATGTGATGGTTTATGGTTCATGGTATACATGTTTTGATGTTTTATATTTTATGCCTATGCTTATGATATGTGGACTCGGTATCTTAGGCATGTGATGATTATGGATGATGTTTTTTTTGTTCATGGATATGATGTTGATGATGATGTGTGGTTTGATTATGGTTATTGATGTGGTTTACGATATGATGTGATTTATTTCATTGATTATGGATGTGATGTTTTGATGTTTTATGATGTTAACACATAAAGTACATTACATAACCAACTAAATGTGAGAAAAAAGATGAAAATCATGAGACATATGACTACATGAACCAATGATGAGAGGATAAGTAAAAATCATGATGTTTTTTCATTGGTAAAGATAAAACAAAATTGAAGTTAGATTAGCTTAAGGAACATAAGCCTTTTGAATGTTTCACATTAGCATGCTTTGATTGATAAAAATGTGTCTTGATCACATTGTGTCAAGTAAACTCATAATCCCTTGATTTGTAAATGGTATAAAAGGGAGATGGGTAATAGGTGAAGGGTAAATTGGTGATAGGTAAGGTAACCTTATGTGGTTTATTTTCCCCCTTCTACAGATGACCTAAGAACCATACTAGACAAGTCCATGCCTTCATGTAAGGTATAGACTAAGCAATGTAGGAAGTATACTAATGTTATATATTAAATTTGATTGTAGCTTTCATAGGATAACTTTTTATGATTTTGATATAGGGTATTTATTGCTTTTGTTTGATAGGTTTGTGAAGTTGATTGATAAAAGAAGCTTCAAATGATTTATTTTGACAAATTTGACTTAGCCATCCTTCAAGGGAGTGATCTAAGTTTGGGTTTGTTTATTTGGTAGTTATAATTCAAGGGAGTAGTCTCTCTTTTAAGTAATTTAGTTTTTGGGTAGTTGTCCCTCAAGAGAGAAGTCTAAAATGCTATAGATATTTGACCCAAGTGATATTTTGGTATCTCAAATTGTTTTGATGTTAGGTTTAGACATGAGAAAAGTCTACATAGGCTTTAGAGTTTTACCTTTGTGAGGGAAAAATATTTAGAACAAAAGGTTAATGATAAGTGAAAGGGGTGGTTTTAAGAGACAATGAATATGGGATTTGTATGATTAGGGATAATAAGTATCCATGAGAACCAAGCCATGGGTAGAGCTGTGGTACCAATATTTAGGATTAGGTTATGACTATGATGGTTAATCACATGGTTCTATGTTATAATCAGTTGTCTTCAAAGGGATGGGATAAAGGTGTGAGGAAGGTGAAAATATTATAAATCAAAGGATGAGCTTGAGGTATACAAAAAGATGAGTTTGATCCTTATTTAACAAAAGAAAGGATGCATATGTGAAACATTGAGAGGCTCAGGTTCTAGTTTTCCTTCGAGAGAGGACAAATGATAAGCTCTTGATCCATACTTGTGGGTTATGATGTAGGTTCCAAGATAATTGAAAGTAAACTTGCCTATTTATATTTTATCCATATTGTTTACATGTTTATTTTCCTTTAGGATGAGGTCTCTAATATTGAATTCTCATTCTTTTAGGTGCTTGTTATAGGTGCACTTGATTTACTCTTGGTAGAAACAAAGATGGCTAAGTGTTGCTAGGTGATACTCATTAAGTAGCTCAAGTCGTGATAGCCATTCTTGATGATATTCACTCTTAGAAATGATGTCTTACAAGGATATGTGAAGAGAAGGAAATTGGACTTTGAGAGGCAAGACTGCCTTTGCACTAAAGACTAGAGAGAAAAGGGAAGCACCTATAGAGGTTTGAATGCTAGTGCAATATGCCCATAAAGTGAAAGGGATATATAAGTGCCAATCCTAACCGAAAGCATTGACTACTTTGGTTAACATATTATTGAGGGTTTTGTTAGAGGCTTCCACCTATCCATTTTCTTGTGGATGATAAGGTGAAGAAAAGTTTAACTTGATGTTAAATGTGTCATAAAGACCTTGGACTCGCTTGTTTTTCAAATATTTGCCATTGTTGGTGATGATCTTATCGAGAACACCAAAATGATAGATGATATTATGATTGATGAAGTTGACTATCTTTTTGGCTTTATTCAAGATGAGAGGAATAGCCTCCACCCACTTGGTGAAATACTCAGTGGTAGTAATAATGAATTGGTGTCTTTGTGAATAATGAGGATTGATTTCCCTAATGAGATCGAGTCTTCATTATGAGAAGGGCTAGTAGTATTTAGATATTTTAAAGCCATGGGTAGGTGCATGATGTAAATTGGTGTGTTTTTTACATTTAACACACTTCTTTACATAATCACAACAATCCTAGCTGAGGGTGGGATAATAGTATCCAAGGCAAAGGATACATTTAGCAATAACTAAACCACTAAAGTGTTCCCCATATATTCCATCAAGCATTTCCTTGATAGTATGGGAAGCTTTATGATTATGTAGATATTAAAGAAGGAGGCCATCAAAACCATTATTCTAAAGGATTCCCATACATGAGGATAAAATCCATGGAATCATATTGTACGTAATCTATATAGGTAGTGTAATAAATAGGTTTTCTTGACATTTTATTATTTTTTATAGGTCTTAATGATGATGAATGAATACCAATCACTTGGGAGGATAGATTGGGACTTTATTAAACTCTACATGCCATTTTTAAAGCTTTGGAATGCTCACAATTGTCCCTGCTAAGCCTCTCACTTAGCCAATCTAAAGTGGAATCTAAAATGACGTAGTGAATGTAGTGAAAACTCTAGCTGGAGGATTTTTAAGATTTTTTTGATGAATCCAAGTATATGAGGTGTCCAACCATGTGTCACAAGACCCTTGGTATGGATCAGTTAGGGAGGATGCAAATATTCTAGTGCCAAGTGTCAAGGAATGCCTATTGGAGAGTCATATTGATGATAGGTGATGATTGAGCTTGTGTAAGAGAATGTCATGATCAAGAAAAATCCAAATTTAGGTGAAGGAATATTTGTAACTCCCTCTCATCAACATAAATGAGACACTTGTCCCAACTTGATTTGGAATGCTCAAAAGGAAGCCTATGATGAAGGCAGTTCATAAGAGAGAATGATGGAAAATATTTTCTATGCCACACTTGGAGAAGAGGCCAATTTTGGATGAGTGATGAGTAAATTAGTTTCATGAATCATTTTACACTTCATCCATATGCATTGTCACAAGACCCTTGGTATGAATCAGTTAAGAAGGATGCAAAGATTCTAGTGCCAAGTGTCAAGGAATGCCTATTGGAGAGTAATCTTGATGATAGGTAATGATTGAGCTTGTGTAAGAGAATGTCATGATCAATAAAACTCCCAATTTAGGTGAAGGCATATTTTTAACTCCCTATCATCAACATACATGAGACACTTATCCTAAATTTCTCTGGTATGCTCAAAAGGAAGCCTATGATGAAGGTAGTTCACAAGAGAGAATGATGGAGAAGATTTTCTATGCCACACTTGGAGAAGAGGCCAATTTGGGATGAGATGATGTGTAAATTAGTTTCATGACTCATTTTACACTTCATCTTATGTAACTAATTTTCACCTTTTTACAGTTGTCCTTGTGCCTCTTCAACTCCTCCTTTCTCTCTCTTCTTTCAAGTTTTATAAATGTGAGCCATTTTGGCTATTGTAAAAAAGAGACCATAGCTAGTATGGTGAAGCCCTGTTGGTATGACATTTCATTTTGTCTTTAAACATTGAATAGAAGTCAAATTTTGGTTTGTGAACATATTATTCTAAGTGTGTGAGTGATGAATAGTGGATCTAAGTGATAGTAGCATCCTTACTCCCTTTATCCTTCATGTTTAAGCAAAATTTCTAATTTTAATAGGTAATATGAAGTGTATTGATTATACAAGGCTCTTATTCAAGTAAATAATTATCTCTATGGTGTGAAATCTTCCCCTAGACTATTTATCTTATTGATTATTCCACTTATGCTACCTTCACATTGAATCAATTATGCTAGAATCCTTCAATGCCCAGAGTTGGTCTTGGAAAGATTTGTTGCTTAATAGGAATGTGATAGTCATGTGGAGATGTGTCTTTATGTATCACCTCTTTAGTATAGTTTATTTTTCATGAAAACTTATAACTCTTTCCCATATACAAGCATTGGATTAGGTGATGTGTACTTTAAGAAGAATCTAGGGAGGTAACCCTTATAATCTAGAGATTCATCTCTCTTTCAAGTCCCCACAACTTGAGAAATGATTCAATGTTGCATAAAATTTTAGGAACTTGAACATAGTTTCCTAGGGTGCACAATTTGATGATAACAATAATGATCAAATGATGATAAGAGTACATCTACTAGTTGTTTGTACTTTTATAAGACATCATTCTTACATTGGTAGGATTTGTTGACCTAGTTGACCATAAGTTATAAATCAAAAAAGATACTGATCATCTTAACTCTAAGGATAGAGTAGTTTAGAGACCTATTACTAGGGATTCATACTCAGCCACATTGTTGGTGTACTCAAAATAAATTTTAAAGGAAAGGGGAAGAGGTTCACCATTGAGGGGAATGAAAATAACTCTAGCACCCCCATCACACTAGAATTTGGAGCCATAAAAAAACATGGTCATTTGGTAGATGGGGTCCTCTTGATAAAGAGTAATGATAGACTCATCCATAAATGTAAGAGGAAGAAGTTGGTTGTCTGATAAAGGAGATTTAGCTAATTGGTCAGTAATGACTTGCCCTTTAATTGAATTCTGTTAGAGGAACTCAAGGTCAAACTCAGCTAAAAGCATGAGCCACTTAGCCATACACTAGTTTTGGTATGGTTTAGAGTGCATTTACTTGAGTGCATCAATATTAATGATAACTAAATTTTTGTGATTGAGAAGGTAATAATAAATTTTTTAAGCCATAAAGACTAGGGCAAGGCAAAGCTTCTCAAAATGGGTGTATCATGTCTCATACTCTATAAGTGTTTGACTTATGTAGTAGATAACTAGCTCTTTGTTTTGTTCATCATGATGAGCTAACATTGCCCCTAAAGAATGGTCAATGGAAAAAATATAAAGGTATAAGGGTTGGTCCTCTTTAGGAGGGGTAATAATGGATGGAGAAAGGAAGTACACTTTGAGTGAATCAACGGCTAGTTGGTAGTCCTTAGTCCACTTAAAAGAAGTATCTTTCCTGAGAAGATGGTGAAAGGGTTGACATCTATCCAATAACTGAGAGATGAAGTGACAGATGAATTAGAGCTTCCCCTATAGGTGTGGAGTTACTTAAGGTGGGTTGGAGGTGGCATCTCCAAAATTTCTTTGACTTTGGTAGGCTACACTTTGATTCCTTGAAGAGAGATGATCAAGCCAAAAATATCTCTAAATAAGACCCCAAAAATATTTTTTTTGGGGATGAGTTGGACATGGAAATGGATTAACCATTTGAAGATGATTAGGAGAATTTCTACATTATCCTTGCAATATTTAGATTTCCCAAGGAGATCATCTACATAGTCCTCTATGATTTTTTGGATTAGATCATGAAAGATGTAGGTCATCACACATTGGTAAGTTATTTTAGCATTCATTAGACCAAATGACATGACATTGTAGTAAAAATTTCCCTATGGAGTGATGAGGTTTTATGTTGATATTTGGGGGTAATCAAGATTTGATTATATCCCAAGAAACTGTTAATGAGAGATAACATCTCATCGAGAGATGTAAGATCAATAAGTTGGTCGATGCTAGGCAAAAAAAACTCATCCTTTGGATAAACACAATTGAGATCATGAAATTCAATTCAAAGGAAAAGTACCCATATAGTATTGGTAATGGGAATTATTTTATAAACCCATTGAGGATAATTTATGGGTTGGATGAAGTCAACAGACAAGAGATACTAAATCTCTTCTTTGACTAGAAGGGCAATGTGAGGGTGTATCCTGTGAAGCTTTTGCCAAATAGGCTTAGCATCAAAATGGGTGATAATGTTGTGGAGGGATATAGAAGGGTAAATTCTATGCATATCATGATAGGACCAATAAAATTCTATACTTAAATCATGAAGGAAAGAAGGGCAATCTTTTTTCTCCATGAAATCTAAGGATTGACCAATCTTGACAATGTAAGGGTTAACCTGAGTACCCAAGTTAACATTGATAGTGGATTAATTCAACATGGTTTAGTTCTTAGGAGTAAGGGATTTTTGGATGGAATAATCCCCTACATTGAGGTAGGTGAGAATGGAATCATCATCTTGATATTGGATGGTGTTGATGGTAAGAGAATCATTTTCTACCATTTTAGGATGAACGAGAGGAAGGGTTTTTAGTTTGACCATCCTTTTGATAGGTGAAGGGGCCTAAACTAATAGTATTGACTTAAAAAAGTTAAGAGGAATGATCTTGAAATTATTATACTTTTAAGGAGATTGGGTTGGTGAGGATGGGATGTTTTCCTCAATGGTGGTGATGGGTTTTGGTGAATTGGTGGGTTTTTCTAGTGGTATGAACCCAAGGCCAAATAGCTCATGAGGTTTCTGGGTTTTGATGGAAGGTAATTCATGAGGTCCATGTTCATAATGACCTATACCAATCCCTTCCAGTCACACATATGAAGGTATAATTTGGAAAATGGTAGTTTTTCTAGGTAAGAGAAGTCATATGTAAATGGTCAGGTGGTAGAGGTACTGGTGGAAGCAAGAATTGGATGATCAAGTCCCCCATAGATTAAGTTGGTTTGATGTTTGTGAAGACCAAAAGGGATGATGGTTATAATTTTTGGGTCATAACTAGGATCATGGTTAAGGCTCTAATACTCTTGAGAAGTAGGGAAAGCATATAAGGAAAAAAGATGAAACTCCCCTAGTGAGAGACATTAGAACGTGGGTTCAAAGGGGTCTTCTACAAGAATCTAAGAAGGGATAGAGGAGATAGTGGAAACTTCATCATTGGTATGGGTGGAGTTGATATTGGTTGATGGTGAAGTGTATGAGGGAGGAAGAATAACATCATTGGATTGATATGTAACAACTTTTATGGTAACAACTTGACCCTTGTCTTCAAACTTGACACATCAATGTAAGGTGGATGGGACACAATTCATGGTATGAATCCAAGGGAATCCAAGTAAGACATTGTATCGAAACTCACCTTCTACAATGTAAAAGAGTTATAAAATTATTTGGGGTCTTAAGTAGATGTGGAGATAACTGTCCCTAAGGTAGTGGCCATATTATCATTAAAGGAGTAAAGGACTGAAATAGTTTTTGACATGATATTCTTAGGTAGTTGGAGTTGGTCATAAGCATTAGAGGAGATGATGTTAATACTAGCTCCTCCATCAATCATCACCCTTTTGATGTGAGTTTTATTGATGTATTCAGTGATGAAGAGGGTAGGATGAGGATCTTTAGAATGAACAAAAGGTATTTCTAAATCTTGAAATGTGACAAAGATAGAAAGTTAAAGGGATTCAACAAAGGATGTAATGGGTTCAGGGTATTATAGTTAAACCTATATCAATTTGAAGACATTTATCAATGTTTGGTGATGATGGGTTGAGGTGTTGATTAGTTTGGAAAGGCTCATCTTCACTAGTGTTTGGTGAAGTTATTTTAACACTACTCATTTGATAAATTTGGAAGGGTTGGAGGGAGAGGCACCCAAAATGGATAGTTTGGGTTTTGGTGAAGGTGAAGGTAAAGTTGAGAGTATTTTGGTTTAGTTAGAAGGTTGAGGTGTGGATGGGTATGTCCATGGTATAGACACTTTGGCTTTTCCCTTATCCTTTTGTTAGGCCCTAGATCAAGTAACCATATAGATAATGTGGATTAGGGGAAGTGTTGGGCTAGATGTCTACTTTGGTTCCTCCTAGATTTCAAATGAGAGTGGAGGAGTGGGTAAATGTTGGATAGGTTTATTTGGAGGTTGGATTGATAATGGGATTGAGTTAGATTCATTTGATAACATATAATCCTCATCCCATAAGTTATGGACAAGTGTTTGGAGAGATTTTCAATTATGTATGTCATGTTTCAAAGTCCTATGGTATAAACATATCAAATTATCATTTAACCATATTTTTTTAGGATGTGAAAGTTTAAAATGTTTTATAGGTGGTAGGCTTAAGGAAGAGGTTTACAACAACCTTTAGGGAATGGTTGAATAAGATTTGAGCAAAGATGTTGGAGGTAATAGGTTGTTAGTTTTAGGAGTGGGAACCTTATTACAAGTAGGCTTCACCCTAGAAATTGTTGGTGGTAGAATAGTTTTGATAGGTGGGTTTGGTTGGGATTGTTTGATATTGGTTGGTTTGGTGGTGGAAGATTTGGATGATGAAGGTTTGGAGATACTTGGGAAGGTAGAGGTAGATAAGTTAATTAAAAATGATGGGGAGTTTGATGATTTAGTGGAGGTAGGTGCAGGTAGAGCAAAAAGAGAAGTTTTAATAGATGAGGAATAGGTAGTTGTGGGAGGGTTCACCTTCTTTATTAAAGGATGAGCTCCTAGGATGGTAGAAGGATGGGGTCCTAAGATAGAAGGTAAGAGGGAAGGAGGTGGTATGGTTTTTGTTTGAGGTGAGAGTTTGGTTGGATCAACCTTATTAGTTGGTTTGGTTGGATTTTTCTTTAGTGGAATAGATGGGGTTAAGTCCAAATTCAAAAATTGATGAGCAAGGGTAGGTGTAGAAAGTATTCCTATATTCTTGATAGGTTTGGTTAGAGAGGCATAAGGTGATTTAACAATTTTAGATGGAGGTGGTTTGGATGTTTCCTCTATGGTTTTCAAAGGAGAAGAGTTTGATGAAGGTATTAAACTGATAATAGGTTTTATGGTGGATGCAAGTGAGGTTTAAGGTTTAGGTTTGTTTTGATATGGGAGCCCAAGACAATGCCAAAAGGTTGCTATATCCAAAATTGGTTGAGAAGTGAACTCTAGAATTTGGACTAATCTATAAAAAGGATTGTAAATGGGTTTTATTCCTTGGTCATTAGTTTCATAGATTAATCCCATAGGTTGAGGTGCAGGAATGGTTTTTTCACCTTTGTTCTTGATGGAAGGTTCCAAGATATGGGAGGATGTTTCCTCTATAGAAGGTGTAAACAAGGTAATCTTTTATTTTGGGATGGTTCCCAAAGAGATAATGGGTGGTTTTATGATAGGGAAAGAATGTGTGATGGCCTCAAGTGAAGGAATAAAGATGGTTGTTTCCTTTGTTTAGGTGTCCAAAGCAATGGTGAGTAAATCCACCACTTCAAGAAGTGGAGTGGGGGAAGAGGTAGTTGAAGAAATGGTTGCCTCCTTTGGTATTTCTATCAAAGGAGATGTGGGTAGGTCCATGGTTTCATCAAGTAAAGAAAGAGGGGTGGTTGCTTCCTCTATTTGGATGTCCAAAGGAATAGAGGGTGAGTTCACCACTTTAATGAATGGAATGAAGGAAGAGGTAGTTGAGGTAATGGTCTCCTCAATGATAGGTTCACTGGCAATGACATTGACCATATGGACATCATGAGTGTGAGATGATTCTAGTTTGTTATCATCATAATTGGTAGAAGGGGCATGATTGGTGAAAGGTTTATGAAATATGTTAAGGGACTAATTTAGGGGTGAATTAGGATTATTAAATACAAATTCTCCCTTATCAATCATGTTTTGGACAATGGTTTAAAGGCGATGCACCTACTAGCATCATGTCCAATGACACGATGGAAAACACATAAATCATTCTCATTACACCAACTAGGTGTAGGTTGAGAAGCATCAAATTGTTGGGGAGGTTTTATGGGAGGAAGTTGTATGATGTTAGCTTTGAGAAATTTATCCAAAACTGAAGCATAAGACTCCCTATCAAAGTGTATTACTTTGGGGTAAATTAGTTTTATTGTTTATGTTATCCTTGAATTTAGTAAGCTAAATTAATGGGATAACCCCTAAAAAACTTGTCTATTTTGTATCCCATTATCTCTAAGCATGCAAAAAGAGGCAAATCTCTGCCTCTTTACATTTTTTTCCCCAAGAAAGTTGATCTTTTGAGGGAATTTTGTATCCCATGTAGTTTGGAGAATTTTCTCTAAACTACACTTTGTTTCTTTTTATGTTGTGTCAGAGAATTTTTTTGACCTTGCATATGTTTCATGTGAAGTCAGAGATTTTTTTGACTTTGCATGTGTAATGTCAGATAATTTTTTTGACTTTGAATATGCAATGTTAGAGAATTTTCCCGACATTGCATGTGTAGGAGCGCTATTTTTTTTTACTTTGCATGTGCAAATTTAGAATTTTTCTCCACTCCTGCACCTGGGCCCACCATTACATTGATAATTAACACGTATTAATTACCCTTTCTATATATATATATATATATAACCCATGTATTTTTAGTTTTACCATTGTTTTTTCTCTTTTTTTATTCTTTTAAAGATCACGTGCATCCCACCTCACCATTTTCAAGTCTACTTGTTCCCTTCCTCATTTTTGTCAATCGATCCAGCTTGTCTATAGATTCTTCCTCATCATATTTTTGGTGAGTTGTTTATTTTGTCATTGTGTGATTCTTGTTTTAGTTTTATTTTTCATTATCTCTTTTTTGTTTCTTTATGGTTGTTTTTTGGATCTATCTTTTCTTTTTTTCATGAGACACTAAACCTTAGGGTGCAAGTCAAATATTTTTATCTGACATGCACCCTAAATATAATAACCGCAACTCTAAAGGTGTACTTCAAAGAATTTTTTCTGAAGTGCACATAGCCTGGTGTACTTCAAAGAATTTTCTCTAAAGTGCATAAAGCAAACCCAACTTGGGTGCAAGTCAGAGAATTTTCTCTGACATGCACCCAATCAAGTAATACTTAGGGTGAAAGTCAAATAATTTTCTCCAAATTACACCTAAAATCTTCCAAAGGTGTAAATCAGAAAAAATTCTTTAATCTACACCTAATTAACCAACTCCCATGTAATTTGAAGATTTTTTTTTAATTTCACCAAAACTAGTTTCTACCCATATCCCATGTAAAAGCATAGTTTTACTTCGATCCTACACCTTTCCCAAAGATGAATAAAAATGTTAACTCTAGATAATCAAATTTTCTTACTTGCAGCTATCTAATCAATGTCAGACATTTCTCCAAACAAGAAGACAATGAAGGATAAATATCAGGGTGTGTTCCCATTATTTGTAGTTGATTTAAATGTGGATCAAATTAGGGATATAGAGATTGGTCATGTGCACATGGCTAAGTTTTTATATATATTGGGAAGATAACCCATTACAACTCATATGGAGCTAGTACTTAATAGTGAAATCTATTTGGCTGATACATTTCCAGTATTAGCACATGATTCTAAATTCATCTTGACCATGGCAACACACTATGATAAATAAAGTAAATTGGTCAAGGATTTAGAGGGTAAGGTGATCATTTTCCTTAATGAGGAATATTTTGATAAAGTTTTTCACCTTTTTAAGATTGAAAAATATTCTAATTTAACTATGGAATCAACTCAAGAATACTATGACAGAGATCTCAAGAAGTGTAAAAAACATATCAACTCCGAATGGCTCAAGACTTCTCAACCCACCATTGCTAGATTGCCCAATCATTTGTATCATAGTGAATTTATAGAGGAGATAGGAGATTTATTACTCTCCTTAACATAGTGAAAGGGTTTTTTGCTTCAAACATTTTTCAAGAATGGATGTATCAATACATTCTAGTTATTAAAAGAAACAAGCAAAGGATATTTAGGGGTAAATAAATCAGTGATGCTATTTGTCATTAGATTTTTGAGATAGCTTCTTCACTCAAGTTTTATATGACTTCATATCTTGTGTATGCTTCAGCCAGTATGAAGTCTTTCTTGGGTCTAAATTCTATCAGAAAAATAAAAAATGTCCCTATTTATGAGCACTATCCACAGCTAACTCTAAAAGAAAGTGTCAAGAATTATAGGAGAGTTAATGATGATTTCTTCTATACATTCATTTTCACTCTTGAGAAATAACTTGAAAAGAAGAGAGTTTTAGATCAAGCATGGGCACAGGTCAATAGGGTTGGATGTATTTTCCTACAATTCCTAACTTTTACATACATCAAGGTAGGAGGATTTGATGAACAACCTTACATGCTACCCAGATATATAAGTAATAAACTAATGCTAATGGATATGCATAAACAAGTGATGAATGTGCATAAAAACAATCAGATTCTCACAAGAGAGGTTTCAAATTTTCAATTAGTATTGATTGGTACACAATTTACACTACTCCAAAGGATAAGACTATGGAAACTGAGATGTTGTAGATTACACTTAAAGAATTCAAAAGTAGAGAAAACTTTGATTAAATAATGATGAAGGAGAAGCTCAAGCATAATATCACTCATGTGCACAAAATTGAAGATATTTGGGTAGAGTGCAAAAATAATGAAGATATAAGGAGACTTAATTATAACTAGCTTATTGATGATCAAATTGTCAATTTAGAATTGGAAAATATTCTTGGGGATTTGATAGATGATGGTAATATATTTGATCCTTCATATGAGGAAAATCAAGTGGCTTCAACTCCTCTCCCTTCTATCCAATGGTCAGTTAAAGAATCCACTTCTATTAGAGATGGATTTCAACCTATTCTTACAAGAACTAATGCTTGGTTGGAATCTAAAGGAATTAAGTTAAAACATTTTAAGATTGGTTTTGATGAAAATTACAATGAATAAACTGTTAAGAAATGAGAGGAGTTGAGAACTAAAAATAAAGAGAAGCCCTCTACTTCCGAACAAAAGCCAAAATTTGTGTTTGTCAATAAAGGGAAGAAGAAAGGCATAGAAGCAAGTGTCAAGGAAAGTGCTCAAGTGGAGAAAAAATAAATACTAATCACAAGTGAGGCACCACCTAAATCAAAAATGTCACAAGTATCACAGCTAGTGCTTCAATAGCCTATACAACTAGAGACTACTCAATCAGAAGTTCTTTTAGCTGAAACTTCTCAAGCCAGAGTTTCACAGGTAACATTTTCTATAGTTCCTCCCATGAGTACCACTATACAAGTTGATCTTGTTCCTTCTCAAGTTTTTATTTCACCTCCATCTTCATCTCCTAGTGCCACATTTTTTCAAGTTCCTTCACAAGGTACACTAGACCAAGTTTTTGATTCATTATCAAATCTACACAGTCCTTCAAATTCATTGGGATCCCCAACTAATTTATATTTCACCCAACAAGATATGGACAAATTTATTTCTATGCCTTCTTCAAAGATAACAACTCAGGTTCCTATTGCTCCAATGTTTAAAATTTCAATAGGAACTAAAGTGGTGGTTGCTCCAACCCAAAATCCACCTGTAATTACTATAATCTCATTGGTGTCAACCCCATTACCAGATACCTCTATCATATTACCTTCCATTCTACTTACTTCATAATCCATTATCCCTCCCCAAGTATCCCAATATTTAACATCCTCTATCTAATTAGATCCATATCCTCTTCCTCCTTGGCTGAAATCACAAGCACCTAAGAAGAATAAGAAGAGAGCAGTGGCACTAGAAGACTTTGATTTTGGTCAACTTATGTCAATAAATCCCAAAACAACAAAAAAAGCCAAAAGTATGTCAAGGTTAATTTTTTAATTTGGGAATAAGTATGCTAAATTTGTAGTGCCTCCTGAATATAGAAACACTAAAGATATTCAAGCATCTAAATATATAGTGGAATGAATAGATCTTGGGAAACAAACTCATGAAGGTGCAAAGGAAGATTTTCAAGCAACAAGGACCTCCTTGATTGAGAGATGATAAGGAAAAGAAGATCAAAGATCAAATCAAAGTATAAGTAGAAAAAATAACCTCTGCTTTACTAAAAATCACTCAACCTTCTGAGTCTATTGATCTTATTATTCATGAAAACAATGAGAAGGCCATTCAACAAGTAGAGAAAATTGGATCTCAGGGTTAGGCGGTCAATGCTTGGATTGAGAGATTAACAATACAAGGTACTCAAAGGTTGCATTCTACCATTGGATTTTTAAAGGACTTGAGTGAAATGAAAATAGAAATTTAGAAAACAATTAAAATACTCACTCAATATTTGCAATTGACTAAAAAGTATATTGATACATGGACTCAACTATACAAATTCAAACGGGAGCTTTTGGTTGAGCAGAAGGTCATTCCAAATAGGAAAATGTTCATTGAATATAAGGAAGCTATGAAGAATAAAAGAGAAGTTCTTGAGAATCTAGTTAAAGATCTCAAAGAAGCTAAAGATATGTGTGATAATAAGATGGTAGATCTTATAGATAAAATTGGAGAGCTTCCCTGTCAAATTAAAAATGACTCTTAGGAAATTCTTCCTGTGGAGATTGTTATTCAAGAGTTTACATCTTTTTTTCAAACAAAGATTGAAATAGGTTATTTCACACTAGACTAAATTAACAAATTGATTAAATTTTAGGTCATTATGGATAAATTACAAAAAATCTTGGACAAAATCAAGGATTTACCAGTCAACCTAGAAGATTCTATCACAAGGGTTCTTGTCATGTACATCCAACCTAGATAATAGTGAGGTTCAAGCTATATTGAAGAGATATGAGGGATTTTTAGAAAAGAATAAAAAGGAATAAATTATTGTGTCTAAGGACACTTAGTTTAATTTTGTAATTTTCCATATGTAGTTTTATTTAATGTAAATTACACGTAGAAAAAGTACATAGTCCTAAGTCAAATTGGACTCTGTTAATGAATAAGTCAATGTATTTATGTTTTCCCTATTTTTGTTCATAGCTCCTCTCTATAAATAGGAGGATGATATTTGTAGAAAGGATCACCAATTGTTGTAAAGGGGAAATGCTACTGAATTGAGAAACAATTTTGAAACTTTGTGTTGAAATATACTTGTGGTGTATTGGGAATGTTCTTTTATATTTTCCATTGCATTTTATTCTACTTTGAGTGAATTGTGGTGTGAAATTTCTACAAGTGAGAAGGTGCCAGGAAGCTAATTTTGTAGTCTTTGAGCTAATTTTTAGTTACTAGGTTTATGTTCACATTGAAAGTGAATTATTGAGGAAACTTTGGGCTACACGTTATTCTATCTTCTAAGTTTACTCTGCTGGTATTATCCTTGTTAATATTTTGGCTAATAAATCTGAATAATAGTTATATTTGGTTCATTAAGTGATCTTAGATTTTCAAAGCATGTCACAAAGAATGGAAGAAAGTTTGTGATTGAACATCAATTTTGAAAAAAGAGAATTGGATGATATGATAACACCCACTATGATAAAATTATTTTTAAATAAGTGTAAATAATTAAGTGTTGTGTTAATTAACAATAAAAGGGAGCCTCCCCTTGTCTTGAGGAGAGATTTTATCTCATCACACTGTGGTTGAAATAAATATTTTGCTACCATTTTTTCAATAACAAAATATTCACTCAATAATTTTTGGTGACTCCACTGGGGATACAAACATACAACTGAGCTCTACATGCATTCAGTTCATATAATAAAAAAACCTTATTGTTTTTTATTGTTTTGTTGTAGTTAATCTATTTTCTTTTTGAGTGCTTTCACATTCTAGGACAAGAAAGCTACACTCATGGTAGAAGGGCAATAGGACTCATTGATCCAACATTTGAGTTATTGTAAGAACACAACTTTGATATTTTGCTGACACATGCAAGGTCACCTTTTCAATGTAATTTTTTTTTTGCACCAATAAATACAAGATCTCGTATACCAGGAGAAACTTCCAACATTTGTAAAGTTTTACATATTTTTCCTTTGTAAAGTTTTGTCATACCTCCATATAATCCACAAAGAATGAAAGCTCAAGGTCCATGGGGGAATGATTTTGGTCCTTTGAATTTGGCACCCCTATCTCATGAACTACCTCGTGGCTCACAAAAAAAATTTCCCAAGTTTTATGGTGATGGCAAGCAACATCTAGATGAACATATTGTTTCATTTTATATTGCATGTGGAGTTATTAGATTAGAGCATGAAGATGTTTCTATAAGATTTTTTGTAGAAACACTCCAAGGCATTGCTACTAATTGGTTTTATCATCTTGTAATTAGAACTATCACCAATTGGGCTATGCTTAAGGCTCAGTTTGAGGCAAGGTTCAAGTCAACAGAAGATGCTCATGCCTTTTTGGCTCAACTCACACAAATGAAAAAGGAAGCACATAAATCTATGCATGAATTCATGGCAAAATTCAACAAGTTGAAGAATATGATTCCAGTAATTGTTCGACCTACACCTAAGAATCTGAAGTGCTTCTTCATCAATTCTCAACTATCAGAAGTGATTTTTATTTTATGAAGATCAACCCCAGTTTATCTCAATGCTACTCAAAGTTTGGCCACCAAAGTAGAAGATGATTTAATCCTAGCAGGTAAGGTGAGAAATAATTCTATTAATCCTAGAGGGAAGCCTTCAATAACTTCATCTCCTACTAATACTAAGGATCCCATGGTGTAAAAGCTAGCAAATGAGTTGCTTGTGCTTAAGAAGTAAATGTTCTAAGGCATGTATTTTCCTTCATACAAGGATTTTCCAAGGAGAACATATCCAAATACTTCAAAATGTTCTAATAACATTTCTAGAAATTAGAATTAGAATAAGCTTCCTCCACCACAAGTAAGGCTTACACTGGAGGCACCACCAGATAATGCAATAGTCAATTGGATGGAACCTAAAAATGATGATGTTCCAAAATTGGAATATGTCCCAAAATAAGATGTTAATCCCTTTATAGGAGATGAAAAGGGAGAAGCTGGTGACTCTAATATCAGGTTTATGAAATTTGAATAAGAAGAAGACTCACTCGGTGAGTCTTATGTCATTTTCACTTATTCTCAAAGTCAGCAAAATCAACAACAAAAGATTGATAAAATAAAATCCAAGGATGAATCATGAAAGGAGGTTACAATCACTAAAAATGGAACCCCATTGCCAATTAAACCAAAGGATATGGTGGTAGATAAACAAGTAAATATTCTTCATATTTCTACCTCTTCTCCTTCAACGTCTAGATCTAGTGCCCAAAATTTGAAACCTAAAAATGAAAATGTCTTGTCTTATTTGGCTACCCCATATCCAACTTCTAATATCATTGATCATGACAAGAAGAAAAAAATATAAATGTCATAGGCTCAATACCTCTAATTAAATCTTGACCAGTTTAAGAGATCAGAAAAATTTGTAAAAATTAAAGGGATCAATTCCAATCAGATCTCATCCAAGAATGTATTTGTTGATCCTAAGTCAAAATAAAAGAACCTAGTGGTAACTCCTAGATCTAATTCTAGAAATAGAACCTTTCTATATTTCCCCATTTTTTAATAGATATAAGCTTAATAATTGTGTCATTGATTTAGGTGCTTCAGATAATGTAATGCCTACCAAGGTGGCTAATACCTTGGGCTTAACCTTGACAAAGACTTTTGGCTATTGCTTTTTGATGGAAACTAAATAAGTACCTCTCATAGGCCAAAAAAAATATGCACAATTCACATTTGCTACTTTTCCATAGAAAAAGATTAAGATGAAGATTCTTGTAGCCAATATTCCTACCTCATATGGAGCTTTGTTGGGACATAACTTTTACAAATATGTTGGAGGATAAATTAACATGGATTGGTCTAAGGCAAGAATACTTGTTAAAGGTGTGATGTGGAAGTTTCATATAGAAAAGCAAGCAAAGTATACTATAACAAAGACTGAGGACCCAAAATCCCAGATTATTTTTAAAACTTTCAAAATGGGTACGTATTTCTTAACTACAGATGAAGATCTAATATTTTCAAATGACATTTCAAAAAAAAGATCAAAAAATAGAAGAATCTTCCTCTTTAGATGAAGATATTTTGGATTTTGACGTTATTAAGGTTGAGAGTTCAAATGAAGTTTGGACTTTGGAATTTGATGGTAATTGTTCTTCAACTGGATCTAGAGTTGGGATAGTTCTCATATCCCCAAAAGGAAAATTTTTCCCTTTCTCTTTCAAGTTGTAGTTTGATAACACTAATAAAATAGCTGTGTATGAAGATTTGTTGTTAGGAATGGACATTACAAAAAGGAAAGGGATAAAAAATATTTATGCTCAAGATGATGCTAAACTAATCATTTGTCAAGTTAGGAATCTCTATCAAATAAAGAATGAAAGACTAAGGCATTATCAAAATCGAGTTTAGGATTATATTGAAAGTTTTTATGCATTTAATATATTAGTATTTCCATAAGAATGCAATGATAGAGCTAATTCATTGGCTATTTAAGCCACTCTCTTGATTCCTCACAAAGATTTCCAAGGAAACAAATACACTATTGAACTAGTTTTCTAGCCCAGTGTTCTTGATAATGTCAATCATTGGTAGGGTTTTAATAATGATGAGAAGGTCATCTCATTCTTGGAGAAGGTTTAAAATTTTAGTGAGTTGTATTTTGGAGGAAGTGATTCCACTCCTCAAGAATCAATTTCCAAAGTTAATGAAGAAACTAGTGAAGAAATATTGCAATTAAAAGGGAATAATATTCCAAAGGGTTAGTATATTTGGAAAGACTTTTTGATAAGCATGATTGGTTCATCAAATGTCAACAATCAGAATCTGATTCATCTAAAAAAATTGAGAAAGTTAATATAGGAATAGAGAGTAATCCCAAAATGATAAAATTGGGAAATGTTGCTCATCAGAGGAAAGAGAAAAGTTGGTGAGACTTCTATGCTGATACATTGATTTATTAGCATATTCATATGTTAATCTAAAATCATTTCAAATTAAGGAGGTGCAACATGATATTCCTCTCAAGCTAGGATCTCAACATCATAAGCAAAAATAGTGGTAGTATAATCCCAAAATCTTAGGTACTATCCTCACTAAAATTCAAAAGATGTTAAATGCTCACATTATCTTTCCCATACATCAATCCACATGGATAGCCAATATTGTTTTCATGAGGAAAAATAACGGAGAGATCCATATTTGTGTTGAATTCCAAAATTTAAATCAATTATCACTTAAAGATAATTACCCATTGCCATTAATGGACCAAGTATTACAAACTATGACTGGTTTAGAGATGTTGTCTATGCTAGATGGTTTCTTAGGATATAATTAAGTAGAGGTTCATGATGAAGATCAACATAAGACAACCTTCACTACTCTATATGGCACTTTTTCATATTTAGAATGCCTTTTGGATTGATCAATGCTAGTGCTACCTTTCAAATGGCTATGGACTTGGCTTTTTGAGATATTATTGGTAAGTTCATTGTGGTCTACCTAGATGACCTAACTATTTTCTCAAAAAAGTGTCGAGATCATTGTGACCATTTTTAGCAAGTACTTTAAAAATTCCATGAACATGGGATATCTCTTAATCCCAATAAATCCATTTTTGGGGTTACAGAAGGTAAGCTCCCTAGACATATTATATCCAAGGAAGGAATCAAAATTGATTTTGAATGGATCAAGTCAATTCAAAATCATACTCTTACATCAAGTAAGAAAGGAGTGCATTCATTCTTTGGCAAGGTTAATTTTTTGTGAAGATTTATTCCTAATTTTGTTGAGAAGACATGCCATATTGTCAATATGATGAAAGTAAAATCAACTTTTCATTGGAATGCACAAGAAAGAAATACTTTTCATGAAATTAAGGAAGCCATTACACTTGCTCCTATCCTAGTTTGCCCTGATTATAACTAACCAACAATGAAGGAGATACAAAAGAAATTCCCATAGTCTTACTCATAAGCACAATGAATGAGCGGTATTATACCATTGCTTATTTTCTCACATATGGAGAATGTCCAGAACATTTGTTTTACAAAGAGAAGAGGACAATCAAGCTCAAGGATAAAAATTTCATCATTTGGGATAATGGTTTGTACAAGTGGAACATTGATGGAATTTTTATACGATGTGTAGATAAGGCAAAACAAAGTAAGTTATTAGAATATTTCCATGATTTGGCTTGTAGAGGACATTTTTCAACCCCAGTCATGTCTCACAAGATCTTGCATGCTAGATGTTATTGGCCAACATTTTTTTAGGATGCATATGCTTGGGTGCATAAATACAAGAAGTGGTAACAATTTGTGGGGAAACCCAAGTTATCAGCCTTGCCTCTCAAGATTGTTGTCAGTAAAGAACCTTTTAAGTAATGGGGTATTGATTTCATCAATGCAATGAATCCAAGTGAAGTTCATAGTTATGTTCTCATGGCTACATATTACTTCACCAAGTGGGTGGAAGTAATTCTAACCAAACATGCCACTCCAAAGGTTATTTATAACTTTCTCAAAAATAATATCATCATAAGATTTGGTGTAACAAGCAAAATTATAACTGATGATGCTTCATGCTTCACAACTCATGAGATGACTTAGTTTTATTTTGAATATGGGATCATTTTGTCTCATACTTATGACTACTACACTCAAGGGAATGGTCAAGCCAAGTCAAGTAATAAGTATTTGGTAACTATTATCAAGAATTTAGTAGAAGATAATCAAAGGACATGGTATAAAGCATTGTATGATGCATTATGGGATGATTGTATCACTCCCAAATGAGAAATTGGTATGTCTCCTTTCCAACTCCCATGACATTAGAGTTTCCCACTCTTAGATTAGCTAGGGAAATTGAAAATAAAATATTTAAAAGCTATTTAGACAAGCATATTATGTATCTTGTTGAGATAGAGGAGAAACATAAAAAAGTAGTGGATCGAATTGTTGAACATCAAAGTCATGTCAAGGAACTTTTTGACAAGAAAGATAAATCATGAGAATTTTGAGTTGGAGATCTAGTCCTCTTATGGGATAAAATAAGAGAGTCAAAAGGAATGCATGGAAAATTTGATTCTCTATGGAGGGGTCATTTTCTCATTCATCAACTCAGTGGATAACATAGTTTCTTCTTAGCATACTTGGATGGAACACCATTACCGCTACCCTATAGTGGGCAACATCTAAATCTTTTCACTTAGTAAAATTACAAATAAGTTTATACATTTTGTATATATATATATATATATATATATATATATATATTCATCTTGTCTATCACTTGACTCCATGGCCCAATAGAGAAAGGCACTTAAAGTTCTAAGATTCTCTTTCCTTCAAGCGTTTTAAAGAATGCTTAAAGGAAATACCTCAGTTAGATCCAGCTGTTATCCTTGAATTTAGTAGGCTCAATTCATGGGATAACCCCTACAAAACATGTCTATTTTGTATCCCATTATCTCTAAGCATGAAAAATGAGGTAAATCTCTACCTCTTTACATTTTTTTCCCAAAAAAATTGATCTTTTGAGGGAATTTTGCATCCCATGTAGTTCAGAGAATTTTCTCTAAACTACACTTTATTTCTTTTTATGTTGTGTCGAAGAATTTTTCTGACCTTGCATATGTTTTGTGCAAAGTCAGAGATTTTTTTTGAATTTGCATATGCAATGTTAGATAATTTTTATAACTTTTCATATGCAATGTCAAAGAATTTTCTCGACATTGCACATCTAGGAGTGTTATTTTTCTCTAACTTTGCATGTGCAAATTCAAAATTTTTCTCTACTCTTATACCTGGGCCCATCATTGTACCAATAATTAATATGTAGTAATTACCCTTCTTATATATATATATATATATATATATATATATATATATATATATATATATATATATATATATATATATATATATATATATATATATATATATATATATATATATATATATATATATATAACCTATGTATTATTATTTGTACCATTGTTTTTTTCTCTCTTTTTTCCATTTTCAATCTCACGTGCATCCCTCCTGACCATTTTTGAATCCACTTTTTCTCTTAATCATTTTCATCGATCGATCCATCTCATCTATAAATTCTTCCTCATCATATTTTTGGTGACTTGTTTATTTTGTCATTATGTGATTCTTTTTTTAGTTTTAGTTTTCATTATCTCTTTTTTATTTCTTTGTGTTTGTTGTTTATTGGATCTATCTTTTCTTGTTTTCACAAGACACTAAACCTTAGGGTGCAAGTCAAAGATTTTTCTTTGACATTCACCCTAAATCTAATCACCTCAACTCCATGTTCCTTAGAGAATATTTTTCAAGTTACACATCTCCATTCACATAAAGGTGTACTTCAAAAAATTTAATTTAAAGTGCATGTAGCCTAGTGTACTTCAGAGAATTTTCTCCAAACTGCACAAAGTAAACCTAACTTAGGTGCAAGTTGGATAAATTTCTTAGACATGCACCTAATGAAGTAATCCTTAGGGTACAAGTTAGAAAATTTTCTTTGACTTACAGCTAAAATATTCCAAAGTTGTAAATCAAAAAAAAAATTGATCTATACCTAATTAACCAACTCCTATATAATTTAGAGATTTTTTTTCAAATTACACCAAAACTAGTTTCTACCCATATCCCATGTAGAAGCATAGTTTTTCTTTGCTCCTAAACCTTTCCCAAAAATGATGAAAATTATAACTCTGGATAATCAAATTTTCTTACTTGAAACTATATGATAAATGTCAGACATTTCTCCAAATAAGAATATAATTAAGTACAAATATCAGGATGTGTTCTCATTATCTACAATTGATTCAAATGTGGATCAAATTAGGGATAAGGAGATTGGTCATGTAGACATGGCTACATTTTTATATATATTGGGAAGAGAATCCATTGCACCTCATATGCAACTAGTACTTAACAGTGAAATCCATTTAGTTGCAACATTTCTAGTATCAACACATGAATCTAAATTTGTCTTGACCATGGAAATACACTTTGATAAAGAAAGAAAATTGGTCAAGGATTTAGAGGGTAAGGTGATCATTCACCTTGATGAGGAATATTTTAATAAAAATTCTCACCTTTTTGATATTTAAGAATATTCTAATTTAACTATGAAATCAACACAATAATACTATGACATAGATCTTGAGAAGTGTAAAAAACACATCAACTCCAAATGGATCAAGACTCCTCGACCCACCATTACTAGATGGCCTAAGTATTAGTATCGTAGTGACTTTCCAAATGAGATAGGATATTTGATTACTCTCCTTAGCAAAGTGAAAGGGTTATTTGCTTCAAAAAAATTTCAAGAATAGATGTATCAAAACATTCTAGTTATTAAAAGAAAAAAGCAAAGGATCTTTTGGGGTAAACAAATTAGTGATGATATTTGTCATCATCTTTCTGAGGTAGCTTCTTCACTCAAGCTTTATATGAATTCATATCTTGTGTATATTGTAGCTGGTATGAAGTCATTCTTAGGTCTAAATTCTATCAACAAAAATAAAAATGTTCCTATATATGAGCACTATCCATTGCTAACTCTAAAATAAATTGTCAAGCATTATAGGAGAGTTAATGACACTTTATTCTATACATTAATTTTCACTCTTGAAAAAGAACTTAAAATCAAGAGAGTTTCAGATCTGAAATTAGCATAGGTTAATAGGGTTGGATGCATTTTATTATAATTCAAAACTATTACATACATCAAGGTAGGAGGATTTGATGAATAACATTACATGCTACCCAAATATCCAAGTGATAAACTAATACTAATGGATATGTGTAGACAAGTGATGAACATGCATAAAAAACAATCAGATGCTCACAAGAGATGTTTCAAATTTCTAATCAATATTGGTTAGTACATAATTTCCACTACTCTAAAGGCTAAGAATATGGAAACTGAGATGCAATGGATTACGATTAAAAAATTCAAAAGCAGAGAAAACTTTGATTATAAAATGATGAAGGAAAATCTCAAGAGTAATATCACTCATGTGCACAGAATTGAAGATATTTGGGTAGAGTGAAGAACTGATGAAGATATAAGGAGAATTGATTATAGCCACCTTACTACTGATATGATTGTCAATTTAGAATTGGTAAATATTTTTGGGGATTTGATGGATGGTGGTAATATATTGGATCCTTCATATGAGGAAATCAAGTGGCTTCAACTCCTCTCCTTTCTATCCAATAAAAAATTAAATAATCCACTTCTATTAGAGATATATTTCAACCTATTCTTGCAAGAACTAATGCTTGGTTGGAATATAAAGGAATTAAGATGAAACATTTTAAGATTGGTTCTAAGGAAGAGTATGATGAAGAAATTGCTATGAAATGAGAGGTGCTGAGAACCAAAAATAAAGAGGAACCCTCTACTTCAAAATAAAAGCCAAAATTTATGTTTGTCAGTAAAGGGAAGAAGGAAAAGAAGCAAGTGTCAAGGAAAGTGATCAAGAGGATCAAAAAATAAATCTCAGTCACAAGTGAGGCACCACCTCAATCAACAATTTCACAAGTATTTCAGCCAGTGCTTCAACAGCCTATACAATCAAAGGTTCTTTTGGCTAAAAATTCTCAAGCCATGGTTTCACAAGTAATATTAGTTGATCCTATTCCTTCTCAAATTGTTCTTTCACCTCCATCTTCACCTCTTAGTGCCACATTTTTTCAAGTTCCTTCATAAGGTACACTATACCAAGTTTTTTTTCATTGTCAAATCTACCCAGTTCTTCAAATTCATTTGGATCCCCAACTAATTTATATTTCACCCAAAAATATATAGACTAATCTATGTCTATGCCTTCTTCAAAGACAAAAACTTAGGTTCTTATCACTCCAATGTCTAAAATATTAATAGGAATTAAAGTGGTGGTTACTCCAACACAAACTCCACCTGTAATTACTACAATCCCATTGGTGTCAACCCCATTACCAAATACCTCTATCACATTGCCTTCTATTATAATTACTTCATAATCCATTATCCCTCCCAAGTATCCCAAGATTTAACATCCTTTGTCCAAGGAGATTCATCTCCTCTTCTTCCTTGGCTAGCATCATAAGCAGCTAAGAATAAGAAGTGACCAGTGACACCAGAAGACTTTGATTTTGGTCAGCTTATGTCAATAAAGCCCAAAATATCAAAGAAAGCCAAAAGTACATCAAGTGTAATTTTTGAATCTAGGAATAAGTATGTTAAAATTGTAGTACCTATCAAAGACAAAAACATTGAAGATATTCAAGCATCTGAATATGTAGTGGGATGAATAGATCTTGGGAAACAAACTCATGAAGGTGTAAAGGAAGATTTGAAAGCAACAATGGCCTCCTTGATTGAGATATATGATAAGGACAATAAGATAAAATATCAACTCAAAGTACAAGTAGAATAATTGACCTCTACTTTAGTAAAAATCACCCAGAAAACATTGAGAAGGTAATTCAACAAGTAGAGAAAATTAGATCTCAAGGTCAAATGGTCAATGCTTGGATTGAGAGATTAACAACATAGGGTACTCAAAGGTTGTGTTCTGCCATTGGATTTTTGAAATACCTAAGTGAAATGAAAATATAAATTCAACAAATAATTAAAATACTCACTCAAGATTTAGAACTGACTAAAAAGGATATTGATACATGGACTCAACTATGTAAATTCAAACTAGAGATTTTAGTTGAGCAGAAGGTCTTTCTAAATAGGAAAATGTTCATTGAATACAAGGAAGCTATGAAGAATAAAAGAGAAGTTATCAAGAATATAGTTAAAGATCTCAAATTATCTTAAGATATGTATGATAATAAGATGTTAGATCTTACAAATAAAATTGGAGAGCTTCCCTGCCAGGTTAGAAATGACTCTCAAGAAATTCTTCCTATGGAGATTGTTATTCAAGAGTTTACATCTTTGTTTTAAACAAAGATTGAAATAGGTTCTTTCATGATAGACTCTATTGAAAAATTTATTAAATTTCATTTCATTATAGATAAATTATAAAAAATCTTAGACAAAATTAATGATTTGCCAGTCAACCTAGAAGATTTTATCATAAGGGTACTTGTCATTTCCAAAAATACATTTAGCCCAGATAATAGTAAGGTTCAAGATATATTGAAGAGATATGAGGAATTTTTAGAAAATAATAAAAATGAAGAAATTACCATGTCTAAGGACACTTAGCTTACTTTCTAAATTTTCCATATGTAATTTTTTTCAATGTAAATTACATGTAGAAAAAGTACACAGTCTTAATTCAAATTGGACTCTATCAATGAATAAGTCAATGTATTTATTTTTTTCCTATTTTTATTTATAGCTCCTTTCTATAAATAGGATGATGCTATTTTTAGAAAGGATCACCAATTATTGTAGAGGAAAAATTTTGTTGAATTGAGAAATAATTTTGAAACTTTGTGTTCATATTGTAAATCAAAAATTCATTCAATATAAGAAAATCAAGTGATCTTTCAAACTTTGTGTTGAAATATACTTGTGGTGTATTGGGAATGTTCTTTTTTTTATTTTCAATTTCATTTTCGTATGCTTTGAGTGAATTATGGTGTGAAATTTCTACAAGATAGAAGGTGCCAAGAATCTAATTTTGTAGTCTTTGAGCTACTTTTTAGTTACTAGGTTTATGTTCACATTGAAAGTGAATTACTGAAGAGGTTTTGGGCTGTTAGTTCTTCTTTATTAATAATTTTAATCTTTATTGGAAATAAGGTGAAGACTTTGGGTTGCACTTTATTATATCTTTTAATTTTACTCTACTGGTATTATTCTTATTAATATTTTGGCTAACAAATTTGAATATCGGTTATATTTGGTTCATTAAGTGATCTTAGATTTTCAAAGTATATCATAAAGAATGAAAGAAAGTTTGTGATTGAACATCAATTATAAAAAAAGAGAATTGGATGATATGACAATACCCACTATGAAAAAATTATTGTAAATAAGTGTAAATAATTAAGTATTGTGTTAGTTAAGAATAAAAGGGAGCCTCCCCTTGTATTGAAGAGAGATTTTATCTCATCACACTGTGGTTGAAATAACCATTCTATTACCATTTTTTTGGTAAAAAAATATTAACCCAATATTTTGGAAGAGTTAGATGAGTTGGTTTGGTTGGGTTGGTTGACAGTTGGTGGTAGAGCAGTTTTAAGGACAATCGAGTTTGTGGATGACTTTGGTTTGGTGTTAGGATGGTTAAATTGATTAGTGGTTTTGGATTAGGAAGGGTCATTGGATTTTGAGCTAGATTTTTTTTTAGTTTCAATTTCCCCTCATCAATGGCTCTAATTTCTAATTTGTGTGCCATTTTGAAAGCCTCATCAAAATTCTTTAAAGTTATAACTTGAAGAGTAAGGGAAATATGTTTGGCATAACCTTGAGAGAAAATTTCAATTGATTTGGGTTGGGTTAAAGAGAAAGAGAGTTGGTTGATAATACCTCTCCATTAACTATGAAATCAACAATTGATTCATCATCAAATTGCCTAATGGAGTAGAGGTTGGTGATAGAAATATTTTTAGATATATTGACTAAGAAGTGATCTAAAAAGACTTGGGCAAGTTGGAAAAAGGAAAAGATAGAGTGCTTAGTGAGAGCACTATACCAATCCAATGTTGGTCTATATAAAGACATGGGAAAAGTGTGAAGGAGAATAACATCGTCATATGCAATCAAATAGAAAGAATAGAAAAATGCTCTTACATGTTTTTGGGGGTCCTCCTTACTTTGGAATTTGGAAAAGTTGGGTAGTTCCCATTGAGGAGGATAAGATTGGATAGGGACGAATTGATGGATAGGTTCATTACATATTTGATCATAAGATAAAATGTTATGAGCCACATAGATAGATGACTCTAGTTGGTCATTTTATCCATTAAATTTTTGACCAAATTTATTTGAGGTTGGGAAGCTCCATAATTGTCTGGCAAGTTTGGTTGAGGTAGGGTGGTAGTAATATATGAATAAGAGGTATAAGGTTGAGAAGATACCACCTTCTGGTATGTGGTCATCGAAGTTTTGGAAGATGACACATAAGGGTTAATGGGAATAAAAGGTTGGGTAGAAGGTGTTATTTATCCTTATAGATTAGGAACATATTGGTAGGATGTCATGGGTATTTGTTGAAGGATTGATATGGGCTGATTTGGAGGTATGAATGGGTTGGTAGTTGGTTAGGGCTGGGTGGTAACTCTTGTGATAATAGTTACAAGGGTGGGAGGTATGGAAAGCACTAAATTTTGAAGTAGGGTGGAAATTGGTGGATAGGTAGTGATAAGGGGAATTGTGAAAATAGGGGTAAAAGATACCCCCATTGTGGATGAGGTATGGATAACAAGAGGTGAGGTTACCCTTATCTTGGAGGTATTGTTTGGTGTAAAGTGTGTTTAGCTATTGGTTGAGATGTTGGATTGAGTTTTGGCGGTGGTAGTGGATTAGATATTGGTAGAAGAAGATTATTGGGTGATCATAGGCTAGGTAGAGGTAGAACCAACCATAATATGGGGAGGCATATCATATGGTAGATCCGTAGGAGGAACCAAAGCAATAAGGGTATAGTGAAATAAGGTGTTGAGGTAATGTTGAAGGACTATGGGGTTGTTATCAAGGAAGGTAGAAAAATCTACATCAACCTCAATAACTATCTGAGGCATGGTAAGAGGGGGAGAAATATGAGGATAAATCTCAACATTAGAAGTGTACTCCATGGAAGAAGAAGAAGAGAAAGGTGGTTCTTGGTTGTTTAGTTCCTCAACTATTATCTAGTAAAGACCATGTGAGGAATAGAAAATAAATGACAAAAAGTTCACAACTCAAACAAAAAGCAAGCAATAAGGAAAATAATATCAAAGAAATAAAAACATACACTAAAGTGTGTTTAAAACTTAGGATTATTTTTAGATCACTTTTGGATTATGTCGTAGAAAGTGTGAAGAGGAAATTTGGTTTGTAGATTAGGTACAAAAAAGGAAGTCTAAGGTTGGTTTCAAGGGTTAAAGGCTCTCAAAAATATTTATTGAAAGTCAATACATGGCTTGATATTATGGCTTACCCCCTCACTTCACACACCGTAGTGATAAGGGCATCGGGTGCTTAGCCAAGATAAACTAAATTTTAGAGTTTATACTCAACCAAAGAGATGAGTTGATTCTCCCCTTTGGTAATGACCTCTAAGTGGGATTGTTGGAAAAGGGTAAGGTTATCTCTAGGTGATGAAATCCTAGTTAGGCCTTGTCTCAAGTTTGTTTTGATATGTTGATTGAACATGTGTTTTGGTAAAGTGTTTGATAACAAGAGTGAAACTATGATTAATTAATTTTCCTTTAAGTTAACTAGATGAACTAAAATAAGAAAGCAATTAATGTAAGCAAGGTTTATTTTAATCCCAAAATAAATTTCAGATTTCATTGTATGAGCATAGAATAAAGGAATAAAATAGCACCTAGATGATGCTAGGTCCCACTGGGGGTACCAAAATATTTCTCTTAATTTATACTCATTTATTAATTAAGGAAGAAGATAAAAAAACTAGTAATAAGGGTGTGGTATAATAACTTTGTTGTTCTGTGCACATGATCTAGATGAGTATGGAGATCTCCTCTTTGTCTTGGAAGGAATAACCTATAGATAATAAATCACTAACAAAAAGGGTTTTTAGTAATATAGTTAGGTGGACTACCTAGCGTGAGATAGATCCAAGAAGCATGAGTTTGCTATGAGGTTGTCAATAAACTCTTTGATAAAAATTAAGTTGAAAAAGATAAAAGTAAGATACTTGCATCAAATAATAGAAAGTATTGAAATGAAATACAAGAAAAGATAGATGATTAGAAAGGAAAATAAAGTAAATATAGCAAAAGTGGGTCAATACTAATGCTAAAATGGATCAAGTCAGGTTTATAAAATTAGGTAGGGGTCTATGAGTAGTTAGGGACATAAAAAATCAATTTTTTTTAGGGTTAAAGGGTTAGAAATAACTTGTTATTTCATTTCATAGTGATCATCAATAATCATGATGACCATTGGTGGTTAAGTTGATCATCGATGGTTGGGTAACCATTAGTGATTGGAGGTGATCATCAATGATCTAGGTGACCATCGATGATTCCTGTATATTTTGAAGATTTTTAAAAAAGGAGTTATAGACTGGATCAAAGATAAAATAAGGGTTTGTTTAAGGGTTCAAGAGTTAGAAAGCAAGATGAAAAAAAAGGTCTGATGGGGGAGAGAGGTTAGAAACCAAATTAAAAAGACTGAAATACAAATATACCTATTACTTTCTCAATGGCTAGAGTAATTTTGGCAGAGTAACAGTACTTTACCTTGAGAGAAATTCAGGTAGAGGTTCAGATCTCTATTGCTATTTTTAAATTAATGGAAGAAGACTAGTTGAAGAGCATAAATACTTGTGAGCTAGAATTACTGTGATGATCCATTTTACCTCTTACTCCCCTCTTTTTATAAGCAAAGAGAGATGGAAGATATAAGGTTCCCTGGTTGGGCTACTAATTTTGATGCTTTGGAGTTTGTTAGTAATGGGTAAGATATACATATTTAATTATGTCATGCTAGCTTTCACAATTGGTATTTATGTAAGAATGAGGAAGAATTGACCATTGTTAATCAACCTAACCATCAACAGTCAAGTTGACTATCAACGACCAAGGGTTTTGAGGAAAATTGGTCAAGATGAGTTAAAAGGGGTTGGGTAATGGTTAGGTTAGTGAATTAGTTATTTATTTAGCTTAGTAGCTAACTTGACTCAGGGTCTAATGGGTTAGTTCATGGGTTGAGAAGGGTTAGGTGGTATCTAAGGTATCCCAAGGAATTTTGATAGCTAAAATCATCATATGTATTTTTATAGTGTCTACACTTTTTTATTGATTATAACCACCTTTGGGCAAATCAATATTTTTAAATTAATGCATACAAGCATTATCTTGATTGCATTAATCTCACCTATGGGTTAATTTCATTATTCTTCTTTCTGATTTTCAAGAGAGCATCCATCAGTCATATGTGTTAGACACTCCCTTGAGGGGGCATCATAGGCTTCCTAAACTTTGTTTGGAGCATCATTCCTCAATCATTATCTTCTTATTATTTTTAATGGATTTTTCATTCTCTTAAAATACATTACTATGTATGTGTCTTTCAATGCCTCGTCAAATAAGGGAAAACTATAGACACTCCTTTTTTGCCACTTCTATGTCTAAACAAACACTAGAGAGAATTTAAAATAATGATATTTAAATTTTGAATCACTAAAATGTTCTGAATGCTCAACACATATCACATTCATCTTCTAAACCATAATAATGTATCCCTAACTAGGGAAATTAACTACTTTCAATCATCATCTTCCTCTAATTCATATCTAATCAAGTTACAACCTAGAAAATTGACCTTTTTGACCACGTGTAGGGATAACTTATCAAAATTCAGAAATGGCAATTAACTTGATCAGGATTGCTTAATTAATTAAACCTAATTAAATGCATAAGTGAAAATTCCATGAATAATTAATTATTGAATTTATATTTTAATAAATTCATAAATATGAATTGATGACATCACACAAATATATGAAATGATGTCACCATCATGACATCATCTTTTGTGTGTTGTCAAACACTCACAAAATATTAAACAAAGATCTATATTTGTGTGCCATGATTATTAATTAAAAATATTATTGGCTTGTCCCCTCCCAAACCTAACCACACTTGAGTTAGGGTTAGTTTGGAAGGCTATAAATATAAGGCTTCAATCATTATTCAACAATCTCTTTTGGTGTAATGTTACAATGTAAAAATACCTTTAAAGACCCTCATTTTAGTGTTATAATGCTCATTTTTTTGAGAGAAAGCCAAGCCAAGCCAAAGCCAAATCCAATCCTAACATTTCCAAGGTCACAAGGAGAACCATTGCCAAATATTATTTGATCACATAATTGAGCACATTCCTCCATGGATAACATACAACTCTTGCTCTTAAGGAAGGTAAATAATTATTATTTTGTCTTCTATTGATAGTTACTTGTATTATTCTCTTTCTCATTGAATGTATAGGTTCGAGGTGTTAGTTTTATTAGTGTTTTTTTATTTGGCTTCAATCATACTAACATAATACTAATCTCCCCTCTTATATTCCTATTGATCATAGTATCCACTAAAGTTTTTCCATTTTTAGCTTCAAGTATATTTTTAATATTTCATCAAGATCTTTAGGGTTTTTTTGAATGCGCTTATCAAACAATATAATTTCATGTACTTGGTCATTGTCTACTTGGTCATTTTCATTTTTTTCTAGACTCTCGAGATCATAATCTTCTTTTATGATAACCCTATCAATATTTTTCCTTATCAACATGGGTGTCATCATGATTCAAGGCATGAGATCCCTTATTAGTTTAAGACATCTTGGATGGGTTGAGGGGAAGCTCAATATTTTTATATACACACCCCCATTCTATGGTTATACCTAGGTTTCATGTAAAATAATACCAATAGTAAATTCAAAAGTATACTAATCTAAAATCCTAGTTGGTTTACAACCCTAAGAATTAAAAAAAATGCATTCATAAGGATCAGGTTCACCAAATGTTTAACCCTAATTTGGATGTGGATCATATTTTAGTGGTTAGTATTAAGGATATATAAATGATAGAGAATAAGCTGAATATCAAATCTATGATAGGCCAATTAATGTGCTAAACTTAGATGTATTATATGTTGATTTTATAAAGTTGAGATAGGTTATTAATGGAAAGTATAACTATGATATATAAATGATATAAAATAAAATAATTATATATTTATAATGATAATATAGTGTTATATTTGGTATAGGTGAGCATCAAGTAGGAAGATAGTGTTTCTGTCTAATTTTTGCTTTTTCCTAAGAGTGAAAAGAAGAAACTTGTGATGAAGGGTGTGGAAGAATAATTGTTAAAGTGCACACACTAGATCCAAGTGATTTAAAAGAGCTCCTCTTTAACTTGGTAGGATGACCTTAAAATAATAAAACACTAAAATAAAGCTAGATCATAGAAGCGAAAGCTTTTTAGGAGCCTATCAATCCATCTATTTTAAACATTTAGTTGAGATGATAAAATAAATGTATTATTGCATCAAATTATATAAAACTAAAATTAAAACTAGAAAACATCTCAATATAATACAAGATAATTAAATGCTTTACTAAGTTAACCAAAATAAAATAACTAGTTCGGTTATGTTAATGCTAAAAATTGGTTAAAGAAAAATCGTGGCTTTAGTTTAGTTTATGACAAGAGTAAAAATAAAATGATAAGGTTTTGATTGAGTTTTTAAATGTTTAAATGGGTAAATGATAGTCAATAAAGGGAAGATAAATGGTAAAATGGATTATGAGGTCAAGAGGTCAAGATGGCAAAGAGACAAAAGGGGTAAATGGTCAAGGTCGTAAGAAGGAGGTAAAGGGTGAATGGAAAAGGACTAAATGGATAATAGGGTAGGAAGTTAAATGGATTAAAAGAGAAGAGGAAAATTGGATAAAGGTGTGTGTTAAAGGAAAGAAGAATTCCAATAAATGAAATAAATTAAATACAAGAAAGCAAAAAGATGTTACCTTGATGCTTGACAAGGATGATTGATGAAGATGTTGTTGTTGATGGAGCTTGGGGAAATTTTGGTACAGCATCATTGCTTTGATATTTTCTCATCCAAGATGATGATAAAATATAAAATTATGACCTCCAAAATGATGTCGTCCTTTAAAAACTTGTACCAATATGTTAAGAACCAAAGACTAACTTCTAACTTTTACCTTTTATGAAGGAGAGGGGGTTATTTATAGCATTTGATGTAAATAAACATGCCAAAATAGAGGAATAGTGAAGAAATGTGATTTTATCCAAGTGGGGCTCATAAATAAGTCAAGGATAAGGTTTTTTGAATTCTCACCTAGATCATAAGTCTCCCATTTGGGTTGGTGTGTTTTATACCTTGCACATGAATCCAATTTTGAATGGAAATCATGCACATGGGTTTAAATGAGACCAAAGACTTTTCACCACCCTTTCTTATATTCATCCAAGCACATAAAAATATAGCTCACCAAATTTGGTGCCATGTTCCATGTGGTGCCTAAATTAGTCAAGGATGAGGTTGGTGGGGATTCCTATTTGGGTTGGTGAGTCTACAATTTAGGTTAAGAAGTCAAAAATTGGTGAATTTTATATTTAAATAGGTAGGTATCTCATTTTTAAGACTAATTTCATGTGTGAAGGAAAAATATATGTTGAATGATGGCCCCTTAAGTAGAAATTCACCATATTTCAAGGGGGGGCTTGTGATGCTTAAATGAGATCATTAACCATATTAAGAAAGGGTCCCATGTGGGGTATGATGTCCCAAATCAAGCCACATCACTTCTAAGCCATGTCACTTGCCATATCACCTTCCATTTCACTTACCATATCACATGCCATGTCACTTTCCATGTCACTCACCATGTCACTCATCATGTCATATGCCATGTCATCATGAATAGTGAAAGTGAATAGTACATTCAAATAGTATTTTTCAATAGGATAATAGTGATTTGTTTAGGTCAAGAGGGGTTGGTTAAGGATTAAGAAGGTTTAGGAGGTCTTTAGGGGGTTTAAAGGCATTTAGTCATCAAAAATTGTTAGTGTGTAGTTTTCTAGTGTCTACATTTTGCCCCTTTTTGTTATGCAGCTTTGAATTAACAAGAGGCAAAACAAAAACAAATTACTTGGTTGAATTTCAAGGTACCTCAAGTATGGGAAGAGGTGTTCCCCTTCAAACTGAGAGTCAATGAGGAAAGGCTAAATTGAGTATAGGTTTGTTAAGAAGCTGGTGGGGAGGCACTAGGTGGTGCCACAAGGTAGTTAGGCATGTGAAATGCCAATGGGTTCACAAAATGCATCTAAGCAAAATAGTCAAGATGGTTCAAATACTAAAGCTACCATGTTGTTTAAAAAAGGTTGATCCTATAAGGACATATGATAAGGATAACCAATCCACAACATTGGTCATAACTAATCGAGTTAGGCCTATTAAGTCATCTAGACAAGCTTGGTGTTATTTTCAATAAGGTAATAAGTGCTCCTAAAAAACAACATAATTGGTCAGGTCATGCATGAGGTGGTGTAAATGGTTAAAATTTCAACATGGAAAGGTTGGTTATTATACTCAAAAGTTATTGTAAAACATTCGAATGTTCTAGGTCAAAAGCAACCACATCAAGATGGACATGATGAAAACATGGATGGATTGGGTATGGATTGGAAGGGGATGCCTGAGTTGACTCCAGATGTACTCGACAAGTGGACGTTGCCTAAATAGTTCCATAAATAGGAATCTAAAAAGAATGTTAGGCTAAATTTAGTTCTTTTGAGGTGAAGAGTGTTGGTTAATTTGGTTTCCCCAATTTGATATCATGTAGTTAGGTCTGGTTGAAGGATGTTGGAGAAAAGGAAGCACCAAAGGGTGGAAAAGATGGCTATCAAATAGTTTTTAATGGGTGTGGTAGAAATGGTGGATGAGATTACTTAGGATTCAATTAGATGATTGTATCAATTATGTAAAAGGAATTTGTAGCCATGGATAAGTAGGTTGAGGCATAAAATTTTTTCCACCATTTTAAAGAAAAAAAAGGAGAAATATACTTTAATAAGATTTAGAATATTTGGAACTACTCGAATTGCCATGGTGATTCAATGGGTTCTTTCATCACCATCCAAGTAAGCTGACATTGTGCACACATCACAACAATGTCGTTAATAGGTTGTGAAAGGGTAGTATGCAATGATTTAGGGAAGAAAAATAGCAAAGTTGGTAAATGATAAATGGCAAAGATATGAACTCTTGAACCTTGAGTTAGTGGGGTCCCAAAATAAGTAAGCATTGAGTTTTGAGGGAATTAAAAGAATTAATCTAAGGGTTTTTGGAATATGGATCAAGGTTAATAATAATATTAATTAAATGAGGGAGCAGGTTTTGGATTTTATGTATGAAAGCAAGGGCATAAAGGACACAAGGAAGAAGACAAAGAGATGTGTGTATAAGGGTCACAACTAGTGACTACACTCTAAAGAGGTGGAGGTTGAATGGGAAAAAAGAAGGGAGATCCAACTAGGGATGACATGAAGGTGGACCAAAATATGGATAAATAAATAGGTAGAGAAAACAACAAGGTCACAGATAAAGATGAAGGTGGAGAATGATGGAAGGAGCCAAGCATGGTCATATAAGAGGAAAAATAAGGTTAGGAATAATAAGGGATGTCATTGAGGGAGAAAAAAAATGAAATAAAATAGAGAAAAGAGAAGAAAAATAAAAGGTGGAAGATGGGGGGTGAGGGATGCACTAAAGAATGATAGATTAGGGAATTCAAAAATATGGGGGGAAAAGTGTAACAATTATTAAGGGTAAGGAGAGGATGATAAATATGGGAGGCCATGAAAGTTTGAAAATAAGTCTAAAAATAGACCAAGGAGAAAATAGTTTGGTGATGAAAATTAAACACAAGGAAATACAGATAAGAAAAGGAAACAAGATAAAAAATGAGTGAAATAAGGACAAATAAAGGATGATATGAGAGTGAAAACATAGGTGGAGATTCAATCAAGTAAGCATTAGATGAATATAGGCAAGCAGGGTAACAACGAAGCAAAGCAGATGGTGGTTTTGGAGATAAGAATGGGATGGAAAATGGAAAAGGGGTTATAAACAATGAGGGGAACCAAAGTATGGGTGGACAAGAATGTGAAGAGATAAGGTAGGCATTAATCAGCTTGTTAAAAGAGATTGACAAGCTGAAGTGGTGATGAAATAGGGGAACATAATGAAAGGAAATGAGATGAAAATAAGGGATTAAAATCAAGGATGATAAGAATAAAAAATAAGAATTTAAGTAGGGATACAAAACAAGGATACTCATATAGATTCAAAATACAAGTGAGTACCAAGATGGAAAAAGGAAAAGGGGAATGTGAAAGGCAAAAGGCAAGATGAGATAAGAAGAAAAGGACAATTATGGAAGGCTTCTTAAAGGATAAATGCCCAGTTAGAAGCTAGTTGTGGAGGAAAAAAAGGAAGATAAAAAGGATGGAAAAAAATCAAACAAGAATGGAAAATGGGTATGGTGGGAAGAGTGGTAAAATGGTAGAGAGTGGTGGTACACATAAATAAAAAGTGCAGCAACAGAAGAAAAGGAAAGATTTCAAGATGCATAGTATGATGTGGAATGGGTGAGGAAAAGAGAGTGATAAAGAGGGTATGAAAAATAGCCAAGGGTGAGTGGAGATGATGAGGATGGAAAAATAAGTTGAAGGGGATAAGGGGAAAGGTTGTTAATAGGGTGACAGAGAGGCAAAAAATTCAAAAGGTGGGTCGGGAAGTGAGCCATGAAGCATACGTAAGGAAAGATGGTAGTGAGGTCAATGAAGTAGAGTAGGTGGTGGCTTTATGGGAGATAAGAGGGTTCAATGAAGAAGGCTATCAACCCTTGTGTTAAAAGAGATTAACAGGTGAGAGGGACGTAGGTGGTGAGGAGATAGGTAGAGAAGTGGAGGAAAAAGTATTAGGTGAGAAGAGATAATAAAGTAAAATATGTGGTTGAGCTGATCTTAATAACTGAGTATTGCCTACATAGTCTAAAAAGACCTCATGCCAATCTAATTCTCCCAAAAATGGGGTAAAGACTTAAGAGAAAGTATTATATGGTGTTAAAACATAAGGACACTTAAGAAAGAATTCAAATATTCCTTGATGTAGGATGCTTTAAGTAAGAGGGTGTGGTTAGCTATAGAAATGAGTGAGAAAAAAAGGGATGGGATTAGTTGTTAGGGGTCAAGCTGCTCATAGAAGTGAAGCAGTGCCTACATAGTTCATGGACATTAGGCCAATGTATTTCAACAAGGTTTGGGTGAGTGGTGTTCAAATTGGCTACCCCAATTTGATGGACCACATCGGTTGATTTGGGCTGAGGGAGAAGGTCTTATAAAATAATAGTTTTTGGTTTTGGTGAAGGTGTCAGTGAAAGTGAATGGTGTAGATTAGTAAATAGTTACCATTATGATCCCACATTTAGTAGGATGAGAGATATGGATGGGCAAGGTAGGATAAATTAGAAGGGAACACAATTCTAAGTACCACAAATGATCTTCAATGGAGCTAGTCCAAAGAAGAGGTGCCTTTTTTAGGAGGTTACACCTTCTAAATTTATGTGAGGGTAGGAGTTTAGAGATGGTGTCTACCACTATGAGCTAAGTTTTAAGAGGTAAGGGTCTATCTGAATCTATAGAGTTGTTTTGGCCAAGGTTCATCACCACTACGAGTTGAGTTTTAAGGGTAGTATCAAAGTGATCCCCTGTAAAGAATTTCTTTGATGGTCAAGTTGATTCTACAAGTAAGTTAGCAGTGTGGTGAGTGATAGAAGATGGACCTTGACTAAGCCAAGAGCTGCATGGGTAGGCTAGGAAAATGGTGGCCATGTATGCATCTTATATCCAAGATCTATGGAACCAATGAATTATTGGTTTTACCTGGTCAAACTCAACCAATAAGAAGTTGTGTGGCTGGGAGAAGGCAATTGTTCCCCTGCTATGGATGAATTTTTAGTTGGCATAAAAGAAAAGACTACCATGTTTGAGTAGACACTACCAATGGTTGGGGTCTAACATTCAGAGCATTTGGTAATGGGTTGGTAGGAATAGGAGGGTAGAAGGGGTAAGAAGGTGAATGTATTGTTATGAATTCATGGTGGCATAGCTCTGATGGAAGAGTTACTACAATGGCAAAGATTTTGGAGTTACCACCATGAGTAACAATGGTAGTTTTGAAGGCATGATTGTTATAGTGGCCCATGGTTAGAAGCCAATTTATGTCAACTGAGGTAATGGAGCTAATGATGCTAATGACCACCAAGACCACAAGGATCATAAGATGACAAAATAATAAAATATATCAGATGATAAGGTCAACAAAAAGATATCTTGATAGTGTCTAATGGATTTAATGAGGTGACCAATCAAATTGAGGGCAACGTGTCAAAATGAAAAAGTAAGTAGATATGACCATTTCAAGTGGGAGGAATGTTCAAGGAAATAAATTAAATCATATGACCTTCCCCATCGCTGGGATGGAGAATCATGTTGGTGAGGAAGAATGGTTAGGTATTCTATTTAAAGAATCATGATAAGGATGAATGTCTATTATTGAGTTATTTGTTTTTTCAAGTTATAGAGAGTGCAAATAACTACACAAGGTTGATGATGGTGAATAATAGAAATAATGGTAGAGATGATCAACAACATCTATGACTTGAAATAATCAATATGGTGAATGTGTAGATCTATCAGATACTAAAACATGTAATGGTGATGATGTAAGTACTGTTAGATCAATAAAACAAGGAAAGGCAGCCACAACCTAAGCTCAAATCTAAACTCTTACCTCCTCAACACTGAAGAAGGTGAGACTTTTATTGCATAATGTGTAGGGTTGGACAACATGACATTTAGCCTACCCATGGAGGGAACCCTTTCTATCAACAGGATGTGTGCTAAGGCAACAACATATAGTACCTATGCAAGTAGAATAACTAGATCAAGGTGATGTAATGGCTACAATGATCAAGCAAGGTGAAAGACCCAGAGTAGAGTATGATTATTTTCCTATGGAGATGAATGTGGGAGAGGAGAATAGAGTACATCCTTTAATAGTCACCAAGATAGGGAATGGTACAGATGTTAGTTTAGGGAGAAATCAAGTAGAAGGATGGCTGAACACAAATCTAGAATCACCAGATAATTAGTCTAATGCTTAGGTAGGAAAATAATATATGTAGGGGCCTTAGGTGAAGTGTGGATAGTTTTATAACTTTATATGTGGCGTGTGACTCCTCATACCATAAGTAAAATATTACATAGTTTTGATTTAAACGTATACACAATGTGTTGGATGTTGTTGGTTGAATGTCATAGTTATGCTTATGATTGGTATGGTTATGGTTGTTGTAATATTTCTTAATGTAAAAGGAATGACTATTGTTGTTGTAATGTTGGATGGTACAAGTCATGGTGAAAACATAAACCAAGCACATTAAGATAAGAATAGGGCATGATGTTTTGTTTTTGACAAGGACTAAAAATAGACCTAAAGTGAGATCAACTTAATGAATATAAGCCCTTCAAATGCTACGCATGAATGGTAGTTAGTTGATAAAGAGGGTTTCTTGATCACAAAGTGTCAAGTAAGATCTAAATCCCTTAATGTATAGATAGTATAAAGGGAAGATGGGTGATAGGTGGTGTGAAGGTTAATGGGTGATATGTATGATAACCTCATGTGAATTAATTTGTCCTTTCTATAGGTGAGCTAACAATGGTAATAGACAAGTCCATGTCATATGCTATATGTAGACTAATCAATTCAGGAAGTCTATATGTGAAAGTTGAGTGTGGCTTCCAACTTATTATGCTTCTTGAGAGCTGATTGTGACTTTAGAATTTAATATGAAAGTAGGTCCTTTTCTTTATTTTTTATATGGGAAGCTGATCGATGCGGGAAGCTTCCAAGAAATCGCTCTACTTTTGACAAAGTTAACTTAGCCATCTTTCAAGGGAGTGGTCTAAGCTTATTGGATTTATTTAAAGTTATTAATAGTTATCCTTTAAGGGAGTAGTTTAGCTTACATTTAATAATTTTTATTTTGCTTTTGGGCAATTATCCTTAAAAGCAGTATTCTGAAATGCTTAAGATATTGACCCAAGTAATGTTTTGGTATCCAAATTATTTCAAGATGAAATGTGTTTAGACATGGATAAGTCTAATTAATTTTAAAGGTTTACCTTTATGATGGCAAAACTTTAACACAAGAAGGTTAATGGTATGTGAAAGGGTGTGGTTTTTAGAGATAATGACCATGGGATTCCATCTTGTTAGAGATGAAAAGTATCCATGAGAACCATGATATGGGTAGAGCCATGGTACCCACATTTAGGATTTTAGGCTATGACTATGATAGTTAATCACATGGTTCTATGCTATAATCAATTATCCTCAAAAGGAGAGTAGAGAGATGGGTGAAGGTTAAAATTTTATAATTAAAGGATGAGCTTAAGTTAGACAAAAAAAAGTGAGCTTAATCCCTCCTTATCAAATAAAAAAATGCATATGCAAAGTGTTGAGAGGCTCAAGTTTTGGTTTGCCTTTGAGAGAGGACAAATTATGAGATTTGGATCCATACTTATGGGTAATGATGTAGGGTCTAAGCTAATTAAAATCAAGCTTGCCTCATTTTACTTTTCTCCATGTTGGTCACATGTCAGTTTTCCTTTAGGATGAGGTCTCCAATAATGAAGTCCTGAGGTTTGAAGTAAGGTTGGTTAAGTTTGATGGATAAGGGTAATCTCCAATGGTTTGATGGGAGAATTTGAATACCAAATAGGTCAGGTCGTGCCCAAATGGGTTTACCCAATTTGATATACCACTTGGTTCAATTTGGGTTGATGGATACGTTTGGTTGATAGGTTGAGGCAAAAAATCCAAGGGTTAGTTCAGTTAATGGTTAAGGTATGGTTGAAGTTAATAAATGGTTAAAGCCTTATAGAAGGAATGTTCCCCCAACTTACTCTTTGAATGGGTGCGAAAAAGATCCCAAATTGAAGGTGTTTGTGGTTGGGTTTGGTTATAATGTTGAGGGTTTGAAGGGTATGTCCATGGAATTGACACTTCAGCCTTTCCCTTACCCTTTTGTTGGACGTGAGGTGGGTAATCTTGTGGATGGTGTGGATAAAAAGAAGTGTTGGTTTAGCTTTCTACTTCAGTTCCTCCTCATTATTAGGTGGGAATGGGGGAATAGGAAAGTGTTGAGTAGGTTTAGTTGATGGTTGGGTTGGTAATGAGCTCAAAAGAGTGTCATTTGATAACATATTATCCTTATTGTATAACTGGTGGATAATGGTTTTAAGAGCCTCATAATGTTTTTTATTATGGCCAAGTATCCTATGGTAAGAGCACACATGGTGTTCATTGTACCATGACAATTTTGTGTGTGAAGGGTCAAAAGTTTTGATATGTAGTAATGTTATGGAAGAGGTTTACAGCAATCTTTGTAAAATGGTCAAATAGGATTCATGCAGAGGTGTTGAAGGTGATAGGTTTTTATTTTTGGGAGCCTTCCTAAAATTAGTTTTTATTGTGAAAGTTATGGGTGGTGGGGTAGTTTTGGTTTATTGATTAGGTTGGGATGGATTGGTTAAGGGAGGTTCATTTGATAATAGATTGTCCTCATATATGTTGTGGATGAGTTATTGGATATATTTTCAATGATCTGTGTCATGTCCAAGTGTCTTATTATATGCACAAACTAAGCTAGCATTAAACCATTTTGGTTGAGGATGTGAAGGGTCAAAAGTTTTGACAAGTTGGAAATGTTTGAGAGGTGATAATGTTAAAGAGGAATTTTACAACAACCTTTTTAGAATGGTTGAATAGGATTCAATTAAAGGCATTGGGGGTGATGGATTTTTGGGCTTTATAGTGGGAGCCTTCTTAGGAGTAGGCTTCACCTGAAAGTTGTTGTTTGTGAAATGGTTTTAGTAAATTGGTTAGGTTGGGGTTGCTTGGTTGGTTTAGAAGTAGAATATTTAGGACAAGGGGGGTCCATGGTCTATTTTGAGATGGTTTAGGAGATTCCACCATTTTAATAGGTTTATTCAAAGTTTTATTTGATGGACTTGATGTAGTTAGGTCTAATTTCAAAGATTGGTGAGCTATGCTAGGAATAGGAAGTATTCCTAGATTCTTGATGGGTTTTGTCAAATAGGTGTAAGGATATTTAACAATTTTATATGGAAATGGGTTGGATGGTTCCCTTATGGTTTTAGAGAATGGAGTATCTAACGATGGGGTTGAGGTAGTGATAGGTTTCAGGGTGGATTATAGTAAAGCTAAGGGTTCTTGTTTGTTTTAATAGGAGAGGCCAAGATGATGCCATAAAGTGTCTCTATTGAGATTGGGTTGAGAAGTGAACTCGATGCATTGTACTAGACTAGAAAAGAGCTTGTAGATAGGTTTGGTTCCTTGATCATTGATTTCAAATCTTAAACCCTTAGGTGTAGAAGAGGGAATGGTTTCCCCATCTATGTTTTTATTGGAAGTTTCAAACTTTAGATAAGATGGTTCTTCCATAGATGGAGTGGATAAGGTGACCTATTTTAAAGGAATGATTTCCAAAGGAAGAGTAGGTGAGCTTGTGGTGGGGGAGGAAGGTGTAATGGTGTCAAGTGAAAGGAAGGAAGTGGTTGATTCCTTTGTCTGGTCATCCAAAGGAATGGGAGGTGATTCCCCCACTTAAATGAGTTGGGTGGAAGAAGTAGTAGTAATAGGTTTATCAATAACAACACTGATTGTGTACACCTCATAAGTGTCAAATGATTCTAGTTGGCTTTGATTCACTAAAAGAGGAAGTGGAAAAGATTGTTTGGTTTCCTTAATTGTGTTTTGTAAGGATTTTTTTAAGTTTTTACTTGGTTAACAAGTGGATTGGTTAAGGTTGGTGTTATTATAGTTTCTTCAAATGTAGGTTTACCAAGGGCCAGAAGAGGGTGTATGAATTTAGGGTATGAAAATATTTGTAAGTTATTTAGTTGGATTGAAGAGGCTAGTTGGTTTGATAGGTTGATTAATAGGTTGGTTGATAAATTAAAGTGATGAAATTGATTAGGTTAACAAGGTGGTTTGAGGTTGATATGATGGTTGGGGAAATGGCCTAAGCTTTTACAAGGTTGGGGTGATGATAGCTGTTGATAGGTTATTGGTTGGGCATGATAATAATAAAATGGTTGATGATAGGTCATTGGTTGGTTATAAGTGAGGTTTAATTGATCATGGATACTAGAAATAGATGGCCTAAGTTTTGACTCTAATCTACCTATCTGATCTATAATCACTGCAACAAACTCGAGTGGTAGTTCAGGTGAAGGTTGATAGTTTGTGGGTTGGTTTAAGTTGGAGTTTGATGAGTTATAGGTAAGGTTAGGTTGATCATAGATAGGGTTGGGTTCGTTATAGACAAGGTTGGGTTGGTTGTAGACATGATTGGGTTAGTTGTAGACAAAGTTGGGTTGATTTTTGATAAGGAAGGGATTATAAGTGGCTTGCGATGAAAGGTACCACTTTAAGGTGAAAGGATTGTTATCCAAGATCCTAGAAAAGTTAGGATCTCTAGGAGAGAAATTATGAAATCTCTCCATTAAACAAGATAGTAGAGATGAGGTATTGGAAAAAAGGTTCTTGGTTGGTTTGTTTCTTCAATTTGTAGTCTAGTAAAGACTATATGAAGAATGGAGAGAAACAAAGCTCACACCTCAAACAAGAAGTAAGAAAAATAAAAAGACTAAAGGAAAACAAATAATACACTAAGAAATGTAAAATCATATATTTTTAATTATTTATCTTTTGGCTTATACCTTAGAAGTGTGAATAAGAAATATGGTTTGTAGAACATGTCCTAAACAAGGTAGTTTATGTTTGGTTTTGAGTTGTGTTTAGGCACTCAAGAAGAAGTATGTATTGGTTTGAGTATGTGGCTTGGTTAATGATCCCATATCTATTATGTATTCTTAGCCAATATATACCGATTACCAGAGTTTATACTCAATCAGAGAGCTGAGTTAGTTACCCCCTTGGTGATTAAATCCAAGTATGATAATTGAGAAAGGGTAAGGTGATCTGATAGGTGATAAAATCCTATTTGTGACTTGTTTCAAATGATTTTTATATTTTTTTGGTGAAATTGGTTTGGTTGTGTAACATTTGTGAACTATGGTTAATTTTCTTTGCCTTTAATTAATCTAGGTGAACTAATTAAGCAAGCAAGCAAATAATGTATGCAATTAATTTTAACCCAAATAAAAAAAAATGATTTATTTTTATAAAAATAAGAAAAAATAAAATACACATAAATTCATCATTAAATAAAATCCTAATCTTATGATGAATGCTTTTTTGATTTTTTTTATAAATGTAAGAAAAAAATGAAAATTTCTACTTTTTTTTTTTATCTTCTAAATAGAAGAAGCTAAAACTTAAGTTTTGAAAGATATGAATGATTAATTTTCATAAATAAAATTAAATATAAATTCCATTTTACTAATGCAACTAAATTTCCTAAAACAACTAATGAACCCAAGAAAACTTAAGGGTCCCATCGGGCATGCCAAAATATTTCTATCTAATTTTTTATTTTTACTTAGTGTGAAAAGAAGAAACTTATGATGAAGGGTGTGGAAGAATACCTAATAAAGTGCATGTGTTGGATCCAAGTGATTGTGGAGAGATTCTATTTGGCTTGGGAGGATGGCCTGAAAATAATAAAATACTAAAAGAAACTTATTTTTTAGACAAGTAGATGGGTGGATTGCCTAGTATGAGCTAGATCCTAGAAGCGAAAGCTTGTTAGGAAGATGTCAATCCACCTATTTTAAAAATTTATTTGAGATGATAAAATAAATGTATTATTACATTAAAATTACATAAAACTGAAATTAAAACCATCAAACAACTAAATTTAATACAAGATAATTAAATACTTTACTAAGTTAATCAAAATAAAGCAACTAGTTTGGATATGCTAATGCTGAAAATTGGTTAAGGCAAAATGGTGGTTTTGGTTTAGTTTATGACAAAAGTAAAAAGAAAATTATAAGTTTTTTATTGAGTTTTTAAATGTTTAAATGGGTAAATTATAGTCAATAAATATAATATAAATGGAAAAAGGGATTATGAGGTCAAGAGGTCAAGATGGCAAAGTGGCAAAAGGGGTAAATGGTCAAGGTGGTCAGAAGGAGGTAAAGGGTGCATAGATAAGGATTAAATAGATAAGAGGGTATGGAGTTAAAGGGATTAATAGAGAAGAGGAAAATTTGCTAAAGGTGTGAGCTCAAGAAAATAAGAAGGCAAATAAATGAAAGAAATGGAATACAAGAAAGCAAATAAATGTTACCTTGATGCTTGATGAAGATGGTTGATGAAGATTTTGTTGTTGTTGGAGCTTGGGGTAATTTTGGTAGAGATTCATTACTTTGATATTTTATCCTCCAAGATGATGATGACCTCCAAAATGATGACCTAAAAAATGATTCCCTCCTTTAAAATCCTACAACAATATGTTAAGAACCAAAGACTGACTTCTAAATTTTACTTTTGGTGAAGGAGAGGGGGTATTCATATCATTTGATGTGAAGAAACATGCCAAAATAGAGGAATAGTGAATAAATTCAATTTTTTCCAAGTGGGGCTCATAAATAAGTCAAGGATGAGGTTTTCAAGATTCTCACCTAGATCATAAGTCTCCCATTTGGGTTGGTGTGTTTTCCACCTTGCACATGAATCCAATTCTAAATAGGAATCATGCACGTGGGTTTAAATGAGACCAAAGACTTTTCACCACCCTTTCTCATATTCATCCAATCACTTAAATAGATGGCTCACCAAATGTGGTTCTATTTTCCATGTGGTTACTAAATTAGTCAAGGATGAAGGTTGGTGGGGATTCCCATTTGGGTTGGTGAGTCTACCATTTGGGTTAAGATGTTGAAAATGGGTGCCCTTTGTCTTTAAAGAGGTAGGTATCTAATTTTGAAGACTAATTTCATGTGTGAAGGAAAAATATATGTTTAATGATGGACCCTTAAGTTTAAATTGACCATATTTCAAGGGGGAGACCTTTTGATGCTTAAATGAGGTCATTAAGCACATTGGGAAAGGGTCCTAGGTGGGGTATGATGTCCCACATCAAGCCACATCACTTCTAAGCCATGTCACTTGCCATATCACCTTTCATATCACTTACCATGTCACTTTCCATGTCCCTTGCCATGTCATATTCCATGTCACTCACCATGTCATATGCCATGTCATCATGAATAGTGATAGTGGGTCCCACAATGAATAGTGATAGTGGATAGTACATTTGAATAGGAGAATAGTGATTTGGTTAGGTTAATAGAGGTTAGTTAAAAATTAAGATGGTTTAGGTGGTATTTAAGGGGTTTTGAGTCATTTAATCATAAAAATTTGTTAGTGTGTATTTTTCTAGTGTCTACAGATAGTTATAGAATAGTTATCAAATTATAGATATGAGGCCTTTGGCTCTTTAAACACTAGTGTTAATCTAGGATAGTTGCATCAATGCTAGTTTCTGATCTCAACACTAGTGCCCTATATGTAATATGAACTCAAATAGGATATGACCACTTAGATGCTTTTGAGACTTCACCTTCACTCTGGTGTCTTCAGATCTAGGTCATGGAATATCACTTCTGGTAAAATGGCAAGGCACTAGCTTTACATATTTAATATAACCTTGGGAAAATGGGTTAGTGGGAACATGATGTCGAGATAACCTATAAGTACCTTGATATCAAAGGGTGCTACCTACATATCCAACACTCTAGAATAGGGCCTTAGAATCATATATTCTTCCCCAACATGTTGGCTTATGTGTGAATCATCTAATGTGTAAAGTAAGTAAAACAGTGACCTAGCTTGTAACTTATCAAATTTGAACTTATGACTACTCATATATTATTTTAGAACTATAGATGGGTTGTTATTTTAACTGATATTAAAATAGTATAGAATGGAATATATTTTAGTAAATTGAGAGCTTTTTTGTTATGATTGTTAGGTTTCATAGGTGAGGAATGAATGAGGGTTGACATTATATTTATACCAAGCCTATCAGGGGATAACTCACATTAAATCACTTATGCTAACCATTATAATACATTTAATTTTTAAATTAGATGACTTTTATGTTACTAGACACTTACATCAAGCTAGGATAATAACATCAATGATATATTCTAACCTACACATTAGTGTTCAAAGATATAGAGAGCAAGTTCAAGCTTAAAACTTGTAGAGGTTTAAGATAAGTATGTTTTCAGTATTATAGGCTAGATGGGATATCTTTGGATATCTATGCCATGGGTCACAAGATAAAGTAAATGTGAGGCTTATAAAAGCAAGGCATGTGTAGAACTAAGAAGAAAAGTTAGGGTCATGAGTTTGCCTAGTGTACAAGATTGAGGTGTTACATAATCATAAAATATCATCTACATAAATGTATAAGATGTTGCATGTGATTGTGGTTTTTTGAAAATTTACATATTGTAATGACAATATTGTTTTTGTATTGGTTGTTTTTGAGACTTTTCTTACTTTTTTTGAACTGATTGACTAGAATATTTTTTTCTTAATTAAAATAATTATAAATTTTCTATGTTATTACATAGATTATAGATGGTACTATACACCCATAAAGTAACACACCAACCTTTATGTACTCAACCACTCAAGACCTAACTGAGATAGATGATGAATGGATAGCAAGGTGGATTGTCTAGTGACTACATTGAGAATGATGGTGTAGTTGAGGATTAAGTTTTAGAATAAGTGGGAAAATGTGTTGGTTGGGTTGAGGTGAAAGGATGGGTTTTTAAATGACAAGTGGTAAAGGGTTCATGTGGTGATATAATAATATCTCACCTATGTCACATTTTTTTTTAAGAGTGAAAATTTGAGAGGAGACATATTCCCAAGAATCCTCAATATGAATGAGAACAATGTATTAGAGCTCTTGATCAATAATCAACTTAGGAAATTAGGTAAAATCAGGTTGCAAAAACATAGGGATTTAGATATCATTATGAGGATGAACATTATAATCTAATTTCATCCATAAAATGAATGAAAATAGGGTGAGGTTATTCCCAAGTACAAAGGAAAAATAAAGTGGAAGACTCATACTTGGAAGTTGTTAAATTAGTGGGCTACAATGTGGAGGGGTATTAATATGACATGGGTTCTATGTGAGGATGTTGTTCATATAATAATTCAAGAAGGATAATGATAAGGTTTGGGAGTGGGATGTAATATAATTATAAGTCTCTAAGTTTGTTATTTATGTCAATTTGGAGGGTACATGCTAAAACATGAGCTAACACTCTAGGAAATAAATTGGCCCCATGGAGGTGAGGGCACCCAAGAAACATCATCCAATAGTAGGCCAAAGTTAGTTGGGAATGTCTTAAGTGTAAATATTATTTTTAATATGTATGTGAATGTTTAGTTTTTTTATAAGGATAGAATCAAGGTTTTGACACTCGTGCTTATTTGGATGAGGTTTGATTTGAGTTTTTGGAATGACTTTTGTAAATAAAATAAAACTAGATTACTTGATGAAATATAAAATACTTGGAATGAAATAAATTTATACATGAAATTAAAGGAAAAAAATTATCTTTTTCCCCTTTTATGATTTTAATTTTCTTCAACAAATGCAACATTCAAAACTAAAATTTCAAATGAAAGATGCAAGTACTTATTTTAACATTTTTTATTTTAGGAAGTGAGAGTTTTTCCTATATGCACTAAGTTAAATTTTATTGTCCTTTTATATTTTGAAATTAAAATAAGTGAAATTTACTATGTAATTTAGATGTTAAAATGAAAATGAAAATCGAATCTAAAAACCTAGGTTAGGTTTGCTAATCAAGACTCAAAAGTATTCAAAAAATATTTCACAAATGTAACCCAGAATGCTAGTATAAAGATTTTTAAATTATTTTTTATGAAGTTAAATAATATAATATGGAAAAAAATTAAAACCTAATTTTTTAATTTTCTAATCTAAAAATAATGTTATTTCATTATTAAAATTAATAAAATTAACTCTAAGATGCTAATTTTCATTTCTCTAGGTTTTCTAGTTCTATTGTGAAAATGTTTATTATTTCTTATGAATTCAATATTTTAATGAAAATGAAAATGAATTTTTTTTGCTTATTTTTACCTGATGTTTTTATTCAAGTATTCTACCCTAGACCTAGTGCAAGTAATACATTCTTTGAAGTTTTGATATGTGAATGGAACAAGGAAAGTAAAATTATATTATTCTTATGCAAGGGAGTGAGAAAAAAGATGTTTTTTTTTTAAAATTATAATATAATCTAAATCTAAAGTAACTAATATGATAAAAATAAATAAATAAAACCCTCAACCTGATCAAAGTTGAGAATAATTGAATGTGAAGAAGTGATTGTTCATGAACCCTTGATCTTGAGGTAGATAGCTCCTTTTTCTCTATGTAAACCTTAGGAACTCTCTGACATGAGGAATGATAAAGAGATAAAATAAAATGAACACAAATATGAAGAAGAAATGTAGCTAACTTTGGCTAGCCTAATCTATGAATAGACAAAGAACAAATTGTAAGTTAAATGAACTTCCTTCTCCAAAACTCATACAATGGTAGATTGAAACAAAAAATCTTAAAAAAAATAAGCAGGTGGGCTAAGGCTCTAAAATATTCTAAGATCCAATTACACATAAAAAATTTAGATATGAAATTCTTTAAAATTTTAAATACTTGTAACAATGAAGGATGAGTTATGACTAGGAGTTAGCTTGAGATTGATCAGGATTTTTAACAATTTAACTTGGAGATCAAGGAGATTTATAAAAACATGACTAAGAGTGAACAAGGCAATAAAAGAAGTGAAATCAAGAAGAGACAACAAAAAACACAACAAAAATCAAGGAAAATACATGAAATATAAAGTATTATGTAATAAATTTCAAAAAAATACACCTATGGTGAAATAACCACCTTATGCAAGTGACATAAATGTAAATTTTGTGGTAATTTATAAAATCATCATTGAAACTAATGCATTCACTACGATAATTCACAAAATTCCCATTGTGGTTACATTTTTTCCACAACAGGTCTACCACCTATGGAATTTTTTGTTAATTTAAATCATAATACTTGGAAAAAAGGAATTTTTATAATTGCAAAGGTCAATAAATGGGGATAAGATAAAAAATAATAAGAGAGAACCATCTAATCATATTTTTATGGAGATCATTGCATCATAATCTAATTTTGTCATAAAAGTTTGCACCATGAAAACTTTGGGTGCATACATATTTCCTCCTTGGGAATGTCTCATAATGAATTTATAAGGGTGTTTTATTAAGTGGTGGCACAATAAAAATATAAAGAGGCTTATGAAGCTTACCTTGTTTACCTGTGCAACATAGTGAATCCAACTAAGACACACTTGTGACCTAAGAGAAATAAATAAGAATCAATTACATTTTCACAAGAAAGTATTAAACATTCTAACTAATCAAAACATATAAAAGTTTACTTACCATGTATATGGGGATGAGGATACTACCTGAACCATTTCATCGAGGGACCAAGATCAATGATAAGTGGTGTTTTCCTACAAAACCAAAAATAAAAAATAAAATACCTTATAATAATACTATGAAAATAATAAAAATTAAATTTGTTAATGTTTTCCATGTCTTGGGTTAGTTAGGTAGTAAATATATTACAAAATATGAGAAAAATACCAATTTTGAAAGAAAACTACTAAAATTTTGAAAGTTTTAAAACTAATGGCTAGTAAAATAAACTACTTATTTTAAAATTTACTAAAAATGAAAGTTATTTGTCCATTTTAGATTTGATAAATTTGGGGATTTGGATCTCCTATGATATATTTGTACTAGAGATCAGCCAAATTAATAAGTATGAGTAAAGGATGGTAAATATAAAAATGCCATGAGCATCAATTCAATGGGTAAGTTCTACTAACTTTTGTGTTTTTAACCTAATTCTAATTTTTTTACTAAGAACATATTGTATTTTGAATTAAAATACATGGTTAGGCTTGGGGATATTATTTTTAGTTTAGATTAAACTAATTAAACACCAAAAAAATCTTCTCACATATCAAATAATATATTTCTAAAATATATTTTATTCATGATGCATACAATAGAGATAGATACAAATATATAACCCAATGAGCCCCTAAAAATAAGGATTCAAAGGTTATCATTCAATCCCAATAATATCTCAAATCTATATCTTAATATCTCTCTCTCAAAACCTATTCTTTCTCACAAACCTAGAATAGCTATGTGAGTTGTGACTACAACTCACTCACATAATAATAATAATATATTATCCTAATATTATGAGTTGTCACAACAACTCATAAACTATTACAAACAATATTTACCAAAATACATAAATGTGATCACTAACATTAGGCTATTCCAAACATTCCCCCTAGTGTGAACATGGGGAAAACATTATCGTGTACTACAACTATTAACATACTCGAATGATGGTTTTTCACTTGGATAACCACCAACCTACAAAAAGTGATGGTTTTACACTCAATTTACCACCAACCTAAAACCAAAGGATGGTTTTACACTCTATTTACCACCAACCTAAAAACAAATAAGATGGTTTTACCAATGGTTAACTAACAATCATATACATTATGATGCTATAATACTCTTCTATTTCTCATCACTATCTTACCTCAAGGGATTACAAATGAAATCTTGCTCAATTATTACAATACTTGAACAGGCATGTACTTCTATTCTTATTTACATAAATTAAAAACATAACTAAAAAATAATCCACAAATGCATTATGTGGGCCCCATCGCTTGTGTCTAAGGAGAGGTTGATATTTGACCTCCTTCCTTTATTGTGTCCTCCTTCAACCTTTTGTGTTGGAAGTTACTTATTCAATTGATATGTTAATGAAGCTCATGTCATTTTTAATGTGATAGGGTCCCCCCCCCCCCCACAATATTTAAACATTATAAATTTGACTTAGGATGTCACATACAAGTGAGAACGTGTCCTTGTACATTTGAACAATTTTAACTTCAACTTTGACACTCTTGATATTTTTGATAATTTTTTGACTTTGACAATAATAAAGACTCTATATTGACTTTATTAAATAAAAGATACAAATAATTATCTATAATGACTCAAAAGTTTTTCTTTAAAAATTTTTGAAAATAAAGGACTCATAAGACACTTTTGACTCTTATGAATTTGCTATAGACTAATTTATTTCTTGACTCGATATAAATAAAACCTAATACCCTGAACCACTAAATCATAATTAATGAATATCAACTAAAAAATTCAATGATGGACTTTTAACCAAAAAGGAATTTGAAATACATTAAGATCAACTTTTATTGAAATAAAAATCAACTTGACCTATGAAACTAAAATTAAGTCTTATCACATAATAAACTATGAACATGGCTAGGCTTATTAAATATTGATAAATATAAAATATGACTTTGCCAATGCAACTAAACATGAAAGTATATGTGGAAGAAATATGAAGAGATGGATGGAAAAAAATTAGACATGCATGATGATAATAGAGGGAGGATTTGATATCCTCATACTTTACTTAATTTTAAATTATTACATGTCCAAATTGAGTGATGGATGCCAAATCAAAAATGATGTAGATGCTTTCATAGATATAAAAAAAAATAACATCATGCACCTGAATGAGGAGCTAACGAGCTTGCACGATGGTGAAGTGTGACTATGTCTTCCTTTCTCAGTAAAGATAAGAGGTACGATTTGTGCAAATTAATATAGATCTAGAATCAATCACCTTGTTGAGAGTTTGATATATGCATATAGTAAAAAAATAGATATTAGGTCTATTAAAAGTACATGAAACATAAAATGGCAAATATTTGATAGAGATCAAGATTGATAAATAGTTTTTTATTTTATCTATCACATGGTGATTAAAATATAGGCTGAGCAATGAATCTAAGTAGGTCTACACATATGTGGATGATAGTGAATGTAATAAGAAGATCCAGGTTGCATGTTATAGTGGATCACATTGACTATTTGAATGGTGCTCCACTACAAAATAAGAAACATATTGCAAGGATATTTTAATTCCATGAGTGAGTGCATTAATTTGAATATGGGTGCACCATCAATCAAAGTGATATATAAATTAATGCATTGCATATGTGTAAACATAATTGCATGTGAGTCGAATATTAAATGGTTTTTGTGTATGTTATCCAATGCTTTACTGTTAGTGCCAGTTTTATGCTCAAGTTTTCATAGAAATATATGTAATTAGAATACCATAGAATTTTATATAAATAATTTGATCTATAATGTATTCAAAACCATATTGGATTGTTGTAGTAACCACAGAGTAAACTATATGGATTTATTATGCATCTGCATTTCATACATAGGAAAATAATGCATGCATATTTCCCTTTCACTCAAATATTTATTCCATCATAGGAACAAGTCATCCCTACTCTGATACCATATATTATTTCAAGTTTAGATTAGTTAACTAAACACTGAACAAATATTCTCATGTAGCAAATAATATATTTTTGAAATATATTTTATTTGAGATACATACAATAGAGATAGATATAAATATATATCTCAATGAGTCCCTAAAAAAAAGGAGTCAAAATCTATCAATCAGTCCTAATAATATCTCAAATCTATCTCTTAATATCTCTCCCTCAAACTTATTCCTTCTTATACACCTATAATAGCTACATGAGTTGTAACTACAACTCACTCACATAATAATATATTATCCTAATATTATGAGTTGTCACAACTCATAAACTATTAAAAACAATATTTACCCAAATAAATAAATGTGAGCACTAAAATTAGTCTATTCCTAATAAGGGATAAGGTAAGCTAAGAAAATTTCAAAAAATTATGTTTTGGATAAATTTTGGTAGATCAAGGGGTTTGGGATTGGCCGCATCCAGCTAGAAAAAATTTCATCTTTTACAAACTAGAAAATATGTTTCCATCACCAATGGTTAAATTTTTGTCAATAGCGGTTGCATCAACTATTACAATATAATCATTTATGCAAAATTCCAATGATGGTTATGTAACCATCATGTGGTGGTTATGTAACCAACACCTACACAAGGTTTTGGTTTTACCATAGGGAGAAAAAGACTAGTTTATGTGAACTTTTAAGGCCATAAAAGGGTTCTAAGTTATTTTTACTTAAATTTTATAGGGAATATACATTAAATGGAGTAAAATGAGGGAGAAAGAGTGTATTTCTAGGATTTTAGGGTAGATGAAAACCAATGAGTTAGCCACACTAAATAGGGTAGATATTATATGGATAACATGATTTGGGATTGTTTACCCATAAATTAGATTAATTTATGATATGTTTACTTATTGGGACATGAAAAAAATACTCTTTAGTTTACCCAAGACATGAGAGAGTGAATTATCATTCTCACTAATGTCTATAGGATTCTAGGATTATCATCCATAAGAAAGGCAATGACCTAGAGAGAGGCCACTAACAAAAGCAATGCATATAGTTGAGATGAGTACTTTTTTTGATGTATACACACCTAATTTGGATGTAGAGTATGGGGTTGGAATGATAAGGGTCAAACAAGAAACAATCTCAACCCTTTACAAGGTGATCATAAGTATACTTCCCTCCCAACTAGTGGGAAATAAGGGAACCAGTCACTTGATCTATAGTTGGGCCCCCATAGCTATGGGAAATAAGGAAAGGGATTTATGGTTTTCATAGGCTTAGGAAGACTTAATTATGACTTATAGGGACCTGAATTGGATCACTAGGTTGGGGACTTTATCTATTAGCCACCCTATGCTCATTAGAGATATATATTTGAGCATATGACCTATTACAAGTGATGGGTAATAATCAAGGCTACATGGGACATTAAGGCCTCTATAAGGATAGGAATGACACCATTAATAGACCTATAATAACATTAGGCACTTTGATAGTGATATATCTAGTGGATCTACCCTGAATGATAAGAAAGAGACAAATAATGAAGGTGATGTAGGAGCATAAGTTCAAAGTATAAATTTTGTAAAAATTTAGTTATATGTTTATAAAAGAATAATATGATAAATAGTAAGAGGCTAAGTGATGCATCACTATGCTTGTAAAAATTCCTAGGTTTTAGGAGGTTAATACTATGTTATAAATGACCTTTTACACCTATGTAAATGTACAACTTATCATCTATCTAGAAGCCTAACCTAGATTGAGAAAAGATAAATAATATTATCATCACACCAAGCCTAAAGGAACCAAATAAAGAAATAAATCAAGTATAAGGTTTAATAATCTAGTTTTTGGAGAGATATGAGTGCTCAAGGATAAATATAGTGTAGTCATAGAAGAAAGGGAAACAAAGGCCTTTTAGGCCTGCATTTTATAAATATGACTATGTAAAGAGATAAATCAAAGAAATACTTTGATTCTCAAGGTATGTTTCACAAAAAAAAGAGAATTTATTCATGTGTTTTAATCTTTGTTACATACGTTCTAATGAATTAAGAGTAAACCTTGAATGTTAAGAAATGAGAATGGAAATTGTTAAGAACTTTCCTATGTAAAGACAATTTTAGGTACAAAGAAAAGTATTGTTCTTGTGTTAGAAGAAAAGAGTCATAGAAAGTATGTAATAAAATTTTGAGAATCGATAGTTTGCAATTATTCTCATAATCGATGAGTTTAAACAAAAATGAGGAGCAAATAAGGCACATAGATTATATCCGACACAGTCTTGTATGAATAAATATAGTACACAATTTTGTTTTAAAAGATGCCTAATCCAACATTGCTAGGTTTATGAAGAAATAATTAATACAAGCCATCCATTTGGTTTTGAGGAATGATATTTCACTACTAAATTTGAAGAGACATTTAAGGAGAAGCTCAACTGGTAAAAGACGTTAAGGAGTTTTAATTGTCTATTAAAATCAATTAGTTGTGTGAAGATTGAATGGTTTTAGTGAAATTTTGACTTAAACACCTTTCTTGAAAAGCTATCTAATATCATAATAAATTAACCTCGTTGATACTCAATTTTACATATGTTAAAACTATATATAGAAAGAAGTTTGACTAGTTTTATACACAAAATTGTCCAATATTAAAAGTCATTTTTGGTGCTTAACATATCTTAGACCTGATTGGGTCTTAGTCTTATTTATTAAATAATAATAAGTTGTTAAAGAATCAGCCAATGATATAATTCTCCATGCAAAGATTTATCATCCTATGTTGAATAAATCCATAAAGAGACATTCACCTAATTTCATAAGTATTGGTAATTTTTTGTTGGTTTTGGCTCCCAAGGTAGTTAATCGATGTGTCAAATTTGTCTTGTAAAATATCAATACTATATCATAAGAAATTAAATTACTTTATTTTTATTCTTTTAGTCCATTATCAGAAGTCAATGTTAAGCACAGGATATATTGAGAGGGGGGGTGAATCAGTATATCATAAATCTTATAAACTTTCCCTTAATCAAATTCCACTTTAACATACATTCAAGATATTCAATAAAATCAAAATAATAAACACCACACAAGATAGAGAGAGACACCAGATTTAACATGGAAACCTAATGTGTGAAAAACCACATAAAGAAATCGCAAGTATATGAATGAGCACTAACTCAAACTACAATATTCACAAGCACCAACTTGAAGGAGCACCAACCACTTTGTTGAGCACCAACACAACAACTATTCATTAGCACCAACCTAGAGGGGCACCAACACCTTTGCTGAGCACCAACACATCAAAAATTCATGAGCACCAACCCATAGGAGCACTAACCCCTTTGTTGAGCACCAACACAACAACTATTCATGAGCACCAACCCATTTTATGTATACAATACAACTATCTCTCAATGTTTTTATCTCAATAAATGATAGTTCATTACAATATCTCTTTACTCTCTCTCCTCTACTCTTTTAAGATAGATATAACAATTAAAAATCATACTCTATCTCACCCCTTACAAATGGCTTCTCAAGCCTTTATTTATAGCTTTCCAATTGACCTTTGGCCTTTCCCCTTTGTGACCCTTCAATCCTCATGGAAAATGGCACCAAACTTGCATGACCCTTCGTATCCTTACATTTGAAAAGTCATATGGTGACCCTTCATAAGCAAAAGCATCCTTTCCTCTTTTGTCTTTATCTTGGTGACTTTTCATATTCCTCAAAGTGTCCCTTCATGAGAAATTGTGCCCTTCTTCTTTTGCCTTCACTTGGTGACTCTTGGAATTCCCCAAGATGACTCTTCATGGGAAAATGCATCCCATTATTCTTTTGTCTTTACCCTGTGACTCTTTGACTTCTCCATGGGCCCTTATTTTGTCTTATATGCAACCAAAAATATATTCGTTAATATTAAATAAATATTAACACACATTAGCCAAGATATAACTATTACAAACTTCATTAAATGTAATGGGGCCTTTATGACCAATAATTATATACCTTTGACATCAATGACAATATTTCCAACAATCTTCCCCTTTGTCATTGATGGAAACCTCAATCTTGAAACTACCACATCCTAAAACTTACACATACTATCATCTAAAAACATATAGTAACTCCCCCTTACTGTAGTAACCTATACCTATTCCCTGTACCCATTTCTACAAATGTTCTTGTACCTATTATTCTCCCCCTTTGACATCAATGGCAAAGGGCCTACCTAGAGCTAACACTTAGCTCCCCCCTCAACTGATGCTGAACCTCAATGGTAGGAAGTAATAGAAATTACTCCCAACTCTTCTTGTAGATCTTTGAATGTGTCCTTTGATTGTGCCTTTGAGAAAATATCTGATAATACATATAAATAATTGCTTGTCCTTTGAGAATCTACAATCAACTCATTTTAATATTTTCTTCTAATCTCACAACCTTCTACATAAAAATTTAATGTGTATCCCTAATCACATATTTGACTTACACTCAATAGATTATGCTTAAGACCTTTTACATACAAAACATTCTTAGTCTTGGTTCTACCATAATCCAAACTTAAAGTACCTTTTTCAGCTATCCTAGCAGTGGTTTTATCTCCAAATTTCACTGTGACACCATTGATCTTCTTTAGATTTTTGAACTTACTCTTGTCTCCTATCATATGCTTCTAACATCCACTATCAATGAACCATGGATGATCTTCATTTCTTGCATGCAAAGCTGTCTGTACCAATATAGAATCTTCAGGTTGTTTCTTCTACCATGAACATGTCTGAACCTTCTTCTTGATGAATGGAGCCTTGAAACTCTAGTCCTTCTTGACTAACTCAAACATGCTTCTATATTACCAAGATATGTGTCCAAAGTTGTTACATTTGTAACATATTATGGCCTCTTCATCAAAGCTTGATAGAGGAGAAAAAGAGTTGTGGCTTTTGTTTGACTCTACATGACTTTCCTTCTTATTTTTGAAACTGTTAGCTCTTTCTTGGCATTCTAGTTTCTTATGATCATATCCATTACAATAAAAATAGTAACCATAAAAATAAGATCTGTCTGTGTATCTCTGACCTAAATACCTTTTGTAGCTTTGTTCCCTCTAACCATCTTTGTTTGAAATGCCCTCTGTATTCTTCACTTCTTCCTTTTTTGTTTCCTCTTTTATAAGATCTTCAACATAGCTCTTTTTATTTTCAAATTTGATACCTATCTTATCTAAATTTGCCTTTTGACTTTCTAATATCTTATTCAATATGTTAGTGCTATCCTCAAATTTTGAATCACTAACTAATTTATCATTGACTGCTTTCTTGATCTCTTCTTTTAAAGAGGCAATTTCAATAACATACCTTTCACATTATTTTATTACTTTTTGCAAATGTGATGATAGATCTTTTTCATTCCTTTTAGCTTATTCAAAGTGTGCTATTAGATCATCAATTATTTCCTTTGACTACCTTTTCATTTTTCTTGATTTGGTGCTTCAATATTTGATTATTCTTCTCAACAACTTTTAACTCTTCTAAGGCATAAATGAGTTCTCCTTCCAGATTCACTTTGGCTTCATCCTCTTCTTCTTCTTGATCATCTATAATTTTTCTTGTAGAGGCATCTTCACGTATGGCCATGAATAGAATCTTTTTTCTTTTGAATCACTAACTCCACTATCTTCGGCTGAGCTAGGATCTTTAAAATGCAGGCTCTTCTTCTCAAATCCCTTCTTGAATTTACCTTTGAAATTCTTCTTTTATGTATAATTTTATTATTCATCATCATTACCCTTATTTGGGAATTTAGGTTAAAAAAATGTCCAATCTTTCCATAATTAAAACATTTTAAAGGTAATTTTCCTTGATATTTACTTGTTCCCCTTTTAGGCTTGCAAATGAAAAGAGCTCTATTATCATCTTCATCATCACTAAAATTATCACTTGATTCTTAAATCTTAGCTTTCTCTTTCTTTGATGTCTTGAAATATACTTCTCTCTTTGAGGGTTTATCTTGTTCAGTCCGTATCTCATATGTTGTGAGTATACCATGAAGCTCATCCATCTTTAGCTTGGCTAAATTCTTCATCTCCTTGATTACCAAAACCTTTGCATCATATCTCATTGGTAGAGATCTCAAAACCTTTTGGACCACCGTTGACTCTTCCAACTTTTCTTCAAGAACTTGAATCTGATTTACTATTTGATCAACTCGTAAAAGATAACTTGATGTATCTTATTCTTCTTCCATCTTCAAACTTTCAAACTATCTTCTAAAAGTCTAAAGCTTAGCTTGCCAAACCTTTCCGTCACCTTTGTAAACATTCTCAAGTTTTACCTAGGTTTCATGAGCATATTTACATTGCATAACTTTAACAAATTTATATTCACATAAACCACATAAAATATAATTTAAAGCTTTATCATTACATTCACTTGCCTTCTTTTTTTGTTGAAGTAATTACAAGTGTCTATGGCTCTTCATATTACTCCGCCATTGCTTTCCATATGTCAAATCTAAGGTCCATCAAATAAGTATTCATTATTATGATCCAAAAAACATAATTCATCCCATCAAACAAAGGTGTCTTATTTGTATAAAATCCTTCATGTGATTCAGCCATCATGCTTTCCCGATCTACCTTTAAGTTGTAAAACTTTTTCAAAAGAAACCCGCTCTGATACCAATTGTTAAGCATGAGATATACTAAGAGGGGGGTGAATCGGTATATCATAAATCTTATAAACTTTCCATTAATCAAATTATAATTTAAAATACATTCAAGATATGCAATAAAATTGAAATAATAAACACCACATAAGATAGAGAGAGACACCAGATTTAATGTGGAAACCCAATGTGGGAAAAACCATGAAGAAAAATCTCAAGTATATGAATGAGCACTAACTCAAACTACAATATTCATAATCACCAACTTGCAGGAGCACCAACCCCTTTGTTGAGCACCAACACAACAATTATTCATGTGCACCAACCCATAGGAGCACCAACCCCTTTGCTAAGCACTAACATAGCAACAATTCATGAGCACCAACCCAAAGGAACACCAACCCCTTTGTTGAGCACCAACCCACAAGAGCACCAACCCATAGGATCACCAACCCCTTTTATGTATACCACACAACTATCTCTCAATGTTTTTATCTCAACAAATGATAGTTCATTACAATATCTCTTTCCTCTCTCTCTTCTACTTTTCTAAGCTAGATATAATAATTACAAATCATACTCTATCTCACCCCTTAAAAATGGATTCTCAAATCTTTATTTATAGCTTTCTAAATGACCTTTGGCCTTCCCCCTTTGTGATGCTTCAATCCTCATGGAAAATGGTGCCAAAAATTCATGACCCTTTGTATCCTTGCATTTGAAAAGTCATGTGGTGACCCTTCATAAGCAAAAGCATCCTTTCCTCTTTTGTCTTTATCTTGGTGACTTTTCATATTCCTCAAAGTGTCCCTTCATGAGAAATTACACCCTTCCTCTTTTGTCTTCACTTGGTGACTCTTTGAATTCCCCAAGATGACTCTTCATGGGAAAATGCATCCCATTCTTCTTTTGTCTTTACCCTGTGACTCTTTGACTTCTCCATGGGCCCTTCTTTTGTCTTATATGCAACCAAAAATATATTCATTATTAAATAAATATTAACACACATTAGCCAAGATATAACTATTAAAAACATCAATAAATGAAATTGGGCCTTTATTAAGAATAATTATATACCTTTTACATCAATGACAATATTTCCAACAATCAAATTTTAGCTTTTAGCCAGAACTATTAAAACTCAAAAAACTAGGGTTTTTCATGACTAAAAATCATTTTCCTAGATAAATATCCAATAATTTTTCAGAAATTTTGAAAATAGGGGAATTTTTGAATTATGAATCCAACGAATCTAATTAGATATTTATTGGTTAGATATAGAGGGAGATATATCCAAAATACAATAGACTACTAAGATAATTTTAATTAAAATCTTACATAATTGTGTTTGTTTAAATTGAACACCAAGTTTGGGATGATATTTTTAAATGATGAATTGATTTTGAATTATATAATTTAGATCATAAATTAATAAATCATGTAACATAAAGTTTTCTTGAAAAGGTTTAGATTGTTATCACTTTTGGTATCAAAGCTCGTATAATCTCTTAAGATCATATTTGCAAGAAGATTGTCAGTTACAGTTGTGATTATGTTTTATGATCTAAGTGTGGAATTATATTTTGAAATGATGAAAATAATAGGTAAAATATCTTGGATCAGTTTGAATGAAGGTTATAAATTTTAGGCATGCATTGAAAGGTTATAATGAGATAGTGATTTGAAAAGGAAAAAAGGTAGAGAAGTTGTGGGAAGAGCGTGAGCGTAAAATCCCTATAGTCAATAAGGCTTGAAAGAGTGAAAGAGATATAGTGAAAGATCCCAAGTAATCTCAGGAGGAGAGATTAATTAATTCCAAATTAAGGATTAGTAGGGTTCCTAAAGACTAGGGTGAAAAAGACTTAGGTGAGGTACTAGTGTTGAGAAGCAAGTATGACAAGCTTGCTAAGAGAAGATGGTTCTAGTGAGGCCTAAAGGAAAGATGGAAAGTGAAAAGAGAGAGATGGAGGGCTTAGAAAAAGTAATTTTCCATAGGAATATGAAAGAGATGGATATAGAAAAAGAAATTTTAGAGATGAGAATACTCTTAGAAGACATGATGGAAGTCTTAGAGGAATCAAGACAAAAGTTTATTGTAACAATCAGAAGAAGGATCAAGTGGCCTCTCAAAAATACCCTTGAAAAGAAGAAGCAAAATAGGTTTCTATCAAAGCAATCCAAGGAGTAAATGAAAGAGTCAAACAAGCCTCAAGTTTTTAAAACTAATGATTTCTTTGTGTGTGTGCATACATGTAAGAATAAATATAGAGAGAGGGTCCAATCTAAGGGCCTAAATGATGAAGTCAAAGTGATGTCAACAAAAAAGAAGCATGGACAACATTCTTGTGTTATGAATGAAGAGAACATGATATTAGGGCATGAGATAGTGTTTTGTCAACCAGAGGAAGGAGAATTACTTGAAGACATGGAGCAAGGAGAAGATCTTCAAGAATATCTCATCAGTGATACAAAGCTTGATAAAACTTTTTTTTTTTTCATATTGATTTTTTTGATATGCATATGAAATTTCATAAAGATGATGATGTATTGTATAAAAAATAAGTTGAGCTTATGTATGATCTTGCTCCAAACAGATGTGAAGAAAAGAAACACTTATTTTTCCTTTTAGAATTATATTTGATGAAGAAAATGTAAATTTTCAAGAAGATGCTTTGTATGAACCAACAAAAGCATTTTTATATAGGTTCATGAATAATGGATTTAAATAAGAATCACCCATGGAAGTGCTTGTAAAATCTTATATGTTGTAGGTAAAGGTGTCTCAAATCACAAAAGATGAAAATGTGTTGGCTTTGAATGAAGATTTGATAGAGTTGAAGGATGAAGATGAAATAATTTGGCATCAAATCATTCTAGAGATAGAATATTTGATCTTCATAGGAGATGAAGAGGCAATAATGCCTCAAATTTTGAAAACTGATTTTGTTTTTAGTTTCATGTGTATAGGTACAAAATATTTTATAGACAAGGAGATGGAGTCCTACATAGTGGAATTCAACATAGAAGATAAACTGAAGGTTGAGCCAAATGGGATCATGAAATTTGAAGGCACACAAGAAAATAAATACAAAGGTATAATCAAAAATGAATATGAAGATACGATACTAAAAATTGGAAGAGGTGAAAGAAGAAGAAGATAATATTACATTTGATCAGGAGCTCAAATATTTCCCACCAACGGAGTTTGATGTAGGAGCATCAATTCAAAGTATATTTTTTTAAAAAATTTAGTTATATGTTTGTAAAAGAATCATATGGTAAAAAATAAGAGGCTAAGTCATACCTCACTATACTTGTAAAAAGTCCTAGGTTTTAGGAGGTTACTACTATGTTATAAATGACCTTTTACACCTATGTAATGTACAAAAACTTACCATCTATCTAGAAGCCCAACGTATATTGAGAAAAGATAAATAAGACCTACAAAGAAAATGTTTAAGTAGTGGAAAGCATTTAGGAGGAGAAGCCTACGTTGGGCAAAGTATTTGAAAATAGATTAATATCATACCAAGTCTAAAGGAACCAAATAAAGTAATAAAATAAGTATAAGGTTTAATAATCTAGTTTTTGGAGAGATATGAGTGGTCAAGGAGAAGTACAACATGAGCCATGGAGGAAAGGGGAACAAATGCCTTTTAGGCCTGCATTTTATAAATATGATTGTGTAAAGAGATCAATCAAATAAATACTTTGATTCTCAAGATATGTTTCACAAAAAAAATGGAATTTATTCATGTGTTTTAATATTTATTACATATGTTCTATTTAATTAAGAGTAAATCTTGAACGTTAAGAAATGAGAATGGAAATTTTTAAGAATTTTCCTATGTAAAGAGAATTTTAAGTACAAAGGATTGTATTGTTTTTATGCTAGAAGAAAAGAGTCATAGAAAGTATGTAATAAATTGTTGATAATCAATATTTTGTAATGATTCTCATAATTAATGAGTAAAAAAGAAAATGAGGAGAAAATAATGCACAAAGATTATATCCTACACAATCTTATATGAATAAATATAGTGCATTGTTTTATTTGAAAAGATGGTCAATTCAATGTTGTTAGGTTTGTGAAGAAATAATACAAGCTAATGATACTCAGATATAAGAACAAGCCATAGATTTGGTTTTGAGGAATGATATTTCACTGTTAAATTTGAAGAGACATTTAAGGAGAAGCTCAATAGGTAAAAGACATCAAGAATTTTAATTGTATATTAAAATCAATTGGTTGTGTGAATATTGAAGGGTTTTAGTGAAATTTTGATTGAAACACCTTTCTTGAGAAGACTTATAATATCAAAATAAATTAATCTCATTGATATTCAATTTTGGATATGTCGAAACTATTTATAGAAATAAGTTTGACTGGTTGTATACACAAAATTATCCAATACAAAAAATCATTTTTAGTGCTTGACATATCTCAGACTCGATTGGGTCTTAGTCTTCTTTATCTCATAATCAAAATTTGTTGAGGAATCATCCAATGATATAACACACCATGCAATGATTTGTCATTCAAAACTAGTTTTGGTGTGTGGACTATCATCCTATGCAGAATAAATCCATAAAGAGACATTCACCCAATTACATAAGTATTGGTAATTCCCTATTGGTTTTAGCTCCCAAGTTAATTAATTAATGTGTCAAATTAGTATTTTAAAATATCAATACTATATCATAATCAATTGAATTATTTTATTATTATTATGTTAGTCCATGATCAAAAGTCAAATTTTAGCTCTTGGCTAGGACTATTAAAACTTAGAAAATTAGGGTTTTTCATGACTAAAAATCATTTTCCCAAAGAAATATCTAATGAGAAATGTTGAATTTTGATAATAGGTGTGTTTTTGAATTATTAATCTAATTATAAATTTATTGGTTGGATATCGAGGGAGATATAACCAAAATACAGTTAGCTACTGAGATAATTTTAATTAAAATCTTGCAAAACTATGTTTCTTTAAATTGAATGTCAAGTTTGGAATGATTTTTTGTAAATGATGAATTGATTTTGAATTGTATAAGTCAGATTAGAAATGAATAAATCATGTAACATAATTTTTTTCTTGAAAAGTTCTAGATTGCTATCAAAAGGACAGATAAAGATGGGATGAAAGAAGAAGATGAATGTTGATATAAAGAAAGAAGTGACAAAGAATGAGAGGCAGAAGAGATGTTCTAAGAGGAAGGCGATAATAGTTTATAATTAGATCAATTAGATGATAGATGTAGTGCACAACTAAAATAATAGATATTATTAGAATAATGACATGAAGTATTAAGCAAAAAAGTAGAACAAAGCCATAGAGTAATCATAGGTTCAAGCTTAGAAGAAGAGGTCACAAGAAAGAATCATTCACTAAAAGATCACATGTCCCTACAAACCAATGTTTTATATTCCAATAGAAATTTTCAACTAGATGATTAGGCAAGCAATAGTTGGGAAGGTTCATTTTCAAAATAGGTGCATCATTGAGGTACTAAAATTGAAACATCATCAATTAATAAGGCATTGAAGGCCATAAGGTTTGTTGAAACCAAGTAGAGAAAAGTAGGAAACACAAAAAAATAGAGTGCACAGATTAACTTTCCTAATGCATAGGAAAATCATCATAGTGTGTAAATAGGATCACATAAAATGTAGCCTCTCATTATAATAGCTACATAGTATATCCCTTTTTACACCAATTTATAAAATGGGTGCTATAAGAGCATTTATCAACTTGGTTACATATGATGGGTCTGTAGACCCTGAACATTAACTACTAACATGTAAGATGAGATGAAAAGCTAAGGGTATTACTGATGAAGCTATAAAGAAGTGTGAATTAATAAGGGCACTAAATGGAAGATCACTTAAGTTTATGTATTGTAAATAAATTATGTAGGCAAAGTAGGTTAAGGAATGGCTCATCATAAAATTTAAGATAAAGAAATGTACAAGTCAAACTATTCAAGACCTAAAAGAGATTAGGCAGAAGTCAAGAGAATCAGTTTGTGATTATGATCATAGGTTCTATGATGTTATGAATAAGTTGGAATTTGCCTTAGTAGATAAAGATAAATATGTGTGGTTTGTCAAAGGACTACATTACAAAATTAGATTTATTATAGTGCAGACTCAATATGTTACTAAGCTAGATGCTAGAGTTGTTGCTCTATGAGTGGATCAAATTAAAGACTATGGGGAAGCTCCCATAATGGGTTTAAAGATTGAAAACACATTGTAATCTTTTATAAAGAGGATGGAATATTACCATGAAGTAGATAAACCTAAGCTAAATATATGGTGAATGGAGTGTGGGAAAGATGGACATCATAGGAATGATTATCCTAATATCAAGATAGAGTTTAGTGAAATCTATAGAGTAGTAGGTCAATGTAGTGCCATCTCCTGCACTAGTACATAAAAAGCCTATAGAGTCTATATTATAATTTTAAGACACACAACCACAATGAAAATATTTAAAGAGATTGTAGGATCTCAAAGAAGATATTACAAAGAATGTATTCATCATCATTATACAATAAGTGTCCTCGACAAAGCAAACAATTCCAGGCCTAGAGGTTGATAAGGGTTGTGTGAACCAAATAGGTCTGAAATGGATTCCCTATTTACCTCGATACCAACCTTAAGGTCTAGCTAGATGGACCCCTCCTTTGCCAAGTTAGACACCACCATCACTGTAATACCAGTACACAATACCTTAAAATCTGATAATGATGTAGAAGCAACAAACTAGTTGGACCCCATTAGTTATGCAATAATAACTTGGAATTAGAGATAATACCTAACAACATCAGCATTGAAATATAACATAGAAATAAGGAGGTTATTATTAAAATAGAAGAGGATCTAGGGGAGGATACAGAGGAGGTTACCAAGGTGGTAGAGGAAATAATTATCAATGCCATCCTTTGCAATGTTACCTATGTGGAGATTATAATCATGTGTATTGCAATTGTCCTTTGAACCCTCAAAGATAGTCTTATTGTGCATAGTTGTTGGTATATGAGTAACATGATATAGAATAATATCCTATCTTAGAAAATCAAAGAATGAAAAAGGCTGTTAGAAATGTTAACATGGTGAATACATAGTTTAAGGAGGATGCATTCCTGAATGTCACTACAAGACACCTTCATGTAGAGAGAGGATTTCCTCCCCTCAAAATGTCTCAGGACTACATAATTCAAAAAGTAAAATAGGACAAATACCTAGACACATCTATAGAAAAGGGGCTTATGTATGAAGTTGCACATATGTTGAATAATATTCAACACTAAGACACTACTAAAGGAGATGCTACAAAAATATACTCTCAAATATATGGTCAGATCATGTGCATTATGCATTAGGATAGAGTTGTTACTATGCTAATATATTTACTAAATATTTTAAGCAAACTACATAATGAATACATCTCTTAGAACATCATAAACTTGATACATAATTTACTAGAGTATGTATAGCGAAGGAAAAAAAGATAAAAAATTATTTCTTATGTAAAAACAAATAATTCATGGAATGTATATGTGTGAATCGACATTGAATTTTTAGGATATGAAATTTTGAATGTTGTCTTTGATTTTGGTAGCACAGTCAACATGATCCCTAGGTCTACATGGGAGGCCATTGGATAGCTAGTTCTAAGTTATAGCCCAGTGAATAAGTTTAGCAAACTATAGAAGAGTTGATCCCATTGGTAGATTAGAAGACATTGAGATTAAACTTGCAGAAATGAGCCCGTAAGGTAAATTTGAAGTCATCGATATGAAGACAACATCAACCCATTATCCTATGTTGATTGGCAAGAAATGAGCATATGATGGTTAGATGATTAATAATATTATGAAAAATTAATTAGAGTTACATCAAAGAGATAATATTATTGGCATTAATTTTAGTAAGGTGCATAAACCCTACATTATTCTAGTTGAACTAGCCTCTCCTTATGTTTCATAAGAAACCATCTGGATGAAGATAAATTCTAAGGAGAACTTGAAAGCTTTGTGCATAATTGAGTGCAACTTCTTGTATGAGCATACTAAACCTTAGGTATAGTCTTTACTCACTAAATAATTGAATATATCTAAATAATGGAAGCCCAAATCAATAGTTACTCAACCATTGGCACCTCAATTTGTCATAGAGGATTGTGCATCCATCTCTACTAAATCCCCTACTCTCTCAAAAGTTGATTTTCTCTATCAATTAGATGGTCATATGTAGGATTATATAGATCCAAATAGATAAGACACTTTTCCTTACTAAATAGCTTCATCTGTTAGTCGAGACTCAAATATGCACCTAATCAATTGGGCTCATGGTGATCATGAACTATGACTTATGAGAATGGTCTTTGCCCATGAGAAACAACTTCCTTTATACTATACAACATAGGATATCAATCAATTCATTATTTTCCTATAATTTCATCTACCTACCATTAGTCAATGAGTTAGTGTCTTGTATTATGATTAGAAGGGAATAGAAGTGACATGGTGGGTAATTCATATAAACTATCAGATCGATTGGGATGATATGTGTGAACTTATGATTAGTAGATTTCAACTACCATAGGTCATTAGAAGTAATTGTCATTTATTTTAGGAGGGTGAGTGTCTTAAAATCCATATCCACAAATGTGCTGATGTCTGGACTAAAGAACATGTGGCAACAAAGTACTAGGTTCACATCTTTCATTACACACTTTCCCTCTTACCATCAACATGGTATATGCATCAAGAATAAAGGAGGGAGACAAAACATTAGGTGTAGGTGTAGAAAAATTTCATACATACTTTTATCTTAGAAGATGAGAATATATTGGTTCATAATGAACTGCTAAAAATCAAACATTTTCTATGCCATGGGTGCATATAAGAATTAAGCACCATGACAGAATCTACTGCAGAGAGGAATGTAGCCTATGATTTGAATACAACATTACAAAGGTATAAAGCTACCAAGTTATAAGAACAATCTCTCATGCATACATGCCATGAAATCCAAGATAAAGAAGATGAGATTGAAGATTTAGATATTGATCTGATTGATTTATTTTCACATGAACATCCACTAGAATCAGTAAAGGACCTAGTCATAGAACCCACTGAAGAAGACAAGCTATGCAACATACAAATTATAGAATAGGAAGGACAAAAAATGTTCCAAGAATTTTTTTTGGGGAAAATCATTATATTTGTCATTAGTATATTAAATATCATGTGTAAAACATCAAAAACAAGGAGATTCCTAAACTAGCACATATAGGTGACTATTAGACTAAATCTAAAGTTTCAAAAGCTATGAAACTTATATAGTATTATCAAGATGTTTTTCCCAAAAAATGTTCAAAGGTTAGAGGAGTAGACCCATCCCTCATTGAAATGCATATCAAACTCAAGGAGTGCACATGACCCACAAAGAAATGGCCATATAAGTTGAATCCAAATATGAAGTTAAAAGTGAAGGCTGATCTAGATAGAATGTAAGATTCAAGAATAATATATCTAGTAGAAAAGGTAGATTAGGTTAGCCCCATGGTATTACAACCTAAGAAAATAGGGCAAATCAGAGTATGTGGTGATTATCAAATTTTGAATGATGTATGTGTGAATGATTAATTTTTTATTCCCTTAATAGATGAAGTTTTGGAATATATCACAGGTCATAAAGTCTACTCCTTCATAGATGGTTTTAGTGGCTATCATCAAATACCCATCATAGAAGAAGATGGAGTTATGTAGACACTATAAAACTGCACAAAATGGTTCTAGATGTTGAAATGCCTTAGGATGCCTTAAGGACCACCTAACCCTTCTCAACCCACTAACTAACCCATCAGACCCTGAGTCTAGTTAGCTACATAGCCAAATAAACTCACTAACTTACTAACTAATGCTTTTCCCAACCCATTTTTAAACTAACATTGACCCCTTTTCCTTTGGACACTCAATTGTTGATGGTCAGCTTGATCATCAATAGTTAGGTTGACCATTGATTATCAAGCCTTCCTCATTCTTACACAAACACTAGCTATATACACTAACATGGCACAATTAAATGCATCCACTTAGCCCATTGTTAATGAACTCCCAAGCATCAAAATCAATAAGCCAACCTACTAGGGAACCTTTTATCCTTCATCTCTCTTTTCCTATAAAAGGATGGGAGTAGGAGGTGAGATGGATCATCACAAGCATTTTAGCATATAGGTATTCAATTTTTCCATCCAGTCTTCTTCCAATAATTCAAAAAAAATAAAAGAGATCCAAACCTTTGACAAAATTTCTCTTGAGGTAAAGTACTGTTACTATACCAAAATTTCTCCAACCATTAAACCATCAACCATTTAGCAAGAAATAGGTATATTTATACTTTAGTCTTGTTATTTTGGTTTTTGACCTCTCTTACCCATCAAACCTTACTGTACCTATCTTCCACCCTCCCATTTTTGACTAGACACTTAAACAAACCCTTATATGATCTTTAATCCAATCTTAATTATTTTCTAAACACCTCCAAAATTCCATAGGCAACTACCAATATTTAGCGTAACTACTTATGGTTAGCTTAACTATCGATGGTCACTTTGGCATGAAATAACAAGTTATTTATAACCCCTTACCCCCAATAAAATCTAATTTTATGTGTCTCTACCTATTTTTAGACCCCTGCCTAGTTTTATGATCCTGACTTGATCTATTATAACACTAGTATTGGCCCACTTTTGCTATATTTAGTTATTTTCTCTATCAAGCATTCATTTTCTTCTTTTATTTCATTTCAGTTACTTTATGTTGGTTGATTAAAGTATCTTACTTTTATCTCTTTCAACTTAATTTTTATCAAAGAGTCGATTGACAGCCTCTTAGCAAGCTCACACTTCTTGGATATTGTTCATGCTACACAATCCACCTATCTTACTAATAACCCCTTTTATTAGTGATTTATTATCCATAGGTTATTCATTCCAAGACAAAGAGGAGCTCTCCATACTCATCTAGATTACACATGCATAAAAACTAGGTTCTTGTACCACACCCTTACTACAAGTTTCTTATCTTCTTCCAAAATTAATAAATGAGAAGAAATTAAGATAAACATTTTGGCATTCCCTGTGGGAACCTAGCATCATCTAGGTGCCCTTTTTCTTCCTTTATTATATGCTCATTCAATGAAATCTAAAATTTATTTTTGGCTTAAAATAAACCTTGTATACATTGATTGTTTGCTTGTTTTATTTCATCTAGTTAACTTAAAGAAACTTAATTAATCTTAGTTTCACTCTTGTTATCACACACTTTAAAAAAATACATAATCAATCAACACATCAAAACAAACTTTAGACAAGGCTCGACTAAGATTTCATCACCTAACAGTAACCTTTCCCTTTCCTGGCAATCCCACTTGGAGGTCATTACCAAGGAGAGAACCAAATCAACTCCCTGGTTGAGAATAACTATGAAATTTAGTATACCTTAGCTAAGCACCCAACACCCATATCGCTATAGTGTGTGAAGTGAGGGGGTAGGTCCCAATATCAATCGATGTACTGACTTTCAATACAAATTCATTTTTAGAGTCTTTAATACCTAAAACCAACCTTAGATTTCCTCTTTAGTACCTAATCTACAAACCAAATTTCCTCTTCACACTTTCTAATGCATAAGCTAAAGTCAATCTAAAAATAATCCTAAGTTTTAAATGCACTTTACTACATGTTTTTATTGCCTTGAGATTCTTTTTCTTTTGCTTGCTTTGTGTTTGAGTTGTGAGATTTTTCTCATTTCTTTTCTATTCCTCACATGATCTTTACTAGATAATTGTTGAGGAACCAAACCAACCAAGAACCATCTTCCTCTTCTTACATGGAGTATAATTTAGATGTTGAGATTTCTCCTCATTTTTCTCCCCCTCCTACCATGCCTTGGATAGTTATCAAGGGTGATGTAGATTTTGCTACCTTGATAACAACTTCATGGCCCTCCAACATTACCTCAACACCTTATCTCATCACAACCCTATTGTGTTGGTTCCTCCTATGGATACACCTTATGGTATGCCTCCCCATATTATGGTTTGTGCTACCTCTACCCAACCTATGATCATGTAAGCATCTTCTTCCACCAATATTCCATCCACTACCACCACCCAAACTCAATCTAACATCCCAACAAATAGCCAAACACACCTACACCAACCAACACCTCTAACATAGGGCCAACTCACCAATTTTTACCCATACTACATCCACCATGGGGGTATCTTCTACCCCTATTTCCACCATTACCCTTATCACTACCAATCCCCTAATTTCTACCCCACTTCAAAATCTGGTGCTTTCCATACCTCCTACCCTTCCACCTATTGGCACAAGAGTTACCACTCAACCCAAACCAACTACCAACCCATCCATATCTCCAAATAAACCCATTTCAATCCCTCAATAAATACCCATGACATCCTAACAATATGTTCCTAATCCACAAGGATACATAACACCTTTTACCCAACCTTTTGTTCTCATTAACCCTTATGTGGCACCATCCCAACCTCTAATGACCACATACTAATATGTGGTATTTTTTCAAGATTTTACCACTTACCCATATATTTATACCACCCAACCTCAACCAAACCTACCTCACAATTATGGAGCTTCCCAACCTTAAATAGATTCAGTCAAAATGTTAATGGATAAAATGACCAACCTAGAGTCATCTATCTCTGGGGCTCATAACCTTTTATCTTATGATCAAATATACAATGAACCTATTCACCCATATATCCCTATATGATCTTATCCTCCTCAATGTGAACTACCCAAATTTTCAAAGTTCCAAATCAAGGAGGACCCCCAACAACACTTAAGAGTATTTTTCCATTATTTCTATTTGATTGCATATGACAATGTTCTTGTCCTTCACACCTTTCCTATGTCTTTATCAAGACCAACCTTGGATTGGCATATTTATCTCACCAATCACTCCATATTTTCCTTTTCCCAACTTACCCAAATCTTTTTATATCATTTCTTAATCAATATATCTAAAAATGTGTCTATTACCAACCTCTACTCCATTAGGCAATTTGATGACAAATCAATTATCGATTTCATAGCTAGATGGAGAAGTTTTATCAACAAAATCTCTTTCTCTTTACCCCAACCCAAGCTGATTGAGATATTCTCTTAGATTTGTGAAAAAAATATTTCTGCTATCCTTCAATTTCAAACTTTCAGAACCTTTGATGAGGCTTTCACCATGGCACGTAAATTAGAAATCTAAGCCATTGATGAGGGAAAATTGAAATTGAGGAACACAAATTCTAGATTTAAATCCAATGACCCTTCCTCAACCAAAACCACCAATCAATCTACCATCCCAATACCAAACCAAAGGCATCCACAAACTTGGTTATTCTTAAAACCTCTCCACCACCAACTGTCAACTAACCTAACCAAACCAACTCCTCTAACTCTTCTAACCAATGAAACCAAAATAAAAAATAAAGTTTCCCCAAAACAATATACTCTAATAGGGGAGTCTCATGCTTCAATTTTTTAAAATTTTCTCAAATCCAACATCATAAAACTTCCTCTCATAGAACCTCCCCAAAAATTTGATGCTTCTCACCCTACACCTAGTTGATACAATGAGATTGATCTATTGCTTTCCATCATGTCATTGGATATGATGTTAGTGGGTGAAACACCTTTAAAACCATTGTCTAAAACATGATTGATAAGGGAGATCTTGTATTTAACAATCCCAATACACCCCCAAATAAATCCCTTGATATCTTTTAGAAACCTTTCCCCAATAATGCCCTTTCTACCAACTATGATGATAATAAACTAAAATCATCTCACACTTCTGAGGTCCATATGGTTAATGTCATTATTACTGAACCTATAATTGAGGATACCATTACCTCAACTACTTATTCCTCCATTCTACTCATTAAAGTGGTGAACTCACCCTCTATTCCTTTAGACACCTAAATAGAGGAAATAACCACCCCTCTTTCTTTACTTGATGATACCATGGACTTATCCACATCTCCTTTGATATAAATACCAAAGGAGGCAACCATTACCTCAACTACCTCTTCTTCCATACCACTTATTGAAGTGGTGGAATTACCTACCATTCCTTTGGACACCCAAACAGAGGAAACAACCATCTCCGTTCCTTCACTTGAGGCCATCACACCTTCCTCCCCTATCATATAACCACCCATTCTCTCTTTGGGGATCATCTCAAAATAATAGATTACATTGTCTACACCTTCCATGGAGGAAACATCTTCACAAATCTTGGAACCTTCCATCAAAAACATAGGTGAATAAACCATTCCCTCATGTCAACCCATGAACCTAACCTTTGAAACCAATGACTAAGGGATCAAACCCATTTACAAGCCTTTTTCTAGATTGGTTCAAAGTCTAGAGTTCACTTCTCAACCCAACCTAGATAGAGCCACCTTTTGGCACCATCATGGGCTCCCTTACTAAAACAAACCTAAACCTTCAACCTCACTTGCATCTACCATCAAACCTATTATCACCTCATTAACTTTTTCAAACCCTTCTCCTTCCGAAATTGCAGGGGAACCATCCAACCCACCTCTATCTAAAATTTTCAAATCACCTTACACCTCTCTAACTAAACCCATCAAAAATATAGGAATACTTCCTACACCTAGCCTTGCTTACCCATATTTAAATTTGAACTTAAACCCATATATTCCACCAAGTAAAACCCCAACCAAAACAACTAACAAGGTGGAACCACCTAAGCTCTCACCTCAAACTAGTGTTATACCACCTCCTTACCTATTACCATCTATCTTAGGACCCCATCCTTCTAAAATCCTATAAGCTCATCCTTCTACCAAGAAGGTGAACCCTCTCACAACTACCTATTCCTCATCTAGTAAACCTTATCCTTTTTCTCTACCTACACCTACCTCCACAAAATCACCAATATCCACATCATTCTTAACTAACATATATACCTCTACCTTCCCACCTATCACCAAAACTTCACCATCCACCTCTAAATATTCCACCTCAAAACCAACCATAACCAAGAGATCCCAACCAAAACCACCTACCAAAACCATTCCATCACCTACAACTTTTGTGGTGAAGCTTACCTCTAAGAAGGCTCCCACTCTGAAAACTAAGAACCCAACACCCTCAACACCTTTGATTTAATATTATTCAACCATTATACAAAGGTTGTTGTAAACCTCTTCATTAATCCTACCACCTATCAAAAATTTTAACCCTTCACATCCTAAACCATCATGGTTCAATGAAAACTTAATATGTTTATACCATAAGACTCATCGACATGACATGGAGAATTACAAAGCTCTCCAAACACGTTTCTATAATTTATGAGATGAGGATGATCTATTATTAGATAAACCTCCCTTGATCCCATTACCAATCCAACCACCAAATAAACCAACCCAACCACCAAGTAAACCCATCCAATACTTACCTACTCCTCTACTCTCATTTGAAAGTGAGGAGGAATCAAAGCAACCATATGTCCCAACACTGACCTTCATCCACACTATCCATATGGTTACCCAATCTAGGGCCCAAAAAAAATATAAGTAAAAAGCCAAAGTTTCCATACCATGGACATACCCTTCCACCTCTCAACATTACAAATAAACCCAAGCACCCTCACCATTACCTTCACCTTCACCAAAACCGAAAATATCCATTTTGGGTGCCTGTCCCTCCAACCCTTATGAATCCATCCAATGAGTAGTGTTAAAATAACTTCACCAAAAATCAATGAAGATGAGCCTTTATAAAATAATAAAAACCTCACCCCATATTTTCAAGCATTTATAGAGGCCCTAAAATCAATAGAGGTTCAATGAGAAGATCCTCGACCTCTTGCATCTTTTGTCAAATCCCTTTAACTTTCTACTTTTGTAACATTCTAGGATTCAAAAATACCTTATATTCATTTTGAAGATCCTAATCCTCCCCTCATCATCACTAAATACATCAATCAAACTCAAAAGGGTGATGATTAATGAAGGAGCTAATAATAAAATTATCTCCTCTCATGCTTATGACTAACTCCAATTGCCTAAAAATATCATGTCAGAAACTACAACGGTTCTCCACTCCTTCAATGATACTATGGCCACTACCTTGGGGAAAATCATTCTCCACATCTATTTGGGACCTCACATAATTCTTGAACTCTTTTACATTGTAGAAGGAGAGTTCAAATAAAATATATTACTTGGATCACCTTAAATCTGTGCCATGAGTTGTGTCCCATCTACCTTACACTGATGTGTCAAGTTTGAACATGAAGGTCAAATTGTTACTATAAAAGTTGACCTTAGTCCTTTTGCATTTTATAACATGACATATCAACCCAAAAACATTCTTCTTCCTCCTCCATCCACCTCACCATCAACCAATAACAAATCCACCCCTACCATCGATGAAACTTCAACTAGCTCATCTATCCATTCTTATAATATCCCAAAAAAGGAAATATTATAACCCACATTCTAATGTCTCTCACTAGGGGAGTATCATTTTTTAGCCTTGGATGCTTTCCCTACTCAATAGTATGGAAACCTCAACTATGATACTAGTTACAACTCCAACATCAGAACCATCATCCCTTTCAAGCCTCCCAACCATCAAACGAACTTAATAAATGGGGGACTTAATCAACCACTTCTTGCTTCCACTAGTACCTCTTTCACCCAACCATTTACCTCTGACTTCTCTTAACTTGACAAACTGACATTTGCCAAATTATACCTTCATAGGTGTGCTTAGAAGGGATTTGGCCTAGGCCATTATGAACATGGACCTCAAAAATTACCTTCCATCAAAACTTAAAAACCTCATGAGCTATTTGGCCTTGGGTTCATACCACCAAAATAACCCACTGATTCTCCAAAGCCTTTTTCCACCATTTAGGAAAACATCCTATCCTCACCAACCCAATCTCCTTCAAAGTTTGAGGATTTCAAAATCATTCCTCATAATTTTTTTTAATCAATACTATTAGTTTATGCCCCGTGACCTATCAAAAGGATGGTGAAACTAAAACCCTTCCTCTCATTCATCCTAAAATGGTAGAAAATAATTTTCCTACCATCAACACCTTCAAACATTAGGATGATGATTCTATTCTCACCTACCTTAGTGTAGGGGATTATTCTATCCACAAATTCCTTCTTCCTAAGAACCAAACCATGTTGAATGAATCCACTATCGATGACAAGTTGGGTACTCAAGATAACTCTCACATTATCAAGATTGGTCAATCCTTAGATTCTATGAAGCAACAAGATTACCCTTCTTTCCTTCATGACCAAAGCATAGAATTTTCTTGGTCCTATCAAGATATTCCCATAATTGACCCTTCCATATCCCTCCATAACATCATCACATCACTCTTCTAGTTAAAAAAGAGCTTCAACATCTCTTATCTTTCAAATTCATCTAACCCATCAATTATCTTGAATGGGTTTCTAACATCATTCATATTACCAAACTTGTAGGGGGACTTTGCCTCTATATTGAATTTTATGACCTTAACCTTGTTTGCTCAAAGGATGACTTCCCTTTGCCTGACATTGACTAACTTGTTGATCTTACATCTGACCACAAGATTTTATCTCTCATGGATGGTTTCTCAAGATATAATCAAATATTTATTTCCCCCAAGGATCAACATAAAACTTATTTCATCACCCCTTAGGGAAAATTTTGCTACATGGTCATGACATTTGATCTGAAGAATGCTAAAGCAACCTACCAGCATACGATGACCTACATCTTCCATGATCTCATCCATAAAATCAAAGAGGATTATGTAGATGATCTCCTTGGGAAATCCAAAAATCACAAGGATCATCTTGCTATTCTCACCATCATTTTTGAATACTTAATCCATTTCCACATCAAACTCAACCCCAAAAAATGCATATTTGGGGTCCTATCTAGAAATCTCCTTGGCTTTATCATCTCTCTTCAATGAATTGAGGTAGACCCTACCAACATCAGAGTAATTTTAGAGATGCCTCCTCTAACCCATATTAAATAACCTATATTTTTTAGGGAAAGCTCCAATACATCCATCACTTCATCTCTCAGTTATTAGATAGATGTCAACCCTTTCACCATCTTCTCAAGAAAGATACATCTTTTAAGTGGACTAAAGACTATTAAAAAGCCTTTGATTCACTCAAATAATACCTTATTTCTCCACCCATTCTTACCCCTCTTAAAGAGGACAAACCCTTCTACCTTTATATTTATACCACTGACCATTCCTTAGGGGCAATGCTCATTCATCATGATGAACAAAATAAAAAGCAAGTTGTCTACTACATAAGTTGAACCCTTATAGAGTATGAGACTTGGTACACCCATTCCAAGAAACTTTGCCTTGCCTTAGTCTTTTTGGCTTCTAAACTTCATCATCACCTTCTCAATCATAAAATTTTCACCATCACTAACACTAACCCTCTCAAGTACATGCACTCTAAACTATACCAAAACCTACGTATAGATAAGTGCTTCATGCTTCTAGTTGAGTTTGACCTTGATTTCCTCTAGAAAAATTTGATTAAAGGGTAAGTAATTGTTGATAAATTGGTTGAAGCTCCTTTAATAGACAACCAACCACTTCCTCTTGTATTTTTGGATGAATCCATCATGACTCTTTCATAAGAGGACCCCACCTACCAAATGACCATGTTCTTCAATGGCTCAAAATGCAAGTGTGATGGGGGTGTCATATTTATTCTCATTCCCCTTAATGGTGAACCTCTTTCCTTTTATTTTAAACTTAATTTTGAGTACACCAAAAATGTGGCTAAGTATGAATCCCTAGCAATAAGTCTCCAAACCACTTTAACCTTGGGAGTTAAAATAATTAGTGTCTTTAGAGACTCCCAATTTATGGTGAACTAGGTCAATGGATCCTACCACTATAATAATGATGTCTTGAAAAAGTAAAAATAAATAGTAGATGTAATCTTAACATCATTTGATCATTATATTATCTAGTATGTTCCATGATCTACCAAAAAGTTTACACATACAATGGCTTCCCTTGCTTCCCAAATCCCATCTCAACCTACTAATTTAAAACTCTTTATCACCATCCACCACTTTATCACACCCTCTTATATCCACTCTAGCCTTCTTACCATTTATAGTGTGGAAATATCTCCATCAGACATATGGTAAGATCAAACCTTCAACTACCTCAACCTCAGTACCATTCTTCCCAACCTCTCTAAGAATTATTAAAGAGCCCTTGTTTAGAGTACCTCTCATTACACCATACTAGGGGGAATCCTTTATAAACATGGTTTTGATGACCTCCTTCTCCATTATCTACATAGTCATGAAGCTTCCCATGTTATCAAGGAAACACATGATGGAATCTATGGGAAAAACTTTAATGTGTTAGCTATCACCAAACGTATCCTTTACCTTGGATAGTATTGGCCCACCCTCAATCAAGACTATTTTCATTATGTAAAGAAGTGTGTTAAATGTTAATAGCATTCCAATTTACATCATGCATCTGCCCATGGCCTTCAAGTATCCAAAGACTATTGGCCCTTCTCACAATGGGGACTCGATCTCATTGGGGAAATCAATCTTCATTCTTCATAGTGACACCAATCTATCATTGTCACCACTAAATATTTCACAAAATGGGTGAAGGTTATTCCTCTCATCTCAACCAAAGCTGACAAGATAGTCATAATCATTAATAATCATATCATCTATCATTTTGGTGTTCCCCATAAGATCATCACCAATAATGGTAAGTATTTCAAAAATAACCAAGTCCAAGGTCTTTGCAATGCATTTGGCATCAAGTTAAACTTTTTCTCACCTTACCATCCATAAGCAAATGGATAGGTGGAAGCCTCTAATAAAACCCTTAACAAAATGTTAACCAAAGTAGTTAGTGTTTTAGGTCAGGATTGGCACTTACACATCCCTTTCACTTTATGGGCCTATCTCACTAGCATTCAAACCTCTATGGGTGCTACCCCTTTATCTCTAGTCTTCAACACAAAGGTATTTTTGTCTCTTGAAGTCCAAATTCCTTCTCTTTGCATATCCTTGCAAGACATCATTTCTAAGAGTGACTATCATCAAGAATCTATAACATGACTTAAGCTAATTAATGAGCATCACCTCACAGTGTTTAACCATCTTCATGTCTACCAATATCGAATAAAGCATGCCTATAATAAGAACTTTAAATAACAAGAATTTATTATCAAAAACCTTGTCCTAAAGGAGAATCAACATGTGACCAATATGGAGAAAAGAAAAAGAGGCAAGTTTACTTTCAATTGGCTTGGACTCTACATCATAACCCATAAGTATGGATCAGGAGCTTACTGTTTTTCCTCTTTTAAAGGAAAACCAAAACCTAAGCCTCTCAATGCTTCACATTTGCATCTTTTATTTTGTTAAAACAAGGATCAAACTCACCTTATTGTATAACTTAAGCTCATCCTTTGATTTATGAGATTTTCACCTTCACTTACCTATCACTATCCCTTTGAGGAAAATTGATTATATCATATAACCATATGATTAACCATCACAATCATTTCCTAATCATAAATATGGGCACCATGGCTCTACCCATAGCATGGTTCTCATGGATACTTTTCGTCTCTAATCAAGATAAAATGTCATGGTCATTATCTCTCAAAACCAACCCTTTCACATATCACTAACCTTTTATGCTAAGATTTTTTCTCTCATAAAGGTAAACCTCTATGCCTATATAAACTTATCTATGTCTAAACCTATCATTAAAACAATTTGAGATACCAAAATATCACTTGGGTCACATGTCTCTAGCATTGCAAACTGCTCCTTTGAAGGACAACTGATGAGACCATAAAATGGCTCATTTTATCCATGTGATAACATCATTTTTCATTGAATAAGAATTGGATCTAATTTTAATTTTTGAACTTATGATTTATTTAGAACTAAATAGAGAACTAATATTTGGTTATTAATTTATAAATTGTTGTCTTCTTGCTTGTTGATTTTTGTTACTAAATCTTTGGAAAAATCTATTAATATATGTATATGAAGCCCAAAATGAGTCATATTAGACATGAGAATGAGGTACCAACCAAGTATTAGCTTCAAGGTGAGTTACAAGAACTCTAGACATAACTACAAACTCACTCAGATTTACTATGGACTCAGGTAGTAGCTCTATATCCATACAGTTCATTAATTAAAGACCATTTCAAAGCATCAAATTCCAAGGTACTCTATCATATTCATCAATATTTCAAATAATGAAACTTGGAGAAAATATATGGACTCTACAAGTTTCATATCTATAGACTCCACAAGACTGAAATCTACAGACTCTACAGGTTGAGACATCTATGGACTATGCAAGCATATATATGGACTGTGTGCCCATCTATGGATTTTTTTTAGGGTATTCAAGTTTATAGTTTGAATCTAAATTTATATTTGTTTAATTTCATTTCATAAATAATTATCTTCATATTTCATGAAGATTGAGCTTATATTGTAAATAGATAATAACGTCTCTCTCCATATTTTGTGGAAGATTGAGATAAGCTAGAATATCTAAGTTGTTATGTTTCTCTCCATATTTGGTGGAGAGCATATAGGATTGTTATTATTGAATAATGATTTGGTTGGAAGCATGATATTATGAATGCAACCTCCCCCACCATTTTAATAAATCGTTATCAATAATACATTATGAATCTTTATGACATAAATCCAGTGTTCTGATTAAAATCCTCTTTCGAGGAATGAGCTGGCCACTCATTCCAAGGAAGATGGATAAATGTATTTTTATTTATTTATTTATTTATTATGTAATTATGTTTTTGAATTGTTATTATATATTTTTCATGTAAACATTTATTTTTTATAAAGTTTGTTGTGAACCTGCAGGTGTTTTATGTGTTTATCATTTATTTTCAATTCAACAATTTACTTTCCTTTATTTTCACTTTAAAAATTTACTTTCCTATAAGTGTGATTTAGTTTATTGAAAGTGTGATTTACTTTCTACAATTTTGATTTACATTTTTTCAAAGTGTGGCGTGATTTACTTTTCTACAAGTGTGTTTTCCAATTCTTGCAAGTGTGGAGTGTGGTAGAAGAGACCGATTTCTAGATATCTCTTTCTCCTATTGTAGATAGCCTTTGGACACCATCCCTAGATTGAAATTATTAAATTATTAATTGATGACTCATCAACAGCTACCTAAAAAACTAAATTACTTAAAAAATAGACTGCTCCCTTGAAAGATAGCTACCAAATAAACAAATCCAAATTTACACCACTCCCTTAAAGCATGGCTAAGTCAAATTTGTAAAAATAAATCATTTGAATCTTCTTACATCGAGTAGCTTCACAAACCTATCAAAACAAAAATAATAACAAAAGACCCTATATCAAAATTAGAACAAGCTATCCCAAAAAAGCTATAATTAGCTTTCATAACTAAAATTAGTAGACTTCCTGCATCGATTAGTCTACACCTTATATGAAGATATGGTCTTGTATAATATGGTTCTTAGGTCACCTATAAAAGGTGAAAACTAACCCACATAAGTTTACCTTACCTATCAACCCATATACCCTTCACCTACCACCTACCTCTCCCTTATACCATCTACAAATCAAGGGATTATGAGCTTACTTAACATAATGTGATCAAGACACCTTTTTATCAACCCAAGTATGCTAATGTGAAGCATTCGAAAGGCTTATATTCCTTAAGCTAATCTAACTTCCATTTTTTTGTTTTTCACTTACCTTCTTATCATTGGTTCTTGTAGATATATGTTCTATGATTCTTATATCTTTTCCCAACATCTAGTTTAGTTATCTAACTTACTTTATGTGCTCACATCATAACCATAGTTAAAAAATTACATCAATAATCAATGAAATAAATCACATCATCATAACATCATATCACAAACCCCATCAATAACCATAATCAAACCATCCATAATCATAAACATCATATCCATGAACAAAACAAAACATCATCCATAATCATCACATGCCTAAGATAATGAGTCCACATCTCATAAGTATAAATCATGAACCATGAACCATAAACCACATATATAGATAATCATGAGCATCATAAACATCATATACATCATGTCATAAAAATAAATAATACATGTAATAATGTATAATATCTCTCTCAAAGCACGTACATATTATTACATCATCACACAGGCCAATATCAAAATCATGTACATATATATCTATACATCATATCATATAATATATCATACCCCTAGGGCACCACTACCACTGGCCCCACCTACACTACCACTATGATCTAGTGTTAGTTCTCCTAGGATGCCTACATATCCACTCACTGAAGCAGCTCATTGACCTAAAATTTCCACAACTGCCCACCTACTAAAATAGATCTATACTCACCCCATCGAGGCTACTCAAGACATTGTGATAGAGCTATGGAATCATAATACATTAAATCCTCCACTATGGCTAAGTAATGCATTATAGGGATGGTACCTGGTGGTCCTAATGGTGTTATCACTAATCCTACCCTCTATCTCAAGATGTCTCTCTCCTAGGTCACCAAGCTTAGTGAGGTCCTAGCTTGATATTTCTCCCCTATAATGTTGGAAAACTAACCTTACAAAGTCAAAATATAGCCCTATAATATGGCCACCTATCCCTATAACCCTATAATCTATGCCCATATAGTATCTATTGTTGTTCCTACCTATCCATTAGGGACACCAGCTTGTACTTGTACTTGTGGAACCCAACCAGCTAGATCCATATCCATGGCCTATCAACCCCCATCATCCCACCCAAAATTAATCACTACATAAAGGGCCTAGTACCATGTCACATATCCATCAACAAAACTAGCATCATTAACCCCTAATCTAATGGGTAGTTCCTCATGATCTAAGACCACCTCCTCTAGCTATGGCTCAGGTAACAAAAATGTAGCATCTTTCCTCTTATACCTCAATAATGGACCTAGAATCCCCTACACTAGGCTAAACTACCTCTAAAATATATCAAAAGGGATGAGCTTAGTCTCACCCTCTCTCCTCCCATAGATCTATCTCTAGATCTACAAAAAATACAATGTATGATAATTGTAGAGGGGCCACTTAGAAAGCTGACATACAGCCTCTAAACAACATCACCTATGACTAAACCCTCTTGTGCATCCCTAAACCAATCAATATCTCTCACACCTCCTCCAAATACTATGAGGTCATAATTTCCCCTCAACTATATGAATCCCATTTTAAAATCCATCTGAACATAGCCCTCCCATGGTAGCCCCAATAGTCTCAAAACCCTAATGTGCTCATATGCCCAACAATGGAACACAAACCACACACTGATCTTGTACCTTCTATGAGCTCAAAATTCCCAAATCTCCTTATATATATGGATTAAAAAAATTGGTGCCCACCTAAACACTATCCTCTTAAAAAACATCTCCACCAACACTCCCAATATTAGATAAGGAAATCACCCACTACTCAAATTAGGCAACACAAAAAAAGACACTACCATCATCATTATAGTTATAAAATGCCTCTCATATGGAACCCTTTGATACAATGTCCCATAAAAAAACCACCTTCATGCCACCTAGTAAGATCCCAATCCTCACTATATAGGAGATCCATCTACTCATCCCTTTCCATGTTGATCTTGGGACCCTTGACCATCGACATTTAGGAAACCTACATTTCAAAAAATTTAGGAACCCATACCTAGGTTCCAAATTTTTTGAGATTACCCTTCTCCCACCTAAAATTTTGGAGAGTACCCTTTTCCAACTAGCCATTATACCACATCTACCACAATTTTGGTCATTTTTTTAACCCAAACTTTCACATATTTTTATGATGACCTTGCCTGGTCTTTTTTACTACACTGACCAACCTTACCATGTTGAACATTTGAATTTGTACCACCTAGTACACAACTAGACCATTTTTGTTTTTCAAGGGAGTAATTTCTACCTTATATATGTATGAAAACACCAACCCTATCTAGAAGACTTGATAGGAATAACCTGATTAGTTATGCTTAATGTTGTGGCCTGATTACCCTATGACTTGTACTTCTAAAACTAACCTTATTTTTACCAACTATGGAAACCTTAGTCTTTGCATGATTTTGTCTATCACACTTAGTCATATTTTGGGTGCATGTTTTTGTTTCAAATTCCCAACCACCATTTTATCATCAACTTCATGACTCACCATACATCACTTATCAAACCCTTACTCGATTTTAGTTTCACCTCATCAACTCTTGGTTTGAGGGGGATCATCTCCTCCCATACTCGAGGAAAATAGACCTTTGACGAAATAATCCATTTTTTATAGCTTGTTAACTTAAAATTACATAACAAAAAGGGGCAAAATGTAGACACTAAAAAACTACACACAATGGTTTTAGATGTTGAAATGCCTCAGGATACCTTAAGGACCACCTAACCCTTATTAACCCACTAACTAACCCATTAGACCCTTAGTCTAGTTAGATACTTAGATAACTATACTCACTAAATTACTAACTAAATCTTCACCCAACCCCTTTTTAAACCCACCTTGACCTTTTTGCCTTTGGACACTCAACCACTGATAGTTGGTTTGACTGCTGACAATTAGGCTAACCATCGAAGATCATTTCTTCCTTATTTTTACATAAACACTAGGTATATACACTAAAATGACATAATTAAATATATCCACCTTTCCCATTTTTTATTAACTCCCAAACATTGAAATCAATAAGATAACCTGTTAGGTAACCTTCTATACTCTATCTCTTTTTGCCTATAAAAGGAGGGGAGTAGGAAGTGAGATAGATCATCACAAACATTATAGCATACAAGTATTCAAGCTTCCCAACTAGTATTCTTCTAGTAATTCAATAATAGTAATAGAGATCCAAACCTCTACCAAAATTACTCTTGAGGCAAAGTATTTTTACTCTACTAAAATTGCTCCAGTCATCAAACCATCAACCATTTAGCAAGCAACAAGATTATATGTACTCCAATCTTGTTATTTTGGTTTTTGACCTCTCTTACCCATCAAACATTCCTACACCTATATTTCAACCTCCCATTTCTGATCAGCCCCTTAAATAGACCCTTATCTGATCTTTGATCTAGTCTACAACTCTTTTCTAAACACCTCTATAATTCCACAAGCAACTGCCAATAGTTAGCATAATTGTCGATGGTCAACTATAACCACCGAAGGTTACCTAACTACTGATGGTTAGCTTAACCACTAATAGTAATTATGGCATTAAATAATATTAATTTATTTCTAACCCCTTACCCCCAAATAAATCTAACTTTATATGTCCCTACCTATTCACAAACCCTTGCCTAATTTTATGACCCTGACTTGATCTATTTTAGCACTAGTATTGAACTAATTTTGCTATATTTAGTTATTTTCTCTATCAAGCATTCATTTTATTCTTGAATTTCATTTTATTTAATTTCTTTTACTTTATGTAATAATCTTACTTTTTATCTCTTTTAACTTAAATTATTACTAAAGAGTGGATTAATATCCTCCTAACAAGCTCACATTTCTTTGATCTAGATCATGCTAGGTAGTCCTCCTAACTATCTTGCTAATAACCTCTTTTGTTAGTACTTTCTTATCTACAAGTTATTCTTTCCAAGATAGATACAAGCTCTCCATACTCATCTAGATTATGTGTGCATAACAACCAGGTTCTTCTACCACACCTTTATTACTAGTTTTTTTTATCTTCTTCCAAAATTAAGAAATGAGCATAAATTAAGAGAAAAAAACTTAAATGAATTTTTCCATAGAATGGAGATCCTTTTTATACAAGGTAATGCCTTTTGGCCTCAATAACACACCTACAATTTTTTATTGATCAGTGGTAACTGTGTTTAAGAATTTCATTTATGACTTTCTGGAAGTCTATCTTGATGAATGGGTAGTCTTTTATTTATTTAAAGAACATTTTTCCAAGTTGTGGCTCATGTTAGAATGTTGTCAAGCTCTGCACATTACCTTAAATATGAAAAAGTTCTTATTTTTTTACACCTTTTGCTGTATTACTAGGTCATGTAGTGTGAAATGAAGGGATTTTAGTAGACCATGCCAAAATTATAGTCATTCAAAGTATGCCTCCATCAACTAGATCCATGGAAGTGTGATCCTTTATTTAACATATAGGGTACTATTAGAATTTTATCAAGGGATGTGAAATAATTTTGTTTCCATTGAAGTATTTACTATGTAAAGGTAAAAATTTCATCTAGACTTTTGAATGTCAAGTAGCTTTCATATAACTAAAGTAGAGACTGGTCATTATGCCTATTCTTGTCTTTCCATATTAGATTAAACCCTTTCATGTTCATGGTGATGCTTCTAGTATCACAATTAGTGTTGTGTTTGCATAGCCAAGAAATGGTAGATTAGACTACCCTATACATCTTCTAAGCCAAAAGTTGTCTGATGTAGAAAAAAATTACATGACAAATAAAATAAAAACACTACATATAATGTTCATATTAAAAAAAATTTAACACTATTTTCTTGCAACACAATTTGAAGTTTTCATGGATCATCAAGCTCTATGTTACCTAGTTAATAAGCCTATGCTCAAAGGATGCATTTCAAGATGGTTGATGCTTTTTTAATAATTCAAATTTTACATCAACGTCAAACCAAGTAGAGAAAATGTTAGACTGGACCATCTTATTTACATCCTAAATGGTGAAGAAATAGAAGAACATGTTGACCCAATTTTGCCCCTCAGGCAAAATCTTAGTCACCTTCTACACCTGCTTTACATGGCCAGTCATTTCAGGTTGCAAGGTCTATCTTCAGAGTTCAACAACTCCATTTCAGAGCATTGGTTCATCGGCCTCATTCGTTGATGTTCACGGTAGCGAAAGGCAGAGTCTTCAAACGTTCACACAAGAAGAGAGGAAAAGAGCTGGGGCATTTAACACTAAGGCAAAAGAAGGGCAGATAAAATGCAGAGGGCGGCAAAATCACTGCCCACAACACTGGGGGGTAAAAAGAGACCACCTACACACAAGCAATGGGCAGAAAAATTGCTGCATGAAGCAGCCAACGGAGAAAAAGAGGCCATTAACATCGGCCAACATCGGTAAAACTACCACGATTAGTAGCTTAAATCAGCCGACATCGACAAAACTACCATGGTCGGCAGCTTATCGGCTGACGTTGGTAGAAGTCCCATGTTAAGTCCATGACAGTGGGTGGAAAATTCACTGCCCACAACAATAGGCGGTAAAAAACCCCTGCAGAGCATAGGAAAAAGCCTGCCCAGCCGCTGAAGGAGAAGACCAACACGTAAAATGAGGTAACAAGCATGGTCTTGGTAGACTTATGACATCAGCTATAGTGTTTTTTCACTCTTCCCAATGAGACTCCTCTTGGCTCTTCCCATATAAATACACAGACTTGGTCATTTATTGGAGGATCTTCCCCAATTTTGTAAAGAACACTGCTCTGCAAATTCTCCACCTGAATCAATAAATACAGTCTTTTACCTCCATCTTGGATTGATTTGCTATGTATGTCATGAGTATTATTTGTGTTTAGTCATTATCTTCCATGCTTTCACAAGTAATGCCAACAAACCAGCTATCTACAAGGCACCAGTTCTGCAGCTGAAAGGAGAAGAGCAATACTTGAGAAAGACAGGACAGAGTAAGTTGCTTGTAAGTGTGCATTTCACAACACCTCGGTAAACTTTTGTTATGTATTTTCCATTATAGCCTCCCTATTAGTCTCAGCAGCTTGGTTCTTCTACCAGATGTGTAGAGTATACTTACATTTCCCTTGATTTTGAGAGTGGATCTAGAAGGTCAACCCTTTATTTTGGTGTATCACCTCTTTTAGAGTAGGTTGTTTGCTTTCTTGTACTTCCTTTTTCATCCCCCCCAGTATATCTATATTTTTGCACTACCTGAAACAAACAAGATACATCAGAGGGAACTAGCCCATATCTAGAGACTCTCCTCTCCTGCTTTGCCATCCCACAGGCGAGAGAGGAGTTTCCATGTTACGAGGAGAGGGCAGGAATCCGTTCTCCTGCCACTGGGTGCACTTTCCAGCATGAACAATTTTGGCACGCCCGATGGGACTCCAAGTTTTTAATCAAAAAAGTTGCAGGGTTACTCATTGATCCTGTTACAGTAGAAGAACCACCAATACAGCACCGTGCACGTCAACAGTTTTGGCACGCCTGGTGGGACCGTATTTTTATCAATTTCTAATGCAATAGTATTTCAAGATTGATGCTGGTCATGCTACTGTCATTTCAAATATTTTCCAGCATCTGGCGACTCCACTGGTAAGAGCTCAGTTCCTTATTTTTAAGACCAGTCACTTAAACTTCTATGCCAAAGGTTACCATAAGGTCAGCTTCAAGAGGGGTCCCTTTTGTTTTCATTGAGCTGCCTTTAAACTCTACTAAAAGGCTCAGGTTTGAAAGAACTCGCCCTTATCCACTAGTAAACCCTCCTAGACTTGTTGCTAGGAACACCAACCCAGCTCAGCCACAAATACAACCTGTTCTAGCCATGGCATTGCCTTTTGTAGCTTTTCGTGGTGAGAGCCCCTTAAACCTCCCACGCTATGACCCAATTCCAGGAACAGCTTTAAAAAATGTGCCTTATTTTGATGGAGTGGGACCTATTAAAGTTGTTGAGCATATCAAGAATATTGCCAACCTTTGCAATATTCACAACATAATAGAAGAAAACATTACAATTAGACTGTTAGCCTTGTCTCTGAAAGGAAAAGCTCTCGATTGGTACGGCACCTTGCCTATGAATTCCATACATTCCTAGAATGAATTGAGCACCCATTTAACTGATTTTTTTGGAGAAAAAAGTGATGGCCTCTCTCTTGTTGAGCAGCTGACGACTATAAAAAGAGCTCCACACGAGTACATGTAGGACTTCAATACACGGTTTCAAAAGACTTGGGATAGAATTCCCATCCTGGTAAGGCCGACTCCCAGCTACACTTTCTTGTACTATTTAAAAGCATTAAATAGTGACATTGCTATGATGATCCAATCTATGGGAGGACATATACTGCCGGCTACGTATGACATTGCCATTGTGGCCGAAAATTGCTTGATTCAAGCTGAGAAAATTGCCCCTAGGCCTCATATGCCACTTTTCCCAAAACCGCTGCCCCCAATTCAGGCTATCACTCCCACAATTGCTCCCCTACCTATCATTGAGAAGCTAGCTGCTATTCCATCCAATGAATTAAATGAAGTTAAGGGCCTGTTGTAGAGCATGTCAAACAAACTTGTTGCCCTTAAAAGGCAGCAAGCTCAAAGCAACAAGCCAAACCAGGGTTATCAAAATTATGGCCATGCCCCTAGACCCCCCTTTCAAAATTATAACCAAGGTCAGGGGCAGTTCACTACAACCAGGCCTTATCAAAATTATAACTCAGGCCCCTCTTCATCATCTAAAGCCATGGTGCCTACTCAGAACAATCTAGTGCAAGAGCAGTCAGGTTGTTCAACTATGGGACAAGGTCAAGAGCAGGCTGTCCACACGAATGATATGATGAATTTTTTCTAGAATTCAAAAAATCAAGCTACTGATTTTTCTCAGTTTTTTGAGTTTCCAGCTCAGCCCAGCATAAGTAACAATCAAACTCAGCCAGATTCTACCCTGATAAATCATGAATAGGGTGAGCTCTGTGTAATTAATCATAGGGGCACTGCAGACAATCAGGTTGATTGCATTGTAGCCAACATGAGATTTAAAAGAAGAGCAGTTAGAGAAGCGTAGGCTTCCCCTCAGGTAGCAACGAATCCTCCATCACACCCATTTCAAAGGGCCCCAATTTCCAGACAACCGTTTGCACCTCTAGCTCCCTAGTCTATAGCTCCCGCTGGGATCAACCCAAAGGAAAGTACGAAGGGAATCAGCCCCCAAGTTAATATAATTAATCAAATGAAGAAATTGCATGTGAGCATTTCTCTATGGGATTCATTGTCTCTTCCAGGACAAAAGGAGGTATTGAAGAAAGAAGTGCATGAGCTAGATCGCCAGGCCATCCCAACAGAAACTAATAACGTCCTAATAACAAATGGGCAGTGTTCTGCTTCAGATCAGGTAAAGAAAGAAGAGAAGACTCCCCATTTTTATGTATCTCTGATCATGGGGGATTTCTTAGTACATAATTGCATAATTGATAGCGGGGCCAGCACTTCAGTAATGCCCAAGTGCATTGCCGATAAGATGGGGTTAAAATATGAAGCCATGAAAAAGGGAGTCTTGCAACTAGATGGGACACCTGCAAAGATAGTCAAGATCTTGAAAGGATTGAGTCTAACACTGCATGCCTACCTGACATTCTCAATCCCCCATGATATAGTGGTAGCGGACATTCCTCCATATTTTGCAATATGTTTGTCTAGGGACTTTACGTCCAAGATAGGTGCTATCTAGCAGCAAATTGGTCATATCTGGTTTTCAGAACCAAATACGAGACCAAAGTGAAAATCGAGTCTGAGCCACTCTACAAGGACCACCTAGAGCCCTATTCACCCAAGGTGGCAAACGTTAATTACACTATCATTAATCTAGAAGACTCTCAGACAGACAAATCTTCATCTTTTTCTCTTGAAGGAGTCACAGATCTACTATTGGATGAGTGGGGAAGTGATAACTTCGAGCACGATCCTTATAATTTTATTGAGGAGGCAAACCTTGGCATCTATTGCTTGCATGAAGAAAGCACCGTCATGCCCAATATAATGAAGGAGAACAAAGAAGACCTTGGCTTGTGGCAGCTGTACTTCGACAATTCCAAAAGCAAACTGGGCACTGGTGGTGGGGCAATGTTAGTCTCCCCTTCTAAAGAAAAGTACTTTTCAGATTTTCATTTCTAGTTCTCTTGCACATGTAATATTACAGAATATGAGTCTTTGATTCATGGACTTCAGTGGGCAAGAAAAAGAGGGATCAGGGAATTGCAAATCCTGGGGGACAGTGAACTAATAGTGAACCAAATAAGAGGCTTGAACCTAACCAAGAACTCCTTGCTGAAGTCTTACAAGCATAGAGTATGGGACTTGATGGAAGATTTCCTTGCTCTTAACATTACCTCGATCCCTAGAGAACAGAATAAGTAAGCTGATAGGCTGGCAGCGGTTGGCGCCCAATTTGATGTTTCAAAAGAGATAAGCAGAGATTGTGGTTTTTTCCATGTAAAAGTGGTGGTTCGGCCTTCAATTCCAGACAATGTTACAAATTGGAAAGTCTTTGAAAATGACCAGCAGATAGCTCTCTTCCTATAGAAAGAAGTTGAGTTTGCGGTCCACAATCAAGTGAAATTGCAGCAGCAATATGGAGATCAGATTGTTCAATTGAAGAACAATAAACTTCCTAAGGGTCTGGTCACACTTGAAAGTATTTTCAATGGAGAGGACCAACTAAGAGATGGCAAAGCATGCATCACTACCAAAGAGGAGAATTATGAAAAAGTTGAAATCTTCAAGGACAAGTTGTTGGCACTTGGTAAGGTTTGCACATTTCAAGAAAGGCAGGCTTTCATTCTACTATGTCAGGAGTTCACTGATATTTTTGCCTAGAATTATAGCAATTTGAAAGGCTTCGATCCAAGAATCACCCAGCACACCATTAAATTAGAAGAAGGTACAAAACTAGTCACGCAAAAATAGAGGCCTGTTAATCTGATGATCGAGCTCTTTATGCAAAAAGAATTGGTCAAGTTGATTGAGTCTGGCATTATATTTCTGATCAAACATTCTTCATGGTTGGCCAATTTGGTTCCAGTTAGAAAGAAAAATGGGGAGATCAGGCTATGCATCGACTTTAGAGACCTTAATAAAGTCTCTTTAAAATATCATTATCCCCTTCCGAACATGGATCAGATCCTCCAAAAGGTAACTGGTTCCAAACGCTTCTCCCTCCTAGATGGTTATTCAGGATATAATCAGATTCTGGTTTGAGATTGCAACCAATACAAAATAGCCTTCACCACTAAATGGGGAACATTCACCTACCAGAAGATGCCTTTTGGACTATCCAATAGTGGTGCTACCTTCCAGCGAGCCATGGACATGGCTTTCAGTGGTTTGATAAATAAGAACATGCTGGTGTACCTTGATGATATAATGGTTTTCTCCAAGGAGGTGGGACAGCATATGAAACACCTCAGGTAGATTTTTGAGAGGTGCAGGGAATTTGTCATCTCCCTAAATCCAAAGAAATGTGTATTTGTGGTTCATGAGGGGAAACTTCTTAGCCACATTGTGTCCAAAGAAGGTTTGTCTATTGACCCAGAGAGAGTCCACTCCATTCTGGAGATGTCCCTACCAAAGCACAAGAAAGGCCTTCAGAGTTTCTTTGGCCAAATAAATTTCATTCGGAGGTTCATTCCAAACTTTTCTAAAATAGTTAAACCCCTAACCTCTATGCTGAGGAAGGGTGAAGAATTCAAGTGGATAATGCCAAGAAAGGACAGCTTTGAAGCTATCAAATAGGCTTTGACCCAGGCTCCCGCTCTAATCAGCCCCGACTTCAACAAAAACCTCAATCTCTATACCTTCAGCAATGGAGAAGTAATATTTGCTATGCTTACCCAAGCAAATAGTGATAACCTCAAACAACCACTCACCTTCTTCAACCAAGGGTTAGAGGACTTCGAAATCAGGTACACCTACATAGAGAAGCAAGTCCTGGCAGTAGTGCGTAGCCTGAAGAAATTCAGATATATGTTATCAAATAGCAAGATCCATCTCATGGTTCCACATCTTGGTGTTAAGGATTTCTTGACCAATTGAGACTTAAATGAGAAAAGAGCAGGATGGATCACCAAAGTGATGGAGTACAATATAGACATCAAAATTGCCAAGTTGGTAAGAGGAAGGGGCCTGTGTGAACAGCTAGCAGTAGATTTGAGACAAAAGGGTGAAGACAACTTGCTGATCCATGACGCAACCACTGCAGAAGAACCAGCTGTCATAAGAGATTAGACGATGGACATGAGGCACTTCCTTCTTACGGGTGAATGTCCACAGGGTCTCAGTAAGGCCAAAAGAAGGTATTTTAAACTTCAATACCTTCCTTACGTTTTGATTGATGGATTATTATTTAGGAAGGATCTCTCTGGGGTTCTCCTAAGATGCATTGACCCCAGTCAGGCTGACAAGGTATTGGCTGAGTTTCACGATGGGCCAGCAGATAGCCATTTCACCCCTAAGACCACAGCAGCAAAAATAATGAGAGCTGGCTATTTTTGGCCCACTCTTTTCAAGGATGCTTATACCTAGGTAAGGAAGTGCCAGAAGTGTGCATTTTTTGACGAAAAGCAGCGATTGGCTGCCATGCCCCTACAGCCCATTCAAGTTGAACAACCATTCATGTAGTGGGGCCTAAATTTCATAGGGATGATCAATCCTCCCTCCAGTGCTGAACACAAATGGGTCCTGACTACTACAAATTATTTCACTAGGTGGGTGGAAGCCATTACTTTGAAGGAAGCGAATGAAAGCGTAGTCCTGGATTTCTATGAGGACTTAGTGACACATTTTGGGGTCCCAGCCACTATAATTTCAGATAATGCCTTGGCTTTTTTGGGAACCAAAACTAGTGCATGGGTGCTAAGGTATGGTATATACCTCAGCACTTCATCAAATTACTACCTAAAAGGAAATGGGCTGGCTGAGTCCACCAACAAAAATTTGATCAGGATTATAAAGAGGACCATGGAAGAAAATCAAAAAACTTGGCATGCCAAGCTAAAGACAGCTATATGGGCCGATCGAATCACTCTAAAGAGATCAATCAGAAATTATCCATATACACTTGTGTATGGAAGGGAAGCAAGGCTTCCTATCTCACTCAAGTTGCCAGCATTAGACCTCACTCATCAGCTGCAACTAGAAAAAGGAAGCAGCATGGAGGTCAGATTGTGTGAACTAATGGAGCTCCAGGAGGTAAGGAATCGGGCCATGGTCTCTATGATCAGTCGCCAACATCAGGTGAAAAGACATTTTTACAAGAAGTCTTCGTCAAAAAATTTAACCAAAGGAGACATTGTCCTAAAATGGGACGAAGATAAAGCTAAGCCCAAAAAACATGCAAAATTTGATGCCCTCTAGAGCGGTCCTTACATGATTACTCAGTGCAAGCAGCATAACGCATTCTAGCTCTCCAGGTTGGATGGCAAATAATTGTGTATCCCAGTCAATGGGATACATCTAAAGCATTGCCACTAATTTTTTTTGGTTTGGTTGTACATAGTTTTTAGTTGTTTTTCTCTCGCTTTCCCTAAGTGCAGTTTGCACAGTTAGTTGTTTTTAGCTTTGTGTGTTTCCCTTTGTTTGGGGGTAAATTCTATGTATTTGATTTTGGGATCTGGAAAGCTGTGGAGAACTCTCTTCAAATTTGCCATCTGACTCCGCACCCAATGGAATTTAAGGCAACTGGGTTCTAAGCATAACAGGCATGCTTACCCTGTGAGTTGCCAATTTGTTGACCCAATTTTGCCCCTCAGGCAAAATCTCAGTCACCTTCTACACCTGCTTTACATGGCTAGTCATTTCAGGTTGCAAGGTCCATCTTCAGGGTTCAACAGCTCTGTTTTAGAGCATTGGTTCATCGGCCTCATTCATTGACGTTCACGGTAGTGAAAGGCAGAGTCTTCAAACGTTCACACAAGAAGAAAGGAAAAGAGTTGGGGCATTTAACACTAAGGCAAAAGAAGGGTAAACAAAATGCAGAGGGTGGCAAAATCACCACCCACAACACTGGCGGGTAAAAAGAGACCACCTACACACAAATAATGGGCAGCAAAATTGACGTGTGAAGCAGTCGATGGAGAAAAAGAGGCCATTAACATCGACCGACGTCGGCAAAACTGCTACAGTTGGCAGCTTAAATCAGCTGATGTCAGCAAAACTGCCACGATCGACAGCTTATCAGCTGATGTTGGCAGAAGTCCCATGTGAAGTCCATGACAGCAAGTGGCAAATTCACCACCCACAACAGCAGGTGGCAAAAAACCCCTACAGAGGCCAGGAAAAAGCCCGTCTAGCCATCAGAGGAGAAGACCAACACGCAAAATGAGGTAACAAGTATGGTCTTGGTAGACTTATGACATTAGCTATAGTGTTTTTTCACTCTTCCCAATGAGACTCCTCTTGGCTCTTTCCATATAAATACACAGACTTGGTCATTTATCGAAGGATCTTCCCCAATTTTGTAAAGAACACTGCTCTGCAAATTCTCCACCTGAATCAATAAATATAGTCTTTTACCTCCATCTTGGATTGATTTGCTATGTATGTCATGAGTATTATTTGTGTTTAGTCATTATCTTCCATGCTTTCATAGGTAATGCCAACAAACCAGCTATCTACAAGGCACCGGTTCTGCAGCTGAAAGGAGAAGAGCAATACTTGAGAAAGATAGGACAGAGTAAGTTGCTTGTAAGTGTGCATTTCACAGCACCTCGATAAACTTTTGTTATGTATTTTCCATTATAGCCTCCCTGTTAGTCTTAGCAACCTAGTTCTTCTACCAGATGTATAGAGTATACTTGCATTTCCCTTGATTCTGAGAGTGGATCTGGAAGGTCAACCCTTTATTTTGGTGTATCACCTCTTTTAGAGTAGGTTGTTTGATTTCTTGTACTTCCTTCCTTTTTCATCCCCCCCAGTATATCTATATTTTTGCACTGCCTGAAACAAACAAGATACATTAGAGGGAACTAGCCCATATCTAGAGACTCTCCTCTCCTGTTTCACCATCCCATAGGTGAAAGAGGAGTTTCCATGTTGTAGGGAGAGGGCAGGAATCCGTTCTCCTGCCACTGGGTGCACTTTCCAGCGTCAACAGAACTATAGGAAGATTCTTTAGATGCCCATATCTTTTGCATTTTTTCAATCCCCAAAAACTTTGAGGTAATTGTTAATTTCCTAGAATAAAGAGTATTCCCTATGCACTACCAAGAAAGAGACAAGAAGTAGTTTTTCACTAGATATTTTCCATATACTATTATAAATGGAATCTTGTATCATTTAGGGAAGGATCAAGCACTACATAGGGTAGTTATGGAACATGAACAACCACACATTTTATAGGAGGCACACCAAGGAATAGTAGGAGGTCATTTTGTCAAATAAGCTACTAAAAATAAATTGTTACAGAGTGGGTTATAGTGGTTAAACCTTTTTTAGGATGCACATAGAGTAACAAATCACTATGACATATGGCAATGCATGGGTAAGCCACTCCAGAAGGATGAAATTCTATTACAGCCTTTGTTAGCCAAATAACCTTTTAAATAGTAGGGTATCAATTTTGTAGGACCTATTAATACTATGGGTAAACACATCAAATCAAGGTATATTATCACTATGATAGTTTAATTCATCAAATGGGTTGAATCTACTAAGACACCCAGCTATGGTGCAAAGGATGTAAAAAATTTCCTTTATGATAATATCATTATAAGGTTTAGATGCCCCATAAAGCTCATTAGTGATCGAGGGACACAGTTCTTGAATAATACCATTGAATCTCTTATTAAATAATTTATGATTTCTCATCATAAAAGTACTACATACCATCCATAATCTAATGGCAAAGTTGAGGGTTCTAATAAAGTGTTGGGCAAGATGTTGACAAAGATTTGTGATTTCAAGAGAGATGATTGGGAAGATTGCATTTCTATGATTATTTGGTCATATTTCATGCATTATAAGAAGGCTACAAGTTTACCTCCATTCTAGTTGGTTTATGGGCTTGAAGCAATCATGTCAGTGTAATATTTTGTACCTAGTTTGTGCATTGTTATGATCATGAGACTAAGGGATTGTGAGTCTCTCACCACTAAGATTATTGAATTGAATAATATGGATGGGTATTGATGCATATTATTTTGGATGCAGGAAGTTCATATACAACTTAGTGTGAAATTTATGTAAAAACCCATAGGAACAAAATTTATAAAGGCATAAGTTTGTGAACCAAGTCTACATTTCATTCTTTCAAAAAAAATCATGATCTATATTTTCAAGCGCTAAGCTAATTTCTACTATGAAAAAAGAAAAAATATTTTCAATTGTACTACTCAAAGAGCATGGATCATTACCAACTCATAAGGAATTTGATATATGCCTATAAAGAGGTAATGGGCATCAACCTTATGCTCTGACAAACAAAATTCATTAATCTTAAGCCATTTAACTACCTTCGAGTGGTAGAGTAAAAATTATTTTGACCAGATCATGTTGATGCTACACAACCATTGGCTCTTATAGTCCCCCATCAGATCCAAAACATAGATGTTGAGACCTACTTTGTATGCCCACTTTTAGTGACTTGGGAGAGATTGTGCAAATATTTCTTGGCCATTATAATGACAAAAACATCTACATTATCCCTAACACCATGATCATCATCAACATAGAAGTAATATCCTAAGCTTTAGGCATGCCTATGTGTGGTGATTCTCTAGTACCATGTAAGACAATAAAAACTCCTATCCTTCAAGAGGTTAAAGATTTATATGTCCAAGTATTCCAAATGAATCCTAATGGAAGAAACTCAAGATGAACTAGTGGACATCCTAGTAGAATGCCTCACATGGAAGTTTTAGTAGACTGCCAATTTTTTAAAGAAATTTCCAAAAGGGTTCTTGGGCATTGCACATCACATGATCCACCATAATGAGCAATTTAATTAACCCAAATACATTATTTAGGAGTTGTTAACAAACATTGATAAATGTTTCACAAATTTTAAGTGGACCTTATAGTACTAGTTTCTCATATTTATACTATGTTTCACCCAATATAAGTCCCTTAAAGGAGAGGTAAACCCTAACACTAACTATTGGCTAGCATAGGAATTATGCAACTTGATATGGACACCTGAGTGTAGTGCCCTTACACATGAGGGTAAATTTAAAGCATTATGGGAGGAGTGTTTGGAGTTGATTGTCATACATCATTGGGTGCCACTAAACATCATGTAATACCTAGGATAACATGATGTTGTCACCTTCCTACCCAAAGGTGTGTTCATCCATATTCACAAGATGTCTAGGTCACCCTTAGGACCTCTAACATTATTTGTTACCATGGCCATGGTACAAGATAAATTTAGCAAACAAAAATCTTATGTAGCTAGGTGTGTAATACTACTCTAAGACATACCACCTAGTGCAACAGTACTTTTAGTATAGCAATAATAGGAAGCCATAACTTTATAGCCATAGAAAGAAAAACACAAGCTCTTTGCCAAGAAATAATCATTGTCTCTTTTACTAAAGCACCATAACTTGGTTAGATGACCCTAAGGTGCCCTAAATTGTAAGATATTATGACCTATCATAGATGGGTATAGATAAACAAGAGGTTTACTAGGTAATGGTCATCGATATGGTAAGATATTTCTATGACAGGGAGGAGGAAAATAAGTTCTTATAAAAGGTAGTGCACATGGTCCAAGTGTGCAAGAAGTTTCCTCCAAGTCTATGGGTGGAACTATAACCATTCCCTACCTCCATTGTGGTCAACACTATATGCAAAGAAGCTGAGTAGATGTAATAAAGGGTTGAATTCTTCTATAAAAAACCTTGTATCACCTTCATAACTATTGACATATTTTTTTTACTTCCAGAAAGTCCACAGGAGTATCTAGTGTATAGACCCATAATTTAGAGAGATGTTAGGGTCTCACCTACCCTTAAAGAATGCACCTTCAATAGGATAAACATGACACAAGAAGTACAGCATTCTTTATTTTCAAATTCACCACTAATCAAACACATATTGGTTACATTGGGGCATAAGAAATCACATGTCTCCATCCCCATGATCTAGTCAAGTGATTCACCACCTTCACCATAATCCTAGGAAGTTGAAGAGATCATACCATAATAAAATAAAACTAAAGAACAATAGGCTTCATGGGAAGAATCAGATCGTGTAGTAGAATGGTGAGTTAGAAAACATGAAAATAAATGCTAGAAGGAACAATAATAAGATTATTAAGTAATTTGATAAGTTGAAGAAGTTGAAGCCACACAAAAAGCCCAAGACATAGAGGTTGATCAACAAGAGGCTCTTGAGGTGTCTAAAAAGGCACAAGAAGATGTCGACGGAGCTAAATAGTCATAAGAGGTGCATGAGAAGAAAATAGAGGAAGAGTAGAAGACCAAAGATGTGCTCATTGTCAAGGTAAAGGTTGAATAAGCTTAATAATAATAGGATGTAGTGGCATAGGCATAAAAAGGCTCTAGAGGAGGCCACTTTCACCCAAAAACAAGCTCAAGAAGTTGCAAATAATTAAGAATAAGAAGAAGATGAAGAAGCCCCATGAAAATAGTAGGCCCAAGTGTAGGAATAACAA